>QXTE01000024.1:458671-900429 GCA_003942145.1 Platysternon megacephalum | reverse complement strand
AATCAGAGTTTCCACCTGCATCTCCAATCCTCGGATCTTTTCTTCCATCAGCTCTATCAAGCGGCACTTCATGCAGACAAAACTCTTTTCATGCCGCAGCTTCCACATCCAGTCATCTTCATTGTGTCTTCCACTGCTGCCTCTGTATCTGTCATAGCCTTCCCACCTAAAACCTGTTAGTCCGGGAAACACAAACCAAACCAAAACACCACCACCCACAGCAAAACAAACTCCCCTGTTTACAGCTCTGTTTGCTGGCTCCTGTGCCGCTGCAGCTGTCTGCTATTTCAGGTCCCAAACGATTTCTCAGTTTGGAATGAATTAGTCCAAAGGAAGAAAATATTCTTTCTACACCGGCAGAAGAAGCTACTGCTGTTAAAAGTGAGATTATCACTTCAACAGTCTCTGAATCCAAGTGCTTAAGTGACTTCCACCAATTCACTGGTGAGACTTGCTTTAAAAAATCATCAGCAAACATATATTTCTTGAATGGTTCACCCTTAGCTCTGAAGTTTATTATAGTTGGCATTATGGAGGGATAATTGCTGGATGTCCATGTCATAGCCAACTCCTCTTCTTCAGCAGTTAAGGTTTGACCCTGGTACCGAGTATTGAGAATATTTGCAAGAAAATGAGCTGGAGATAGTGCTTGTCCCATTCGTTTTTTTAATGCTTGTAATTTAACTCTGTCATTCCATATTTCTCTTTCGAAGATCTCACTCAGTTCCTTCCAAATTTCAACAGCGTCAGCAATAAAACAGCTATTTCCCCGCATTTTGTTCAAGGCAACAGAAATAGGCTTTAGGGTACTCAGCATGTGTTCAACATTTCTCTTAAGCCCAATGTTGAGAACTTTGGCTGTGACAGTGCCATCTATTTTTTCACAACTTTGTTCACAAACTATCATAAAAATTACACCAGTTCTTGATATAGTACTCAAAACAGTCCACTACTGAGTTCCAGCGCACGTCTTGTGGGAGAGTTAACTTGGTTCCTCCCACTTTTTTCAGAGCAGCTGCTGCAAAGTGGTTGTTACGGAAGTATTTTGCAATTTCAACAACATTAGCCTTTATTTCTGGAACACTGAAGTCTTTGGCTAGGAGGTGCATCAAATGAGCACTGCAACCATATGTTATTAGCTTGGGGCTCTCTTCTAAATAATTTCTTCTCATCTTGGATACATTTGCAGCATTGTCTGTGACCAAGCTGCGTACTAGACATTTGAATTTTTTTTCACAGTTTGTTATAGCTTTTACTGCTACTTCTTGTAAGTATTCTGTTGTGTGTGCATTTCTTACTTCTTGTAAGTATTCTGTTGTGTGGACTGTATCCTGTGCATTTCTTACTTCTTGTAAGTATTCTGTTGTGTGGACTGTATCTTGGTCTTAATGACTGAACCATGTTAATGAAGTGTGGGTTCTCAATCATACGGAAAGGAGAGTTTGTTGCATAAACAAACTGGGCAATTTTTTCATCAATTACCTCTTTTTTTAATCTTCTGGTTCTTATCACAAACTTATCTATGGTTGTTTCTGGATGATGGAATTTTTTTTTTCCCGTTTTGCTACAGGTGATATACTGTGGCTATGATGTGACTGAAACACTATCAGGGACGTGCTGGCCGCCGCTTTCCACAGCTCCCATTGTCCGGGAATGGTGAATCGCAGCCACTGGGAGCTGCCGAGGGCTGTGCCTGCGGATGGTCAACGTCAGCAAAATGTCTCACGGCACGCAATCAGATTACCCTGATGGGCTGCAGGTTGCCCACCACTGGCCTAGATCATCTTCAATGCCCATCACTCTGATGACATCCTCCTCCTTTTCCAATCATTTTGCTTGCTCCCCTGTTCAAAGTTGTTCAAGTGAACTCCTGTGCTCAACCTTCAAAGCCCTTCATAACTCTGGCCCTCCCCATCTATCCACTCTTGTCTCCTATTGCCTCAGTCCCTCCCCACTTTGTCTCCAAGGATGCCAGCCTCAGCCTCTTGCTTGCCCACTCCTCCCACAACTATCTTTGTGCTTTGTACCATGTCATCTTTTCTACAGAGAAGGCACTCCCTGAGACTATCATGATCTGTGAGGCTACTTCTTCAAATCTATTCTCAAGATGCACTCCTGCCACATTCCTACAAGNATGCCCATCACTCTGATGACATCCTCCTCCTTTTCCAATCATTTTGCTTGCTCCCCTGTTCAAAGTTGTTCAAGTGAACTCCTGTGCTCAACCTTCAAAGCCCTTCATAACTCTGGCCCTCCCCATCTATCCACTCTTGTCTCCTATTGCCTCAGTCCCTCCCCACTTTATCTCCAAGGATGCCAGCCTCAGCCTCTTGCTTGCCCACTCCTCCCACAACTATCTTTGTGCTTTGTACCATGTCATCTTTTCTACAGAGAAGGCACTCCCTGAGACTATCATGATCTGTGAGGCTACTTCTTCAAATCTATTCTCAAGATGCACTCCTGCCACATTCCTACAAGAAATCATCCAAAGTTCAATGGCTAAGATGAGGGGCTGCTGGTGAGAGTCTAATTTTTTTCATGTAATTGCAAAGCTAAAGTGATATATGGAGATATACCTATCTCATAGAACTGGTAGGGAGCTTGAAAGGTCATCGAGGCCAGTCCCCTGCCTTCACAGCAGGACCAAGTACTGTCCCTGACAGATTTTTTTTTTTGCCCCTAGATCCCTAAATGGCCCCCCTCAAGCATTGAACTCACAACCCTGGGTTTAGCAGGACAATGCTCAAACCACTGAGCTAAAAATGTATATCATCAGCTTACGCTCTCCCACCCTTTGTGTGTTACTCATCTTAGACAAAAGTGCTTCAGGAAGAGACTACCTCTGTATTTATACCACCATGCCTATCACAACAGTGCCCCCATCCTATTTGGGGCCTCTTGGCAGTACTGTAATATAAATACTTAATAAGAAAGGCCAATGTACGGACAACATATCATGGAGGTGATCCACTGTACGTCATTTTTAGCTTCAATTCCATGTAGAGTTGTGGTACTAAATTGAAGTCATTTTACAAAATAAAGCTAAATCTCTCTGAAAATTTCCCTCACAAAGATTACAATAGCGCTTCCTCCCCGCAGCCGCCCTCAAAGCAATGCATTTTGTTGTGTGACAGCATGTCATGTAATCCAGTACCCTCAAGTACTCTGGGTACATTGTTTAACAAATGGACTGTGAAATGGATTTTTCAATGTGGGCGGGTAGTGGGATGAACCCTGGATACGGGCTATACTGACCTCTTACATTCTCAGCATTCATAAGCCTTTAATCATCAATATGGCAATAATGCTGATAGTCTGCAGTCTTGTGCAGCCGCCGCACAGAGAGAGACTTGGCTTCGATACTTAAGGAAGTTTTCCAAAAGAAATCACCTGTCTAGTGTATGATTTGTCCCTTCCCCCCCTCAGATTCTTGACTAAAATCTTTCACAGTGTACTGCTCAAAGGGGTAACTCTTCAGCTGCTTTAATGTAATCAATATGAGACTGCATTCCTTCAATGGGCAATACCACCATGCCTGTGAATGCATTTCAGATTGGCATTTTAAAAATAGGCTGGGGGCTGTTGAATGGCAGCTTCTGCTACACTGTTTGTGCTAAACCTAGATGGGATTGCTAGGAATGATGCTGTTCTCTCTGTGAATGTAATCTGAGAGAATCATTTGTCAAGAAGCCTGGAGGCGGTATGTTGAGTTGGTTTGGACATGTGTGACAAATGAATGGGAGCTGTGTTAGCGAGTGGATGCAATGGGAAGGGCAGAGGATGAGAGGAAATTATCACTAGGTGACAGAGAAAGAGACAAAACCGTGGCTCATGTGTAAAGCTGATGAATCTAAACAAAGCAAAGGTATAACTGATCTTACTTTCCAAACTCCTTACGTAGAATCAAGTCACTCATGGTGAAATGAATCACCTTCATTTCCAAACCAGCATATTTAATCTCAAAAGTACACTTCCTTGACTGACAATTTAGAAAGGACTCAAATACTTTGCCATGGAGCATTATTGCTTGCACTTTTGTCAGAGGACACAAAAAGCTGAGAACTATTTTTTGTATAAGCCCCAACCAGAAGAACGTTCTTGTCAGAAAATAATTTTGTCTCTGATACTCTTTAGAATGATTCTCTAGTGGCAGCAAAACAATTATTTTCCTCGTTCCTGATGCCTCCTTCACTCAGAGCACCAAGACTGAATACATAAGATTTACTAATCATGTCTGGACTGCACTGGCATCTATTCAGCATTGACTAGACTCTAAAAATCCTATCCCCACACACACACACTGGGCTCCATGTAAACCCTGAGATCTGTCCTCTTGGGCCAGTCTCTTTGATTGTTCCAAGTTTTGGTCAGAAATATGCATGGACTATCTCCAGGACAGTATAGGTGCAAGGACCTTGCATGTGGAGAAAAAAAGATGATAGTGTGATATATTTTAATAGTGGTAGCTGGCATGAGAGCATGGATGGTCTAAAGTGGATAGGGCATTGAACTTAGCTGTGGGAGAGCTGGGTTCAGTTCCCAGCTGAGTGACAGGTTTCATGTATGACCTTGGGCAAGTGGCTTACTTTACCCTGTCCCTCAGTTCCCTGTCTGTAAAATGGTAATAATGTTCCTCTACATCAGAGGAGTGTTCTGAAGATAAAATCCATTAATGATTGTGAGTACTATGGTGATGAGGCCCATATAAAAGCACAGATTAGGAATGTGAAAATCTGGTATGCAACATGTTAAAAACAAAGCTAAAAAAGTGCTACAGCCACCCTTGCTGCTGCCCATCTTTCTCAGTGTTTCCCCTGCAAAACATTCATAACTTCCATTTCGCTGAGTTGACGTTGCTTTGATTCCAATCCTCATTTCAGACAGATATGGCAAGTGTGATGTGACTACAGAATCTGGATTCAATGAAAAGAAAATGTTGCTCATCATTTGTATATTAATGACAGTGCATCTCAGTGTCTTATGGTGATTTCACATTTATATTGAAAAGGAGCACTGACAAAACAGAATCCAGAAGGACTTTGCTTATGAAAGCATTTGGGGAGTGAGAGTAGTTACCCAGCACCACCTTCTGGGATCCCTTAAAAAGAAAACAGCAAGCTCATTGTAAGGTCATACAGTACATTCCAGCAAGCAAATCAGCAATACCTCATGGTCAGCAGTACTAATGCACTGTAAAGTTCAAAACAAACCTTTTTCAAAATATAATAATAATAATAATTAATATTAATCTCCAGATTGAATGTCCTTTAGCAACTGTATCGCTCACAGGTTGTAGAAATGACAGTGTGTTCCTGCTAGAATACTTTTATTTTGCACTTTGGCCCAAATCCTCAAAGGTAGTAATGGAAGCTAGGGGCCTAAATATCACTGAGGATCTGGGCCTTTCTGTCTCAAACAAATCAGATTTCAAAAGTCTCTGTCACACAGAAAGAACAGGAGTACTTGTGGCACCTTAGAGACTAACACATTTATTTGAGCATAAGCTTTCGTGAGCTATTACCAGCAGGAGAGAAAACATTTTTTTTGTAGTGGTAATCAAAATGGCCCATTTCCAGCAGTTGACAAGAAGGTGTGAGGAACAGAAGGGGGGGAAATAAAATTCTTGTCAACTGCTGTAAATGGGCCATTTTGATTACCACTACAAACAATTTTTTTTCTCTCCTGCTGGTAATAGCTCACCTTAACTGATTACTCTCGTTATAGTGTGGATGGTAACACGCATTGTTTCATGTTCTCTGTGTGTATATATATCTTCCTACTGTATTTTCTACTGCATGCATCCGATTAAGTGGGTTTTAGCCCACGAAAGCTTATGCTCAAATAAATTTGTTAGTCTCTAAGGTGCCACAAGTACTCCTGTTCTTTTTGCGGATACAGAGTAACATGGCTGCTACTCTGAAATCTGTCACACAGAGTGGCACCAAAGCTGAACGGAGACCAACTTCTGTCTTAATTTTCAGAGGGGTAGCCGTGTTAGTCTGGATCTGTAAAAAGCAACAGAGAGTCCTGTGGNCGAAAGCTTATGCTCCTATACATCTGTTAGTCTTAAAGGTGCCACAGGACTCTCTGTTGTCTTAATTTTGAATCTCTTTGCTTGTCTCAATTTGTGTTGTGCTACTGCCAGGTAGTTTAACCGCCTAATTTGCCCTAACTCATACATTTTATAATCTGGTGAAAGGTTTGTCTGGGTTAGTCTGTTTACTTATATAAATCCAACTGCTGAGTTAAAAATGTAGCCACAATATATATAGGATACACCAAACCTGTCTCTACAGTTGCAGCAGTTGCCTAGTAAACATTATTAGCAGCCCTGCACAAATTCTTGATATCACTGGAGGAAAAATATTAATTTTTTATCAAATGGAAAAAGACTAAGGACACCCCTCCTTCCCCCAATTCTGGAAACTGCTTAAGCACTCCTGTCTCCTCTCTGGCTCACAATCAAAAAGGAAAAAAGGAAATAATCCTGGGAGTAGAGATGAGCTGACATGATTGAATGTGAAACACCCATGTCAAATACATGAGTGCATAGTTTTTATCTGTGTTAAATGTCTCAAACAGTTTAATTTTAAATGTACCAAAACCATCATTTATTAGAGTAAACTTGTACCAAATTTAATCAAAGCCTTTCACTTCCTGTACATGTGGAGAAATTAATTAATTAAATACAACCTAGGGTGGTTGTTTTTTTAAACACATGGAAACTTAAAAACTGCCAAACAATAAATAAATAAATAAATCACACCCTCAACAAGACATTCCTGTTCAGTTTTTAGTGTAGGGTGAGTTTTGTTTATAAGCTTGCTGGTAAGCTGACTGTTAGAGTGAAATGTGCAGTGTACTATGTGAATTTTGAATATTATTTTGATACTGGGAATTTTAAAATTTTGTAAAATCACCCAGAGCATGTGATGGACACTTGCTAATGTTCTTATAAACCAAATCAAAATAAAATAGTTATTTTATGTTATTTATTTAATTATTAGGGAAACCCACACCTAGCAATCATGTTAACAGCTCTTTTGCAACATTAACTTCTCATTAGCCTATGCAAACTCCTCTAATACATAGGAGTGCTCCCAGCAATAACATTGCACTGAACACAAATACATTCCCAGAAAAGCAGGAAACAGCTTAACAATCAAGTCTCATGACCAACTAAATAGGGAAGAACTACTGTGGTGTTTTCCCAGGATGTTAAAAAAATTTCCATGTGGTTTTTCTGACTATACTGACTGCTAAGAAGATGATGAGACTGTGATGTTATTACTGGAACATCTTTTCTGTGTACTGTAGCAACTTGTCATGAACCTAGACACTTTATCTGCACTGTGGAATTTATTCTCCCTTGTGTCTCAATATTTATTTTAGTTTTAAAGTGAACTTTTAGTTCTTGTGAAAGGTGCCAAATTGAGAGCACTAGGAATGTTAGTCTTTGGTTTATCCAAAGAACAGGTACAGTATAGCACAGACAATGGCAGCGCAAGCTTTTCCTTCTTGGCAATACATCTTGACCATAGAGGAGTGGCATTTTGGAGGAAGTAAGACCACCTCTAGAGGCATAAAAGTATTTAATTCTTCATTCCATCTCTGACATCTCTGCTGAGGCTGCCAGTGAAGGTGTCTGTCGATGCTACTTGTGACCAGGGGTCAGCAACGTGTCCGTACACGGACACAAGCGTCCGTGGTAAAATTTTTGAAGTCTGTGGTAATTTTTCAAAAAATCGAATGACTGAATGACATAACCCAACCCCTCCAACATCCGTCACTAAGTACAGTAATTTTGTCAAGTGTCTATCATACCAAATGGTGGTGCCAAACCCTGCTTGTGACATAGATGCCTGTCTACTATAAAATGGACAGAGATCTCCAACCAGAACATCAAAGAACTGTTTAATGTTAACTAAAGCTAATGGCTTTTAATAAACAGCAATCATAAACAAATTCAGACAGATGTCCTAGAGGGTGTGCACATGTGTTGGTCCCAGCTGCTCCCTGCCCCCCTCATTGAAGCAGGTGTGCAGGGTTACTGCCCTGGGAACTGCAGGGCACCAGTGGACATGGGGCCGGCTGCAGACAGGGGCGTGGGGCAGGTCTAGCTGGAGGCAGTGGGTGCGGGGCTGGCTGCAGGCAGGGCAGGGAGTGCGGAGCTGGCTGGAGACAGGAGGGTGAGGGGTTGGCTGGAGCCAAGGGGGTGCGGGGTTGGCTGGAGACAGGGTGTGTGGGGATGGCTGGCTTTGGGCAGGGCCACAGGGGGGTGCGGCAGGGGTTGGCTGGCGACAGAGGAGTGCGGGGCTGGCTGGCTTCGGGCAGGGGGATGCGGCAGGGGTTGGCTGGAGACAGGGCAGGGGGTGCGGCAGGGGCTGGCTGGAGACAGGGCAGGGGGTGCGGCAGGGGCTGGCTGCGGGCAGGGGGTGCGGGGCTGGCTGGAAACAGGGGCTGGCTGCGGGCAGGGTGGCGGGTACTCATGGGGAAAGCGGCTCGGAGCAGCCCGAGCAGCAGGACGCAGCCCAGGCCCAGCAGAGCAGCCGGGGACCCACCAGGCAGCAGCAGAAGCCCCAGGGTCAGGGGTCAGGGGAGCAGCAGCAGCAACAGGGCCCATTAATAAAGTCTTTTGGAAGCTATTTGGATTAAAGGTGGCCATCATGCCAAAGTTGCCTTGTACTCACTCATCTATCTGTTGTCACTTGTCTTAGATTGTTAGCCCTTTGGAGCAGATACCATCTTTTTGTTCTGTTTGTACAGTGCCTAGCACAATAGGATCTTGGTCCATGGCTTGGGCTTCTAACCACAACAGTGATAACTATAGATTTGCAAGATTATGATTGTTATAAGTGGTGTATGGTTTAGCGGTCTGAGCACAGGATGTGGTACCAATCCTAGCTCTAACACTTAAGGCCTGATGTTGCAAACCCATCCTCATGCAAATATCCCCGTGAAGACAATGGTTTCCTTCCATGTAAAATTGGATAGCACTTCTTTCACAGGGGTGTTGTGAAGCTAACTAACCTGATATTTGCAAACTATTGTCAAGATTAAAAGCAAAATGTGGGCTTGTATAAGAGTGAACTGACTCCATAGAAGAAATATTTGGGACTTTTATTGTAAATGTCAAACGTGCAGGTATGTGCTAAGATACTAATCACACAACGTGAGAGCAATTAATTATTTCCCTACTTATTTAATGCTAAAATTAAAAAAAGTATTATGAAAATGCAGCCACCAAACTTGGGGTGAAAAAGCTATTTAACCTGCTCTGAGTAAAGTACAGTCACCTGTGTTCAAGTTTGATGTGATGATTATGTCCATAAATTATTGTTACTTTGGTATTATTTTATCTATCTTGCCTATTATAAATAGACACTTTTGAGTAAGGAAAATGCAAGCTCCCAAATGGTTAATGTGTTAGCCTGCTCCACTCTTGGCCCCTTGACATCATTCTGGACCAGAAATGAAAGATGAGATGAAATGCCATTCACACAGAGATCCAGCCCCAGTGGAGGCTGGCCAAAGCCAGTTGCTCAGCCTGGGCTGGCTATTTTTGCAGTGAAGTTGCACAGTGAGCCGAGCTGGGAGGGAAGATCACAGTCCCAGAGCCAATAAAACACTCATTGAGCCAGAGACACACTGCACATAGCTGAACTCTGCAAAGAGTCTGTGAGTGAGAGAGAGACTTGTAAGTATCACAATGAGGGAAATTGTCCACATCCAGGCTGGCCAGTGTGGAAACCAAATTGGAACTAAGGTAAGAGATCTTTTCCTCCTCTAAATAGTATCCTCACTTATTATTTCCTAAGAACTGCACGTAGGGAAATGTAGTTGTTTTTGAAGATGACGTGTTTTGTTGTACAATGGTACGACAGCTTCTTTTTAAGTCCTTCAGCAGCACAACAAAAAGTTCTGCAAAGCAGCAAGGCATGTCATTGCCTTAGGATGTTTTTATCTTGAGAAATTCTGGGATGATGAGTAGATTTTCCTCTGATATCTATGGCTGTTTAGAGGGGGTGTTTTTTCTCACAACAAAAAGTTTGGACTCTGACTTCTCTTGGGGTCGGTGCATACAGACCAGAGAGCTGTAAAACTAGCAAAAGTTGCCTCCTTCATGTGACCATAAAAGGCTTTGGAAAAACTACAAGCAATAGCCAAAAAAAAAAATGAACTGGAGTAGTGGATCAAAGAAAGAAAAGCAGCAAAAATAAAAGCAACAACCAGTAAAATAGCCCTGCAAACAGTTTGTGATGTTAACCGTTCGTTGTGTTTGGTTTTAAATCCTGGGGTAGATCTGCTGCCAGGCTTTTGTCTCTCTCCAACCCCACCCCATCTCCTCTCTGCTGGTCGGGCTAGGGGCAGGGTGGGGCTCATAGAAGCAGCTCTCAGACATGCCAAGAATCCGGCAGCTGTTAGGGCAATGCATGCCTCCAAGGGCTTCCCAGTCCCTGCCAAGTGTGGGTGGGTTTGGATTATTTTGACGATGGTGAAAGAAGGAGACACAGGGTTGGGTTTTATTTGGTGAGAACAGATCTGATCACGTCTTCCTTTAACCAAGTTTCTCTCCCTTTTTCTGTTCCTCCCTAAGTTTTGGGAAGTGATCAGTGATGAACATGGCATCGACCCAGCAGGAGGCTACGCTGGTGACTCAGCACTGCAGCTGGAGAGAATCAATGTCTACTATAATGAATCATCCTGTAAGTGTGCTACCACCGCCGGAGGAGGTTAGGAGGGGTGAGGAGAGTGATATTCCCTAACTGGGAGAGGAGGCATGTTAAAATGGTGAAGAAAGCAAAGGTTTACTCATAGCTGCAGCTACAAAACTTGATTAGACATGTGCGCATTGTCTTCCAATCAACCACCCAACCCAACATCTGCTGTGACTCCCTCTCTCTAGGCAGCAGGAAGGAAATGGTGCAAACAGCTCTGAATTTATTTTTTGTTTGCTAGGAGTTTTTGCTTCTGAATATACGATTAAGTCACATAAACGTGTCCGTTGATTGATTGACTGACACCACTAAGCAGTTTATAACGTGAGCTTGTCCCCAGAGTACACTGACTATGAGTTCAGAAGCTAAGAAAGGTTGGGCCTCGAGAGGTATGGGAAGTGGTGGTGACTCACTAAGATGGCAGTGTTCCCTGAATGCTGGGAATCAATACCCCAGTATGGTGTTAGTGGGAACTGTGCTGCTGGAGATGTTTCCTCCCTATGGGTTGTAAAACTGATATCCGGATCACTTGTGCACATTCAAGATCCCTGGCACTTTTTGCAAAGTGTGGGAGCGTGTTGTTCTGGACAAATTTCAGATCGGGTTATTCTTTCTACCTAAATTCCCCCTACAGTTTCAATTGGGTAAGACATTTTTCACTTCCTGTTATTAACTGTTGTACTGTATCGTGGTGGTGTGTGCTGTTAAACAGCTGCTGTTTTCCACCTCCCAGAAGTGGCTCCATTTCAGTGGTGGATGCAAGTGGTTCTTTACATTTATAAAATATCTGGGGATTATTTGAATAAAAGACCTTCTACTCATGTAATATATGATAAACTGTTTACCAAGAACATGTAACCTATATTTTCCCAGATAATTGCATATATGGATATCAACTGGTAGAAAAGCAGTTTTTAAAACGTAATTTAGATGGATGAATGACAAAAAACAAAGGATTTTAAGTCAGCTGCTAAACCAGAAGTGATTTTTTCCTATAATGTTTGAGAGGAAAGACACCTATATAGGAATACAAGTTGTATCGGGATACATGAGCAAGCTAAGAATGTTACATACTATGACATATAATTTGTTTATCTATTAAGAAATATAATAGAAGGAATTTAGCCTATTTCAGTATACTAAGGATGTCTTTAATTTTTATTGTAGCACAGAAATATGTACCCAGAGCAGTCTTAGTGGACTTGGAGCCAGGAACCATGGACAGTGTGAGATCTGGTCCGTTTGGTCAACTGTTTCGACCTGATAATTTCATCTTTGGTATGTGGATATCATGTTTTCCTTTTAAAACATGTGCTCAATTACCAAGAAATTAACTGTCAAAATGTACTTTGGGATAGAGGGGACAGAAGAGCGTACATTTTTTTTATTCGAACAGCTGTAAGCAGCCGTTAGTAACAAGAAGTTTGGTAGCTGAACAGTACAGTTCAATTATCCAAATATCAGTCGTCCAAAAAAACAAAACAAAACAAAAATCCAAAAGAGGGTCAAACATTGCTCTATTAATTACATTGACAATTTTCTGAATTACACAAACATACTAAATGTTTCCCATGACTTTCGGATTCTCTAAATTGTGCTATATTAATTGAACTTACAGGGTTCCTGTACTTCTATTAAAAGGGTAGGGAAATTCTGCAGGGGGAAAAAGAGAACTGCTCTCTCTCACAAATTCCACTATTAGTTGGAGCCATAGTTTTATATAAATTCCATGGGCATGAAATTCTTCACTGACCATGGAATTTCTTACCTTTTCAGGAGGTCAGTGTGCAGTATAGTCAGAAATGGAAAAAAAACTGTGTGCAAAGCAGGTTAGGTGCAACCACATGCTGGTGTAGTTGGTTTTTTTCCTAGTAAAATAAGAAACCAGCTCAAAACCAAAAACAGAACTGTCACTCTGAAAGCAAACAGGGAGATTCCATCGAGTGAGAATTTTTTCAACTTTATACTTCTGTAGCACCTTCCATCTGAGGTTCACCAAGCACTTTACAAACACTAGTGAATTAAACCTCACAATACCCCCTTTCAAGTTGGAGAGTATTATAAGACCCATTTTACAGATGAGGAAACTCACGCATCTGTAAGTTAAGTGTCCAGGCAGAACTATCACTAAAACCGCTATCTCCTGGTTCTCAGTTCTGTGCCTTAACCACAAAACCATTCCCCAGATTATTGTTAGGCTGCAACATACAAGCTGGTGTGCTATGGCAACATAAGGAAGGTGTCAAACACAAGCATGGGAAGGATAAATATTAGGCTGGTAGCAGAAAACAAAACAAACCCCAAGACCTTGCAACTGAGGAGGGGAATAAGAGGCTATACACTTTCAAAGGCCTTTAAATTTTTTAACTGCTTTTGTAACAGTATCCCCATTCCCTTTCCAAACATTAAACTTCCTGGCAATTATGGTAAAGGGGGGGGGAGGGATGTTCCTCTAAAATGCTTTTAAATTATAGTAAGCAGAGGTGGGTCTGAACCAAAACCACAGATCCAAACAACCTGAAACTTTGGAAAACTTCGTTTCTGAACCCAAACTTCACAACTGCTCCCTTTTTCAATAGTGGGCCAAACCAAACCCATGAAAATGAACTCACCTACACATCTGAAAAGTCTGAATCAGAACTTTGCAGCCTGGAACCATCTCAAAACACAGCAAAATAAATTAAAAACTTCTTGAACAGCCCTCCGCTACATTATACTCTCTTCCTGCTAAACTAACAATGAGCTAAGAGCATGTGATCAATTGGTGTCCCATGCTGGGCCTAATGCCAGCATCAGGCACTGTCCTACAAATCTGGTGAATGGGTGCCTTAGAACTGAAATGGAAATCTACCGTGTCAAAAGCCAATAAAGCTCCCCCGCATCTTTTTATTTATTATTTTATATCTGTTGTGGGCCCCACAAAGGATTCTGTGGCAGAGGCTGGTGATTCTGTATTTGCCGTATCTCAGACCCATGGTTATAGGGAGGGGTTTGTTCCTAAACTCAGCTTTTTGCTTTTTTTTAAGTCAGAACTTATAGTTGTAGCACATCAAAATGCTAAAGTAGGTCAGTTAAAGTGCATCAAATGCCTTAGATTTCTCTGTGCATGTCAGGCCTGATCCTGCATTTCTTGCACATCCAACATTTCCACTAAAGTCAGTGGGAGTAAAAGTTTACATTAACAAGCTTATTGATCTAAAATATGAATAAGCACAAGGAAAATAATTCCTCTTTCATATGAGGCAGCAAGTTTGCTGGTTATAGCATTGGACTGGGATGAGAAGAGTAATTTCCCTTCCCAGGTTCCTCATCCAATCTCAATCCCCCTCTCCCCAGTAAACCTCTCTCCTTCTCCTTGCTTCAGTATCTTTGACAAGCCATTCCCAGTCCCCTGCCCCCCCATACCAGCTTGTTGGTAGATCTTTCTCCTCTCCCCCACTGGTTCCTAGTCCTAGTCTCCTTGTCCAGCCAGTCCCGGTCACCTGTCCTCCCCCCAGTTCCTTATCTAATCTCAGTGTCATCATCCCCTCGCCAACTATCTCCCAGTCCTCCCCGCCCCATTTTCCCTCACTGTCTCCCAGTCTCCTCACCCCGTTCCCCAGCTCCTGGTCTCCTTGTCAAACTAGTCATAGCCTCTCTGCCCAACCAGTGTCAATCCCAATTTAGCCACTCCCCCCAGGTCCCAATCAGTCTCTCTCTCCCTCCCCCCCGCAGTCCCAGTCTCAGCAGGCTCCTTGTTCCAATCTATTCCTTTCCCTCTCCCCAGTCCGGCGTTTGTTCTCTTTGCGTTTGAATCAGTGTCCTCCTCCAAGCTGCCAGGGTGCCAGTGGGGGTGTGAGAGTGCACAAGTACATGCGTGTGCACAGGAGAGACAGGTGCCCTGCTCCCACTGTGCTTGGGGGAGTTACAGCACAGAGCTGGAATATGCTCATTACAGGGAGAGTTACAGCACAGGGCTGGAACATGCTCATTTGCTCTCTGGAGATGACACATGCACAGTATGGTCAGTACTAGGAGCTGAGAGAGACTTGAGCATGTTCAGTGAGGATGGAATTTTCAGAGATTTTAGCTGCTAAAAAATAAATAAATCTCTGAGCATATGCAAATTGACTTTTTTCAAAGGCTTATACCCTGGCCAAATGTGGGCAGAGTTTCATGAGGATAGCAAAAAGTAGAAAAGGTTGCCAGAATTTTTTTTAACATGGGCAAAACAATGTATTTTCCCTTAGCCTCATTCTCAGAAATGGCTGTACAATGTTGGCTGAAAGTTTGCAAAAATAATTCAGCCTGGGGCAGATATCCAGCATGGAAAATTTCAGCCCAAACAGTTACAGTTTGGCAAAGTTATAAGCAACTGAAAACTGGGTCTTATAGTGGGAATTGTTCCACAACCTTAATAGCAGGCTCTCTGTTTGACCAGTAGGATCTAACACAATTGTGTTTGGTGGTAAATTATAATTTACCACAGTCTGTATGAGTAAACTGAGGGGCATCTACTTGAGCCTAATAAACTGCAAATTTTCGCATCATAGTATCATAAGCTATAACAATTTATTGTATCTAATGAAAATGTGAAACTGATCATTCAGAATGTTCAAAATACAGCAAAACATCTTTTAAAGTCCCCAGATTTAATATTCTATCACAAGAGAGAGCAATTTGTACGCAGATCAACTCCAATATAAATATTTTAAGTAAAACATTAAGTAATGTTTTCTTACAACTTGAGCCCTTTTGTTTTTCCTTCTGTGATTTAATACTGTCATCAGACAATTGCAGTTTAAAAATATACAGCCTTCTGTCAGATGTTTATTTTATAGTAGGTTATGTTTGTTCCCTCTATACATCCTTTACGAGACCAGTTTTCATTGCCTTGGATTTGTTTACAGGATTAAAATTAAAAAATTTAATGGAAAAAATCATGCATTTGTTTGCATTATTTAACTCAAAGCTAAAAAAAAAGTCTCCTATTGGTGAGCAGGATGAGATCATATCTCTGCATTGTCACAGATTTATCAACTCAATGAGGTAAAATAGGTGTTCCTAAGGTCAAAAGATACCCATAACTATCTACATAAAAGGAGGGAAAATAAGTATAATCTTTGCTATTTAATTTCTTTGTACTGAACAACTCACCTTTCCTAAGCAATTTGCCCTTTTTCTGCTTCATTCCCCATCAATTTCTCTACTTATGTTTTGTTTCCATTCATGCTTTATCACTATTCCCATCTCTGAGCCACATTCTGCTACCGGTATTCCTGGGACAATTTTCAGAGAAAGATACTAAACGTAGAATCTTTTGTTAGGATCCTACAAAATACACAGCATAGTAGTATCTGTTTGCTAGATGCTGCCTGATGGGCTGCAGTATGCACAGGGGGTGGTTAGCTCAAGCAGAGCAAGGACAATTTTTATCTTATTCAGTGCTGGGAGGATATTGTTTTGCACTCTGCACAGCTGGACAGGAACTACAGAACTTCCCACATTCTCAAGAGAGAGGAAGAACGAAGTCTTAGCTAACCAATAACGGAACAAGGAAACTGAAATCGGTATGGTGAAGTTACAAGATATTTAAACAATACCAAAACCCGATGGTTTGGCAGCAGCGCATCACAGCACATGGACTGGGGCTTAAAACTGGTCATGGAGGGTGGGTAGAAGGTGAAAAGGAGTGGGGCAGAGCTGTGCAAGTTGGAAGCTGGGTCTGATTCTGCAACCATTACTCATGCTGAGTAGCATTTACTCATAGAAGTAGTCCCACTGAGTTCATGGGACTATTCATAAAAGTAGTAAGAGGAGTGTAAAAGTTGGAGGCCCCATCTTATAGGTTGCTGAGCAGCAATGAGAGGTGCTGAGTGCCCTCAGCTCCTACTGAAATTAATGAAAGTTGAGGGCACTCTACCTGCTAGGACAGGGGTTCTCAAACTGGGGGTTGGGACCCTTCAGGGGGGTTATTACATGGGGGGTCGTGAGCTGTCAGCCTCCATCCCAAACCCTGCTTTGCCTCCAGCATTTATAATGGTGTTAAATATATTTAAAAGTGTTTTTAATTTATTGGGGGGGGTGTCGCACTCAGAGGCTTGCTATGTGAAAAGGGTCACCAGTACAAAAAAGTCTGAGAACCACTGAGCTAGGACATTTTCAGTAACTTGCAAGATCAGACCTTTGGCCCCTGTTAACACCAACATCTTGATTCAGGCCAGTCACTTAAGTAAAGAAACATAGTTTTGGTTACATCAAGTTAAATATAGCATTGTGTCTTGGCATAAAATCCAGTTTCAGAAGGTCAGCTTCATCCTTGAATGAAATTGTATTCCCTGCTTGAAACAAGTAACCAAATGAAACACTAACATACTTTAATTTAAAAGATTTGTGTCTATGATTTGGTGGCGGATGCATCATATTCTTTATAAAAAGCGAGCTTTTAAATGTGAACAAATGCTAGCTTTGTGTTTATGGAATAAACTGGATTAGCGGTATTAAAAGCCTCTAAAGCAAGAAGTCAACTTTATTTCTAGATCTGTTTTGGAGAAGGCATAACACAGAGACAAAATTCATTGAATATAAACTAAAGCTACCAGAAACATAAGACAAAAGTAAACATTTTAACAACTCAAGTTTTCTTAAAATAGCTTAACAAAACAAGAGAGTTTCTTCAAAGTGAAGCTCAAACCCCCAGTTCTCTATGAAGTGCTGCAATTTTAAAATCTAGGGCCTAATTCTGCATCTCGCACAGTCATTGACACCAGTGTAAAGTGAGAAACTGTGTGTAAAATACTACCAATGGTGGTAGAGCCATGTTTTGCAAGCAGGGAGGCAATGTATTGATGAATACACTCTTCTTCTTTGTCTCACCGAGCTGGCACTGACCACCCATAATCAGGGCCGGCTCTAGGTTTTTTGCTGCCCCAAGCAAAAACATTTTTGGCTGCCCCCCACCCCAGCCCTGGGCTCCCACCCACACCCCCTGCCGCCCCAGCGCTGGGCTCCCCCCTCACCTACCCACCCACACCCCCTGCTGCCCCAGCGCTGGGCTCCCCCCTCACCTACCCACCCACCCCCCTGCTGTCCCAGCCCTGGGTCACTGGTAACTCGCTCCCAGGGCGGGTCATTCAGCAGGAATTTTGGATGTGCACAGAACACAGACAGGATTGGTTCCCATATAGTTACAGAACTGCAGTAAAGTGAAACAATTTTCAGCTTGTGTGATTGGAGGATATCTGGATGCATATTATAAGACAGTCCTACATAAATGAGGAACAGTTGAGGTGCCTTTATTATTCTTTTGCTCCACTCTTTGTTTCTATGGGGAATTTGCCAATGCAATATCACTGTCTTCCTTTTAAACAAATAAAACTAAAAAAAAAAAAAGCAATGGCTGTTGAAAATAGCAATTCCAGTCCTAATAACCACTGGGAAGCGTTTCTTGCTCAATTTTATCCTACTTTATCTACAGCAAGTTACAGTGGATCAGTATATTTGATTTGGGAGAAATGAAGTAACAGCTGCCCAAATTGAGCGTGAGCACTCCTGAATTTTGAGGGTGTTCAAATCTGGAGGGCAGGTGCTAGATTCCCTTTCTGAATATTAGCTAAATCTAGAAAGGAAAAGCCAATTTCTGCTTCCATGGTTCAGAAGTGGAAATCCTCCTACGTGCCTGGTACTGTATCTAAAGCTGCCCAAGTCCTCTAGTAGAGCTTCCCCTCTTTCAGTTTTCATTTTAAATTCTAGTGGGATCCACGTACCTCCCTTGCTAGGCTTCAGATACAGAGGTACATTGTCCATTTAGTCCACCCAGTTCCTTCTTTGGGGGCTGCAAGGTGAGGTTACACCAGTATCCCTAATCCAGTCTGGGGAAGTCTTCTGAAGGGGATCTCTGCACCAAAGCCGCCTACCCCTTGGGCTGGGCACACTTGTTCCCCATTCACAGGGCCACCCCTTTCAACTCACAGCAAGCTACAGCATGGCTCAGCTACGTCACTCCTTCCCCCTCCCTTTCCTGTTGATAGCGGCCAAGGGATTGCTGGGAAATGTAGTTCTTTCCCTGCTCCAGGGCTGGCTCTCTAGGCAGGGAGCTAGCCAAGGAACTACAGCTCCCAGGGTCCCGTGGGTTCTCAGCAGCCATGCTGGACTGCTCCGTGGCTCCGTTTCTGCAGGGTTGTGAGAGGGGAAGAAGTGAGTTAAAAAAACAAACAAACAAGGATGGCCCGAATGCCGCCCCCTGCAAATGTGCTGCCCCAAGCAGCTGCTTGGTTTGCTGGTGCCTAGAGCCGGCCCTGCCCATAATGCACCCCCTGCCCTGGCACTGCAACCCTAATCCCTGCGTGGTGCTGCAGAGGGGAGAGCTAGAGAAGGGGTGGGGGTTGGAGAATCAGTCTGCCCCATGCTCACCCAGCAGCAGTGGCTCCTGTCCTGTGAGGCTGGACCTGGCTCCCCACTCCGGGCATTGCCACACAGTGCATGGGTTGCAGCATCACTCAGGCTTGGCAGGGGTACCCCTCCAGAGGAGAGGCCAAGCCAAATGTGATTTGAGTGGCATTGTGACATGGCACTAGGGTTGCCAAGTTTGGTTGGACGTATTCCTGGAGGTTTCATCACATGACAGTCTTTAATGAAAGATTAATTTTTAATTCCTGGAGACTCCAGGGCAATTCTGGAGGGTTGGCAACCCTACATGGCACATGGGGTCGGATGGTGCTGTGACCCCATGTGCCATGTCAGCATGCCTGGAATGGGAAACCAGGCTCAGCCCTGCAGGACAGGAGCCATCATTGCTGGATGAGAGTGGGGCAGGCTCAGTCTCCAGCCCTGTGTGAAAAGGTGCCACACATACACGTAAAGGCCACGAGTGAGGGGTGTTGATCAACCCCCCCTCCCATCCCCACTGGCCCCACTGCCAGATGAGGATAGTTTGTTTTGCACTCACTGTGCACTGAAGTCAGTGTGGATACAAGATGCAGGTACAAGGCCAAGGCCAAGAAAAATAAATTAATGGGCATGGAAACTGAAACACACGCTCTTATGCCTAGAATTGGGCCATCCACATCAGGGATGCCCGGACGAGGCACAATGGGCAAAGCAACACCTGAAACTTGCTCTAAAACTGCCTATTGCTACAACTCTTCTGCGGGTGTATAGAGAGGTTCGGTTTCTGAGTTTTTTAATCTGGCACCTTTGTGATAAAGATCACAAAATATACATTAAAATTACAAGATTCACACCAGACTAGAACATTCAAAGGAATTTAGGTTTTAAAGCATTTAGGGAAGTATAAAGCAATGCATTCATTATTATTTTTAAATCTTTCAGTGGAAACAGCTTATTTTTAAAAGAATACCATTCCCTCTGTGGAGTCTACAATTCAAATATTGTTTATGAATGGGAACTAAAAAGTTGAAATTATTAGACATGACCATGAAACAGACTAGCCAATTTTCACTATCCAAGCTGAGAGAAAGTCAGGAAGTAAATTCAACTAAACTTAGTCACTAAAGACAAAGTTCAGTTAATATTTGGAATAATATTTGGAAAACCTAAATTTCCCCTTCAGTGTCTGTCAGAAATCACAGCTAACATAATTAACAATACTTTTCTATGTGTTCATTGTCAAAAAATGCCACTAGTAATTCTTCTGTATATATTTGTAAGCAAGACCAGAGAGTATGATTTACTAGCTCATAAATTTAGAACAATGCATTTTATGTGATTTGAGATCATCAAGCCTCCAACCGTCAAACCCTATCAGTAATATTTTCTTCCTTTATCCTATATTATTTCAGGACAAACAGGTGCAGGAAATAACTGGGCCAAAGGACACTATACAGAAGGAGCAGAGCTGGTAGATTCTGTGCTTGATGTTGTAAGAAAAGAATGTGAACACTGTGATTGCTTGCAAGGATTTCAGCTCACTCATTCCCTTGGAGGAGGAACAGGTTCTGGCATGGGAACACTACTCATCAGCAAAATCCGAGAGGAATATCCCGATAGGATAATGAATACATTTAGTGTCATGCCCTCTCCAAAAGTCTCTGACACAGTGGTGGAGCCTTATAATGCTACACTCTCAGTCCACCAGCTGGTTGAAAACACAGATGAAACCTACTGCATTGATAATGAAGCTTTGTATGACATTTGTTTCCGCACCCTGAAGCTCACCACCCCGACATATGGAGATTTAAACCATTTGGTGTCTGCTACAATGAGTGGAGTAACTACATCATTGCGTTTTCCAGGCCAGCTAAATGCTGACCTTCGAAAACTGGCAGTAAATATGGTGCCATTCCCACGCCTTCACTTTTTCATGCCAGGGTTTGCTCCTTTGACAGCCCGAGGCAGTCAGCAATACCGAGCACTCACTGTTCCAGAGCTCACTCAACAGATGTTCGATGCCAAAAACATGATGGCAGCCTGTGACCCAAGACATGGACGATATTTAACAGTGGCAACAGTATTCCGAGGTCCCATGTCCATGAAAGAGGTTGATGAGCAGATGTTGGCCATCCAAAACAAGAACAGCAGCTACTTTGTGGAATGGATCCCAAATAATGTCAAAGTGGCAGTTTGTGACATCCCACCCCGTGGCCTCAAGATGGCCTCCACCTTCATTGGCAACAGCACAGCTATTCAAGAGCTCTTCAAAAGGATCTCTGAGCAGTTCTCTGCCATGTTCAGGAGAAAGGCTTTCCTCCATTGGTTTACAGGAGAAGGGATGGATGAGATGGAATTTACAGAAGCAGAAAGCAACATGAATGACCTGGTTTCGGAGTACCAGCAGTACCAAGAAGCTACGGCAAATGATGGAGAGGAAACATTTGAAGATGATGAGGAAGAGATCAATGAATAAAGAAATTCTGTCTTACACACACTAATCTACATCAAAATTCTCAAATTTGGATTTTTAAAATTAGTCTTGTATCTCCATCCTCCTTTCTTCAAAAAATAGAGAGGAAAAAAAGTAGCTTGCTTCTCAGAGGTGATGAGTTTCCTTCAGCTTCCGTTGACTTCAGTGGGAACTGAGGGAGATCAGCACCTCTGAAAATCATGCCACTTTTATATAGAAGGCTAATTTTAGGCATCCAATTTTAGAATTTTGGCCTAAAAGTTTAAATACAGAGATCACTAGATTTGTTTAAATAAACAAAACGTGTCTTCTATGAAAAGTTGTACAAGAGGTAGAATGGGAATGGAAAGTCATTTGAAAATAGGGCTGTCCTATTTTCATCAAACTGTGAACAGCAATAACAGCAAAAATCTTGTAGGTCTTTGAAGTGTTATTCTGTACTGAATGTATAGTACTTACGTGCCAGGAGCAGAATCTATTCATAATAAATCAAAATTTAATCATGTTCTACTCTTTTGTACAGTAAATGTTGACACTGATATTTGACTTCAGACATTTAACAGCAAATCTAAATACAAATTACAAGTATCCTCTTAATAAGAGTGTTTTCAGGAGTCAGTGTTATATTGACATCAAGTGAACGGAGAACCAAAGGTCACTAGCAATGTATTCAGGAATCATACTGCATGTGATCGTTTAACTCCTTTACCAACTTATCCCAGAATGATCACACACGTTTATATGAAATTCATGCACAACACTGCAGAACTTGTGTAAGCTCGCCCATCCTATGAGTTGAATATAAAAATATTAAAGATAGTAAAAAGGAAGCACATGTACAAAATAACTCATATGCCTGACATTCCATAAAACTGATTTATTTCAAGTACTTGGAAGAGCTCCAGGGAAAGGCCGAAAAGGGGAAAAGGGGGAAAAAAAACAAATCAGAAAACCCAAACTCTAAAAGTTTCAGGAACCTTCTGTTTCTTTCCTTCCCCGTCCCAAAATGTTGTTTGAGCCAAAGTACTACTCAGTACTTAAAGAACTTTACAAATACTCTAGAAAAATTTAATTTTGTCCCAACATCCATCACTTCTAATAAGATAATATTTATTAAGTTGATTTCAGGGAGTCTGAATTTTAAAAAATTCATTAGACAAATAACTGTACTTATTTTATAAACTAAAATTGTCTACTTAGTTTTATCCATATTAAATCTGTACTAATTTAACTTTAATAAATTAAAAATGGCCTATACAACATAGTGACTCCTTGGACTGAAGAATTCAAGGCAAGGTACTAAGTGACTTACTGCTGAAAAAGGTGTTGTGTCAGTGCCACCAGTCTGGCTTTGGGCTGTCTGCTGCCTTAGTTCCAGGGCCCATCAGCTGCCCCCCACCCCCTACATATAAGCTGCTGAGCTGGAAGAACTCACAGCCACGCCTACATCTTTTTCAGGGCACAGTTTTATTTTTCAACATAAAACTTAAGCAAAATATCAAAACAAAAAGCAGTTCCTCTGCCCATCATGGGCAATAGCTCCCAGAGGCTTTTCCCCTTGTGAGTCACAGGGGCAGGGCAATGGTAGCAATCTCAGAAGGGATCGTGGGGAGGTTGTTCTCAAGGAGCGCATGCTGAGCTAGACTCCTGCGACTTCCTCTAGTTTAGCTGGCCAGGCTGCTAGGATTTCCAAAAACCAAGACAAAACAGACAAAAGGACATAAGGCCCTGGGGATGGGGCTTCTCAGCTGGTCATGCACTGAGCCACTGCAGGTTCCTGGTGTTCTCATCCTTGAAATGCCCCCCTTTCTCCCTCTCTGTCTTGCCCCTCAAGTTAGTGATGTCTCATGTCCCCACCTTGGCTTCTTACAACAAGGTGGGGTGGTATTTGGGCCAGGCCCTTCTCCGGTCCTCCTAGAGCACCAGGCTGAACAGTACTGAGGGGCCTACGCTTTCCCACCCCATCCTCTTGAAACCATTCTCTTGCTTCACCTGCACTCAGCTAGCAGGGGAAGGGGAGGAAAATGTCAGCCAGAGGAAGCAGCTGGTCACATCACCCGCAAAGTCCCTACTGGAAAAGACACCAGCATTCTGACAGATTTTCAGACAGCTTGCGAAACTGCAGCTCTGTCTGGCCACAAGCCCACCTATAGCTACTGCATTAGCCTGCACTTGAGTGGGTGGATTTAGAGTCCCCTCCTCCCACTTCATATTTAAAGTTCTGTGATTTTAAGTGTTTGTAAAGGGGCAGGTGTGGTAAGACAGGGTTGGTTTTACTCATAAGAACACAACGGCCATAGCGGGTCAGACCAACAGTCCATCTAGCCCAGTATCCTATCTTCCAACGGTGGCTGGTGCCAGATGCTTCTGAGGGAATGAATAGAACAAAGCAATTTTTGAGTGATCCCTCCTGTGTCATCCAGTCCCAGCATCCGGCAGTCAGAGGAGTAGGGCACCTAGAGCATAGGGTTGCATCCCTACCCAACCTGGTTAATAGCTATTGATGGACCTATCTTTCAAGAACATATTGAATTCTTTTTTGAATCCAGTTATAGCTTTGGCCTTCACAACATCCCCTGGCAACAAGCTCCACATTGTAAGTACTTTTTCCACACTTTTGTTTTAAAGCTGCTGCCTATTAATTTTCTTGGGTGACCTCTGGGTTCTTGTGTTATGTGAAAGGTTAATAACATTCAGGTTTAATGTTTTCCATTTTGGCTCCAGCTATCTCCAGTTGGGGCCACTCTATGCTACTTTAAGGTGCAACATCTCCGGACTTATCCTAGTGACGCAATAGCAATAGAACTAAGACCATGTGAAAAGCACTACGGCTATAAAGTGGGACATGCAGCACTACATCCACTGCAGAGTCATTTGAGCAGGACAGTCCGTGCCCAGAGGAGCTTACCATCTAAATAGGCAAGTCTATACAATATGCAGTTGGACAGCCAGAGAAAGGATACATGTTAAAAGAAAATTCTCTTAGTATTATGGATAGGTGACATCACTTTCACAGAGCTGGGAGAGCGATTGCTGAAGGCTTGAGGAAGTGGAGAGACACATATATAATCCGTAGAGACTACAAATTAGTGATTCCTAACATTAATAGTTACTAACCAAGTTACACAAAGGAGGGGGGGGGGGGGAAAGAGGTGCCAATCCAAACAAAGTATATGGAAAATATGGCACTAGAGGATGCCCAAAGACAAAAGAAGTAAATCCTCTTACCTCTCATTCCCCCCATACTGTGTCTTACTCTAAGTCAATTTAACAATTTTGTCACTGTAAGACTCTATTCATCCTGAAATTGGGTACACCAATTTTTCTTTATTATTTAGTTTATTTGAGGTGTTCCCCCACCAACACATGGTTTATTTTGCATGCTACAATAAAAATGTATATTTTAAAGTTTTTCCGAGGCAATTACTGGAGTATTTAAGCCCCACACAACAGAGATAGAAATAAATGTTTCCTAAATGGCAATATTCTCACAACCTCCCTTGTTTCCAGCATGCATGTCTTTCTCCACCACCCTCCCCATTGTATTTCCTCCCCTCTAATTTCCTTCGCTGAAGGTTATTCTGGGAAATGCTATTACTTTTCCTGGAGTGGTTGCTCAAAGCGGGACACCATCTTCTAATCCTGTTTGGACACCCAGTTTTATCTTGCATAAGAACAACTCCCACTGAGTTAGTTAGGTGTACCTGTGTACAGGCTGTAGAACAGACCCTCAGATCTGCTGTTTACAGTGTCAGCAAAATAGTTTAAATACCTCCCCTTCAGAGATCAGTTCTATGACATATTATTTATCTCTGAAGAAAAAGCTCAATTTTTAGTACTAACCTTGAGTTTGATATAATTTAAAACACATTTTAATTGTATTTCCTTATTTAGAAGGGAGGGGGGCATTTTCTTTTTAGTCCATATAATTTGGTTGCTGATGGCAAAGGGAATTTAGTTCTTACAACCAGCACTGATTGATAGCATTAAATACTGAAGCCTTTTCTTAGCCACACACAATACAGTACAGACTTTTCCCATATCCCATCTGCCAATTAGCTTTACCCCAAAAGTGGGGAATTCTCTAGAATACGGTCAAGAGAAGAGATCATAGTTATTTATAAACTTTTGAGTCTTTGGCATTCATGAGGTTGTCAACAAATGTATAAAGCACTGCCAATTAGCGGAAGTCCAAACAGTCAGAGAACAATATTTTATCATGGTCAGTCTGGGCCAGTTTGTAAATGCCAATTTAAAAGACTTCACATTGTGAGGGGACGGGGCAGAACACTTACAGGAGATAGAGAGCTGTAGGTGAAAAAACTAAGGATCTACGCTCTTGTATGCAAGCCACTCATTACCATCCTAGACTTCTCAGAGAGACTATTACTGGTTTTCTTTTCTATTGCCATACTACCTTTTAATCAGAATGTATTGCTGGAACCAATTAAATGGTCATTCACTTAAACATGAAGTTTCAGTCACAAGAAAAGAAAGTGTTAATGGATTTCTTGATCACAAAGGAGACCAGTGGCTCAATTTTCCTGGTCTTCCTCCTCTTAAAGAGACAGAAGATAATCTAGATGGACTCATCTCTCTTTTCAATGATGGAGCCTGACAGTGAACTTTTCCAAAAATTAGAATTCCTCAACTGATGCAACCTGTAGTCTAGAGAACAGACTACATGTACTGTGTGCTGAACCTGTGCAGAGAACTATTGCTTACTTGAGGTTAGAAAAACAACAAACTCAGGATTAAGCAGATTGGACACCAGTGTTCAGATATGAAAGACACTGATATATTAAATATTCCATCTACTCCAGCCCTCTACAAACTTTCAAGTGCTTGCACAAAGACAGAAATACAAGGTTACTAGACTTTTTACATTTACGAGGAATAATCCTGGTGTACTAACTCAGGAAAAGCTTACACATGTCAGTAGGAATTTTGCTCAAATAAAGACCTCTGAGTTGGGCCAAAATTTTCTCATAAGAAATCAACCTAAAATAAATGGCAAGACAGTGTATTCAGAAAAGTACAATGTTCTGATTTTAATGACTTTCAAAGAAATCTTATTTACACAATGAACACAGTGCATTCAACATATTCAATATCTTACAGCTCCCTGTAAAAAAAACCCCATATTTTATTAAAACTGCAGAAGCTGAATTTAGTTTTACACTTTAAGACACTGAACCATGACTATAACTGTAAAGCTATTCAATGGGTCTCCAATTTCATGGTAAATTTACATGGCAGTTCTCTGTGAACAAATTGGTTTTTGGAGGTGAGGGGGGGCGGAAAAAGAAAAAGAGTAAAATTAAATAGCAGGAGGGTGAAAAAAGCTGATGCTTTGCAGAAACATCAAGTGTTTTAGTAAGCTGACTAGACCCCTAGCTAAGCATTTAATAATACGTTTTCCCACACATATAGATGTTAAAATCATTCACATTTGGGTAGAGGTCACATATACAGACTTTCTAGATCAATACTAATGGAACCTTAATTTGCATCATCTTAAATAAATTTAGAAATGGACCTGTGACACAGAGTTTGGACTTGGATCCAAACCATTCCAAAGTTTGAGGGGGGCTCAGTTCTCGGGTTCCAGTGCAGGCCAATCTCTAATTAACATCTCCCTTAGTTGACAGCTCAGAAGTGATCATCTTTTACCTATGAAGCGAGGACATCTTAAGAGAGATCTGAGTATTCTTATCCCTCTGTGTCAACCCCTGCTCTTCTGTTTACCGTCACTAAAGATTTGTTTGAATAAGCAGATGGTTCTTAAGTCAAACTACTGAAGTGTTTTTCAGTCTTTTCAGAATGCAAATAAAAAATATTGTGCAATTTTATATCACAGCATACTTCAAAACTAAAATGGTATCCCTCCTGTTATCTGCCTGGCAATCTGTTCATCTGTGGTCTCCTCCTTCTCTTTTTCACGATCTTTGTTCCAATCTTTAAGGCCTTCTGGGAGTGAAGTATCCTCATCTAGACTGCCTGTGCCTTCAACAAATTCTTCGTAAGTAGATTTTTCTGCAAATGGTCTTGGGCCAAGTAGTTCAACCATATCACTTTTATCTATTACCTCCTTCTCCAACAGTCGTAAAGCAACCTGAAAATAGCAACAAATTATATTACACAAACAGGTACAGGATGTATTTGCTTTCTCACATGAAAGAGAGAGAGAACTTAGAGGGACGATCTGTGCTTCAAAATTCTATACTGTACATTTTAGGCCAGGGGTCCCCAACGCGGTGCCGGTGGGTGCCATTGCGCCTGCGTAGCGGTTGTCATTTTTGTTTTGGCGCCCGCCGGCAGCGCTCGGGGTTTGTTTTTTTGGCGCCCGCCGGCAGCGCTCGGGGTTTGTTTGGTTTTTTTTGGCGCCCGCCGGCAGCGCTCGGGGTTTGTTTGGTTTTTTTTGGCGCCCGCCAGACGAAAAAGGTTGGGGACCACTGTTTTAGGCGGAGAGTTGGGATTCTCAGCAATGTTCACTTCATGCTGTAAGACCTTCAATGTGCATGAAAGTAGTTGAGAGTTTTGCACTTTTAAAACCCTGTATCAGGTGCAGTGTCTTGAACACCACTGTTGCTCAAGGATGGCTGCTCCAGAATAATGCTGCTGCTGCTAGAGGGCTCCGGAGAATGTTACAGGGATTTAATAATGGATAGAAGACCAGCTTCTTAGTTGCTCCTGTATCTTTGCCCACCGGACCATTATAAGGCACAGTGGGTCTGAGGTTGATGGTTATGTTGAGTATTCTCCAAACTACAAAACAAAGCTATTTCTGGCTAAGCTTCAGTCTGCAGAATATAGCATGTACAGTACCAAGAGAAAAGTGGTATAAGACTGTAGGTTGCAAGCTTCTTGGGCAAGTGATGTCTTGTACAGCACTCAATGCTTAAATAATGGAAGCGTAAGCTATGACAAGGACAACAGCAGAACACCACAACACACATTTCTTTGGAATGTACTTAAAAGAATATTTCATCATAGAAAGATGAAACATTATGAAGTAGGGAGGGAGAGATTGAGAAGAGGGATTAAATGTTAACAAGGAAAACAAGAAAGCTTACAATGGTTTAATAAACAGGAAGTAGAGAAGTGTGATTGACAGACACTTGGCTCCTGTATTCTCATTGTTCATTACACTTAAGATGAAGTTTTGCCAAACTTTATAACTGTCCCCTTTGATGATGAGACACTACTGCATATTCTGTCTTTCTTGGGGTGGTAGTCTGCTATACCACTCTGACAGAAACCCAAACAAGTTGATGTATTCTTGCAGATAAGTCTGTCAGATAGTTTTCTTGGATGTGCATTGTCTTGTCCTTGAAAGATCCGTCTCCCTGGATCAGAGGTAAAGCTTAGGGAGGAGGGGAACCTAAACTGAAGTGGGATCCCCAAGATGCATTATTTCCAATCTGTGAGCAGAGAGCCCTGTTATCTAAAATTTAAAAACATTTCAGAGGGAGGAGAAAAAGAGGAAAGAATTTTACACGTTCATCTCCCATAAGATTAAAGTGAAGTTTTACACCATACTTTTCCCGATACCTACTGTCTCCAGAACACCTTGATGTTTAATTTTACAGTGTTATTGTATCTTCCCCCCACCAGCTATAGCCTTTGCAGGAGAGTAAGTCTATCTTCGACTCTGCAAGAAAACTTGCTAACAGAACAACCCTAAGTATAGCTATGAAGATACTGGAAGAATAGTGCACAATACTTCTTACAAATCTTGTGGCATATTGGCTAGTACTCAACTTATTACAAGACATTTGAATGCTTTATATTGTTGAAGAATTTATTGGTCCAATACTTAACATATTTATGTGACTATCTATGCATATTAATCTATGTATTTAGCTCATTGTGACCATTTTAACTAGTAAACTTGACATTGGTGATAAGAGATATTATAAAGCCTACCTTCTCCACATATGCTTTCTTCTCCATCAAGAGAGTTACTGTCCTTTCATAGGCACCGTTAATAAGATTTCGCACTTCTTCATCAATCAGTCTTGCAGTTGCCTCGCTGTAAGGTTTCTCCAATACCATGTCCCCTTGACGAGGGAGATCAAAGGAAATCTGCCCTACCTTTTCATTCATGCCAAACTGAACAATCTGAAAGATGAACAGGGCAATAAGTGGAAGACTTAGATTTTGAATGTATTAGTGTAGTATTGGAAAATAGAGCATCAAGCAAAAGTAACCTATTTATAAGTTGAATTAAAATATATATTTATTAGAATGAGAAAATAATAGCAGTTTTTCTACAAAACACATAAAACACTAGTGTTAATTCCCTCTTTTGTAAATCACTAACAGATTCCTTCAAGTAGGAGATTCATAGTTAGTTATCTTTGACATATTTCAGAAAGATCTGTAAACAGCCAAGATGCATAGTACCATTTAAATGCTCACGATGCTAAAATGTTTCTGAGTTACAAAAGTATCATTGTATGCAGTGTTGTAGCCATATCGGTCCCCGGATATTAGAGACAGGTGATATGAGTGAGGTGATATCTTTTATTGAACCAACTTCTGATGGTGAGAGAGATAACCTTTCAAGCTACACACAGCTATGCTTCAGGTCTATGTAGCTCGAAAGATTGTCTCTCTCACAAGAGAAGTTGGTCCAATAAAAGATATTACCTCACCTGTATCTCATAAAGTATGGTAATTCTGTTCTTTTCAAAAGTTTTCCACAAAGTATTTAAAATTTTTAAACAGCACATAAATGACACTTAGTGTTGAGTCAGGAATACATTTGAAATTCAGTTCAAGACACTCAGATGGTAAAAGTATCACCATCCTGTAAATGTACCCTGGAATAGTAGGAAATATCTTCCTGACCCCATATGCTGATTAACTAACTTCCGCACATACCTCGGTGAACATAAAATTTATTCCACACATGGATGGAAAAAATTAGAGGGAATATTGCTAATGACCTCACTCAGCTGCATCTTTACATTAATAACACCACAAATCACCATTGAGAAGTCTTGTTTATTATGTTAAACGCTGGAATATTAGCCTTCTTTTCATCCTTAGATTTACAGCATGTGATGCATTAAACACATGGTTTCCAGCTATTAACTACATACCCATGGAGTCAATCTGGTTGAGCAATCTGGACTCTAAGCTATATAACTACGAGAACGTGTCCACAAAACCAAACTTGTAAACTAAAATTTTAAAGCCATTTTCTAAGTGCAAAATTTCTTCGCACATTTGAGTGTAGCCATGTCACATACACATTCCTGCAGAGCAATCAGCTTTGATTTGATCTCTATGCCATTAAATCATGTGTATGATGCAATGATCACAGCGCAGCAATGGATTATTGCTATGGGCAAAAACAGAGTACAGATGCTGAAGACAAAGTGCCAATATCATGCAACAAATGCATACCGCATGACAATATAACTTTGCACAATAAAATATGGTCTAAATTCTGCAACTCAAAAACCTGGCCAGCCAGCCAAAGTGTGCTCTTCTTCAAAGTTATTTTGTATTAAACAATAGTTTCGTGGGAAACATAGAAAATAAAATTTCCTACTTGAAGTACAAACCTGAGCATATGCACTCTGAGTCACCTTCTTCAAGTCATCTTGGGCTCCTGTTGTAATTCTTCCGAAAAAGATTTGTTCTGACACACGTCCTCCCAGTGTCATGCACATTCTGTCAAGTAACTGCTCTTTGGTGTAAAGGTATTGTTCTTTAGGTAAATACTGGGNGGAATACATTTGAAATTCAGTTCAAGACACTCAGATGGTAAAAGTATCACCATCCTGTAAATGTACCCTGGAATAGTAGGAAATATCTTCCTGACCCCATATGCTGATTAACTAACTTCCGCACATACCTCGGTGAACATAAAATTTATTCCACACATGGATGGAAAAAATTAGAGGGAATATTGCTAATGACCTCACTCAGCTGCATCTTTACATTAATAACACCACAAATCACCATTGAGAAGTCTTGTTTATTATGTTAAACGCTGGAATATTAGCCTTCTTTTCATCCTTAGATTTACAGCATGTGATGCATTAAACACATGGTTTCCAGCTATTAACTACATACCCATGGAGTCAATCTGGTTGAGTAATCTGGACTCTAAGCTATATAACTACGAGAACGTGTCCACAAAACCAAACTTGTAAACTAAAATTTTAAAGCCATTTTCTAAGTGCAAAATTTCTTCGCACATTTGAGTGTAGCCATGTCACATACACATTCCTGCAGAGCAATCAGCTTTGATTTGATCTCTATGCCATTAAATCATGTGTATGATGCAATGATCACAGCGCAGCAATGGATTATTGCTATGGGCAAAAACAGAGTACAGATGCTGAAGACAAAGTGCCAATATCATGCAACAAATGCATACCGCATGACAATATAACTTTGCACAATAAAATATGGTCTAAATTCTGCAACTCAAAAACCTGGCCAGCCAGCCAAAGTGTGCTCTTCTTCAAAGTTATTTTGTATTAAACAATAGTTTCGTGGGAAACATAGAAAATAAAATTTCCTACTTGAAGTACAAACCTGAGCATATGCACTCTGAGTCACCTTCTTCAAGTCATCTTGGGCTCCTGTTGTAATTCTTCCGAAAAAGATTTGTTCTGACACACGTCCTCCCAGTGTCATGCACATTCTGTCAAGTAACTGCTCTTTGGTGTAAAGGTATTGTTCTTTAGGTAAATACTGGGCATAACCCAATCCTTTGCCACGTGGGATAATAGATACCTTGGTTCAAGAAAAAAAAAAAGACAGTTACCTTTTCCATAACTGGTGTTCTTTGAGATGTGTTGCTCATGTCCATGATGTGTGTGCTTGCCACATGCACTGGTACCGGAAGTTTTTCCCTTTGCAGTATCCACAGGGGAACAGCTTTGGCACCTTCTGGAGTGGCGCCCGCATGGCGCCGTATAAAGGGCGCCACTGGCTCTCCCCACCCTCAGTTCCTTCTTGCCGGGAACGCTGACAGCGGGGAAGGAGGGCAGGTTGTGGAATGGACACGAGCAACACATCTCGAAGAACACCAGTTACAGAACAGGTAACTGTCTTTTCTTCTTTGAGTGCTTGCTCATGTCCATTCCATATTAGGTGACTCCCAAGCAGTACCCTTGGAGCTGGGTAGGAGTTCACGGATGTGTAGATTGCAACACAGCTGTGTCGAACCCAGCGTCTTCCCTGGCCTGAGCGATGGCAAAATGAGCGGTAAATGTGTGGACAGAAGACCATGTTGCGGCTCTACAGATGTCCTGAATATGAATGTGCACCAGGCCGCTGAAGATGCCTGTGCTCTTGTCGAGTTGGCTTGACAATCGGCGGTGGCGGAACCCCTGCCAGGTCGTAACAGGTCCTTATGCACGAGGTGATCCAATTGGAAATTCTCTGCGAGGACACCAGAAGACCCTTCATCCTGTCTGCTGTAGCAATGAAGAGTTGGGTCGATTTACGGAAAGGCTTGGTATGCCTTAAGTAAAAAGTCAAGACCCTCGGATGTCTTCACGCCCTGGACGTTTGCTCTTCACTGGTCTTGTGCGGTTTGGGACAGAACACCTGGAGGAAGATGTCCTGGTTCATATGGAAGGTGGAGACCACCTTCGGCAGGAAAGCCGCAACTGAACCTTATCTTTGTAGAAGACCGTGTACAGAGGCTCAGAGGTCAAGGCTTTATCTTCAGTGACCTTCCATGACAGATGGGAAAAGGAGCAGGAACCCAGCAGCTCAAAGGGCGGGCCAGTGAGCCTAGAGAGGACCAAGTTAAGATCCCACTGTGGGACGGGAGCTCGTACCTGCGGGAAGAGTCTCTTAAGCCTTCTCAGGAATCTGACCATCATGTCATGGGAAAACACTGTCTGTCCTTGGATTGGTGGGTGAAAAGCGGAGATGGCCGCAAGATGGACTCTAATGGAAGAACGAGGAGTACTTGTGGCACCTTAGAGACTAAGAAATGTATTTGGGCATAAGCTTTCGTGGGCTAAAACCCACTTCATCGGATGAATGCAGTGGAAAATACAGAAGCAAGATATATACACAGAGAGAACATGAAAAAATGGGTGTTGCCATACCAACTCTAACGAGACTAATCAATTAAGGTAGGCTATTATCAGCAGGAGAAAAAAACTTTTGTAGTGATAATCAGGATGGCCCATTTCAAACAATTGACAAGAAGGTGTGAGTAACATTAGGGGAAAAATTAGCATGGGGAAATAGTTTTTATTTGCCTACGGAGGTTGTGGAATCTCCATCTCTGGAGATATTTAAGAGTAGGTTAGATAAATGTCTATTAGGGATGGTCTAGACAGTATTTGGTCCTGCCATGAGGGCAGGGGACTGGACTCTATGACCTCTCGAGGTCCCTTCCAGTCCTAGAATCTATGAATCTATAATGACCCATCCACTCCCAGTCTTTATTCAAGCCTAATTTAATGGTGTCCAGTTTGCAAATTAATTCCAGTTCTGCAGTTTCTCATTGGAGTCTGTTTTTGAAGTTTTTTTGTTGAAGAATTGCGACTTTTAGGTCTGTAATTGAGTGACCAGAGAGGCTGAAGTGTTCTCCGACTGGTTTTTGAATGTTATAATTCTTGACGTCTGATTTGTGTCCATTTATTCTTTTGCGTAGAGACTGTCCTGGGTTAGTGTTTTTGTTGTGTGGTGTGTGGTTGCTGGTGAGTATTTGCTTCAGGTTGGGGGGCTGTCTATAAGCGAGGACTGGCAACCTATCCTTACAACAAAGCCCGTTGCCAACCCCGTCCACATAATCTATTCAAGGGACACCATCAAAGGACCTAACCACATCAGCCACACCATCAGAGGCTCGTTCACCTGCACATCTACCAATGTGATATATGCCATCATATGCCAGCAGTGCCCCTCTGCCATGTACATTGGCCAAACCAGCGGCTCTTTTATGACCGGTGCCGGCCACTGCGTCCCAACGCCGACCTGTCCGAATGAGACCAGCGTTTTGGTCGGGATCTCGGGAACTGACGGCATTCAGCGGATCTGCGTCGGACACCCATTGATCCATGCCTCACGCTACACGAATGGTACTGGGTCATCGAATGGGACTGGGAGCTAATACTGGCCAGTCGCCGCGAGGATCTTCCTGAGTAGGGGGACCTACTGCTTGGAGATGGGCGATAACGGCCCGGCGATCTCTGATCCTCGATCGGTACCGGGCCCTTAGAGACAGACGTGGCTGGTCCAGGAGTTCTTGCTGGGTGGTGTGTGCCTCATAGGGTCTGTGCCAGTCTACCGGCAAGGTACACCTCGAGTCCGATTGGTGCCCCCCATGCAGCGATTGAAGAGGGCTCCACCGAGCTTGCCTCTGTAGTCCTGAGGCGTGACGGCTTCGGGTGGGACGTCCCCCTCGATGGGGAAAGGTGCCGCTGAGGCGGGGACACATGCATAGGTCCCAACGTGGTTTTTTCCCCGAGACCAGGGTACCGCTGAAGCCGGTGTGGGTGGCACCGGGAGTGTCACGCTCTCCTGAGCTGCTTGAAGGGCTTTGGGTATTGACGGCACCTGAAGCTGTTCGGGGCCTGCACCGCTACACGGAGTCGCAGGTGAAGTATGGGATGGGCTGCACAGCTTGACCTGAGCTAGGGCCTGAGTTCCCAAAGGGGGCGTTGAGCTGCCCGGCACGGGTCGTGGCTCACACCCAGCCCTCTCCTTTCCCTTACAGGCGGTAGGAGATCAACTCCTCACACTTTTTTTCAGCTTCTTGACCGGAGCTGTGGAGGGGGACTGGTGCTGGCTCATGGATGGTGCCGGTGGAGCACTGCACACAGAGGCTGCGGTGCTCGGTGCGGAGTCGGACCGCTGCTCCAGTGCAGGAGTGGGTGTCGACTCCATTAGGAGCACTTTCAGATGGATATTGTGCTCCTTCTTTGTCCTAGGCTTAAAGGACTTGCAGATATGGCACTTGTCACTTATGTGCCCTTAGCCCAAGCACCTTAGGCAGCTGGTATATGGATCACTGACGGGCACAGGCTGTTTAAAGCGATCGCAGGGCTTAAAGACTGGGGCACTCCCCGTCCCCCGGCTGAGTCCCGTTTGGGACTAACGACGAGTTAAGAACTACTACTAAGAGTAACTAAGAAACTATATACAACTATATTACAGGTTTTCAAAGTTCGCAAGAACAGAGAACGAAACAACGCTAGCCAAAGCAGCGGATGTTCCAGCACCGTCACTGGCGACAAGAAGGAACTGAGGGTTGGGGGATCCGGTGGCGCCCATTATAACGCGCCATGTGGGCACCACTCCAGAGGGCGCCAGAGTCGGTCCCCTATGGATACTGCTAAGGGAAAAACTTCCGGCACCGGTGCATGTGGCGAGCACACACACCTAATATGGAATGGACATGAGCAAGCACTCGAAGAACACCACACCCTTCAGATTTAATGGTATGCTTAGAATTTGTGACAGGCTAGGACTTTAGACATACCCCTTTCAAACTATGAAACAGACTTATGATGTGGATGATCCTAACCAGGGATATCAACCGCTAAGGGATGTACCTGGAAAATATTATAATATTTATACCTGGGATACAGCTATTATAACGTGTCCTAATATTTTATTCAGCCAATGAAGATTCAAAGATACTTAAATCAAGTAAATTTGATTTGGTGATAGTAAGGAACTTTAAGCCCTTTTAGTATTAAGTGTCCTGTAACAGGGTGTACAGAACTCTTGACATCCTTTTTCCATTTATTGGCAAGGAGGGTGTCCATGTTTAATAGCCTTCTGCATAAGTTGTAGGAGTTTGGGATGCCTGCAGTTGGAGACAAGTGGATAATTTTAAAAACAGAAAATGACTAGTAGCACAATTACTTGATACCCAGATAGTTAAAACTGGAATCAGGAGACTGTACTCAGCCATCTGCTTGTCAAACTTTGTGCATCAGTTTAAACTCAGATAATTAGAACAAACCCTAGATCAATGTTTTTAAAGCTGGATGTCCCCAGAGGATACTCATTCAGTTGAATTTAACCTACACTATCACTTTATGTAAACCAAACTATAGACTGGAGACATTAGAAATCCTAAAAGAAATTTAGAGATCTGATATAGATCTAGTTCTTTATTCCCAAACTGTGAAACATCACTATTTTACCTTTTAAAAATTAACATAAGCTTAAATATGTAAATCCTGAATTCTGATCCAAAATAAAGAAAAATATGTTGGGTAGATTATACTGATGAAATGGCACAGTAACATAAACAGTAAAAATATCAAAGCAGATAGGCACTGCAGAGGTGAGATTTTCATTTTAGGGTCTCAAAGCCACGTCTCCTGACCTCAGCTCCATGATCTTTACCCTCTAGATCAGGGGGCGGGCAAACTTTTTGGCCTGAGGGCCGCATTGGGTTTCCAAAATTGTATGGAGGGCCGGTTAGCGGAGGCTGTGCCTCCCCAAACAGCCAGGTGTGGCCCGGCCCCGATCCGACCCCTCCTGATTCTCGCCCCCTGATGGCCCCCCCCGGGACTCCTGCCCCATCCTGTCCCCGACAGCCCCCGCCCCTGACTGCCCCCGCCACACCATCCAACCCCTCCTCTCAGTCCCTGGGACTCCTGTCCCCATTCAACCCCCGTTCCCCGCTCTCTGACCGCCCCGACCCCTATCCACACCCCCTCCCCCTGACCACCACCCCGAACTTCCCTGCCCTCTATCCAACCCCACCTGCTCCCTGCCCCCTTACTGCGCTGCCTGGAGCACCAGTGGCTGGCGGCGCTACAGCTGCGCTGCCCAGAGCACCAGGACAGGCAGCCACGCCACCTGGCTGGAGCCAGCCACGCCACCGCGCAGCACAGAGCACCAGGTCAGGCCCAGGCTCTGCAGTTGCGCTGCCCAGCAAGAGCTCGCAGCCCCGCCGCCCAGAGCAATGTGCCAGTAGCGCAGTGAGCTGAGGCTGTGGGGGAGGGGGAACAGCAGGGGAGGGGCTGGGGGTTAGCCTCCTGGGGCAGGAGCTCAGGTGCCTGGCAGGAGGGTCCCGCGGGCAGGATGTGGCCCGTAGTTTGCCCACCTCTGCTCTAGATCACCTCATGACAATGGCATATAATGTTTTAAATGCTCAATGCCAAGGGCATTACTGCCTACCAGAGGTCACTTTTTCAAATCCTTTTCTCCTGCAAACTAAGACCCAAGTCTGTATACATTAAAATGTTTTTCCCACACGTGCAGCAGCTTCAGCTACCCTGGACTGTGGCTTCAGTAGTATATTCAAAGCAGAGCTCTAGTAGCAGCCATCTTAAAACATAACACTTATCTAGATTGGCCTATTTTTAATTGTGCAATACTTTTTATGAGAAAAGATTTAATTTCCAGTGCTGTTAATCTAGCACTTTTCATCAAATCTAAGCAAACTGATACTTGGGGGATGCAATCTAGTCTGTACACAAAAAGCTGGAAGGTTTGGATTAAGTTAACAAGAAGGTTGGAAGAGGTGAGAGAATGATCAACAGAATGGAGGGAATGGATGGGCATGATGTAGTCATTACTGAGAATGCTAGAATTAATAAAGATTTAGGATATATTTTTCAGCAAGGATGAACAAATCTGAGAAGGGCTCATTACAAATCATAATGTAGAAATGTTTTAGCAATCCTTAAATTGTATTCTGAACTCATGATGTATCTAGCTCAGTGGTTCTCAACCTCTTACATACTGAAACTCCTTCGCTCAGGTTGTCAAAGCATAGCTCGGACCTATATATGAGGATAGTGTGGTTGCAACCCCATTATACCTGGTCACGACGCCCCCTCCCCCCCCGGTTGAGAACCGACAGTCTTCTCCACCCCTCCTCCGTTTTCCTCAAACCTAGAGGAAACCTCCCTAGGCATTGGATTGGAAATTAAATCTGAATTCCACTCTGTCTTTGGCCTCTGCTAATACTGCCAACAAAGTTGCCAATTAGTGTGAACTGTTGTGGTGGTTTTTGTCCTTGAAGAACTGCACTGAGACTCATCAGTTCATTTCTCATAAGCTGCTGAATAATTGTCATATGGTTGCAACTTCTGCTCACTATTGAATTGACCCAGATTTGAATCTGATCTAACCAAGGCAGGCTCTAAATCTCAAACTATCTAGTTCCTAATCTTTTGTATTCTTTTTAAACAAACCAGGAGGATGGTAGCTGGATTCATAAGGGATATTGGGAAATTACAGTGGACAAGACAATTCCTAGTACTGTAGCATAGTAATACGGCATCAAGCTATTCAACAGAACATGTTTATTTTGAGCCAGATAGGAGTCCCTTTCACCTTCCAAGAAGGCCCTTAATAGCAGACCCCATAAAAACTGATCAGAAATAGTTAAGAAAAAACTAGCTACAAAGGAGAACCAAGAAAGTAGCATCTTAGAATTCACATGGTCTTCCATGAAACTATGTTTTAATACCTGATAGGACAGTAACTAATATACCATGTTTTTGTATTTTCTTCCCAAAACAAGGAATAAGAAAAAGTGAATTAGTAACCTTATACTTCTAATTTAGTGTCCCTTTTCCTAAGCAAGGGATTTTTTTTTTTTTCTATTTTACCTTTAAGAGTGGGTCAGCATGTTCCAGAAACCATCCTGCTACTGCATGGCCTGCCTCATGATATGCTACTGTCTTTTTCTCCTCGGGTTGCAGTACCTGCGTTTTCTTTTCCAAACCTTTACAAAGAACACATTAACTTACCAAAAGTTTCAAACAAACCCTCTTCCTCAAAAACACTTAACATTCCATTTCCTATTCGCATCTCTTATGTATTGATAACATACCTGTCACAGTGGTATTTAGGTACCATGTATGGAATATATTGTTAAGTTAAGGGACAAGAAAAAGAGATGCAAGACTTTATCTTCAAAATGAATATGGAATTTAAATAAATGAGTATTTTGCATGTTGTACTTTTATCAAAAAGTCTTTCTAATTTGGACATAATAGTTCTTCAGTATATTCTGATGCACTATACTAAAACTTCCTCTTTAAATCAAACACAATACCACTTTATTTTGTATGGTATCTTTCAAACTAAGTGGATCTCAAAATGCTTTTAAGTGATAAACAATTAGCTGCTCTTCTCCTCAGCTTAAGCAAATGAGAAAAGAAGTTTCCTGATGAGATTTATAATGGAATGGAGAATCAGTGAGGCAGAGGAACATTTTAATGTGTGATACCAATTCTTTTAAAATCTTAAGATACAACATTAGCCAGTTAGTGCAAAACTAAAGACTTATTTTTCAAAATATCTGAAATAGATCTGAACTACAGCATTTAAATAGAAACCTTCTGCCACTCTTTTCCCTTGTTGACCAATGATCCATTCTATTCTCTCACCTCCTATTACTCGTTCAATCGCTTGCTCAAAGTGCTTTTGGTTTATGGCATCTGAAAGGTGTCTTGCAGCAATCAAAGCAGCTTCATTACAAACATTAGCAATGTCAGCACCTAAAAACCAAGGCAGAGGATATGCATCAGTGTCATTTCCAACTACTGATTTCTCTTAGCACTAACAGGATGACAACAGTCTGGTGCTTGGCTAAGTGACTGAAGCATCCCTATAAAACAAATGTAACAATAAAGCTTGAGAGAATGGTTGTAATTACTACAGAAAAATCTGTTTGTAACAGTGACTCAGATTAAATATATGTTAAAGAACTAGGGATCCACTTAATATATTACGCTGTACAAATACATTCAGTAAGATTAATGGACCTAATTCTTTAAATCGATTATTAAAAGGAATTTATTGTTTGTGAAGTACTCAGCTAGTAAGTCCTACATCCTAAAGTCTGCTATCTAGCCATAGACCAGGTACAGAATGGGTAGCAACAGTGAAGGCTTCCCCCATATGGACCCAATGCATCGCAAACCTTGCTTTGTAATGATCTCTTGTAAGAGCACAAGGACAACTCTGGCTTCAAGCCATTCAATCATTGGTATGTCTACAGAGACCCCATAAAATGGCACCAATTGATGACGACTATGGTGGTGGTATAGTGTTGTACACAAATACAGCTACACAGAGAAAGACAAAGTTTTATATAGACCACCACTGTCAGATGGCAACAACTTTTGGTCGATACAGACCTGGGCTGGATTAGAACAGTGATTAAAATTTCCATAACCCATTACTGGGAAGTGTGTCTCAATATCTGAGAAAAAGTCATGACATTTGATTATAATTAAGCTTTCTGCTGGGGTAGAAAATAAAAAACATTATGTACGGGTTTTTTCACCAGTAACATTTAGAATCAGAAAAGGAACATCCAAATGAATGTATTTAAAAAAAAAAAAAAAAATCAGTTTCAGTAGTAGTGAGAATTAGGTGACTTTTTTGGTGGAGGGAGAAGGGAAGATGAATGATGAAACAGAGGGAGAATTTCATACTGTATCTAAAAATTAGTAGCCATTCAGAAAAGTAAAGATGTAGGAGGATGGGGAAGGAAAGAAAGCAGTATCTGCAGTCCCGCTAGCTGGTACAGCTGATGTAATGAGTATATTTAGAGCAAGTATGGCTTTATAATTCACTTACCTGAAAACCCGGGAGTTAGTGATGCAAGTTTTCTTGCCAGGTTATCTTTATCTATGATAATTTCTAGTTTCAGGGGCCTGAGGTGAACTTTGAAAATAGATGCTCTTCCCTTTATATCTGGAGGTCCTTTAAGGGTTTAAGAAAGAAAGATTTTTACTTAATACATAATAAACATATGTCTTCCTATTAAAAAAGCAAACACTTAGGCATGGGAATAGTTCTGATGATTTGTGGGAATACTTATGTGCCCAAGTGATTGTAGGAACACACTCATAAAGGCTAAAATGTAGATAATCTTACCAATGTAGATCTGTCTATCAAAGCGCCCTGGCCTCAATAGTGCAGGATCTAAGATATCTGGTCTATTGGTGCCTGCCAAAATGACTACATTTGTGGTAGTGTTAAATCCTGTCCAAAAAACAAAAACAAAAAAGAACCATGAAGTGGCTAAACAATATTTAATACCACATGATCACCATTCATTAACAAATAATAAAAAAAAAAATCATCTCATACAGCAGAAAGTAGTTTAGACCGTCCACTTTATCTCTGTAAGCCAAAGAGACTCAGCGCATTAGAAAGAAGCACTTTTTAAAACTAACCACTATACCAGTGGTTCTCAAACTGGGGTCCGCAAGGTTACTCCAGGGGGTCCGCAATTCATGTCTGGGGCCACCGGTCCCACTGATCAACTCCTCCCCCTCCCTCCCAGTGCCTCCTGCACGCCATGGAACAGGCGAGCAGGAGGCACTGGGAGGGAGGGGAAGGAATGGGGACGGGGCACACTTGGGGGAGGGAGCAGAAAGAGGCGGGAAAGAGGAAGGGCAGGGGTGGATCGGGGGTGGGAAGAGGTGGGGCAGGGTTGGGCCTTGGGAGAAGGGGTGGAATGGTGGCAGGGCCTGGGGCTGAGAGGGGTTGAACACCCCCGGGGGAAATTAGAAGCCCGCTTGCGGGTCTGCAAAAAAATTTAAATCAAAATGGGGTTTCTCAGGTTGCTAAAGTTTGAGAACCGATTCACTATACAGTAATCCACTCAAGTTCTAAAGTAGTGATACTGCAAATACCTTAGAAACTCATTAGTATATGTGGCAGAAAATGTCTAGATTCTCACAACTTGTTTAAAAAAAAAGGGGGGGGGGAGGGGGGGCTTGGGCTCTGCCTTAGGTAAGTCACTGTATTAAGATATAGTTTATCCTACATATTTTACAGTGAATATAGTGCTAATGAAATTGTGGGATTAGTAACATTGGCTAGAGATGGACTAGTCTTGAGCAAAGACTTTTTCACACAAATCTGCCAAGAAAACAAACCTCAAGTGCAGAATCTCTGCTCTTCTATTTCCTGAACACTTTTAAGTGAAGACCTCAATGTGTGCCAAACCAAGTGCTATCTTTAATTTAAATAAATGGGGAAAAGCACATCATTATATTCGTTTTACTTATAGTTAACCAGGATTTTAGCTAAGATTTATAGATGTGAACAGCTAATGCATTATTTCATTTTCTCTTCCTTCTGCACCCACATCTATAAAAACATTTATATTTTTGTCCATGACCAATATTATATTTATCTCATTCTATTACAAAATAATGAAGATACATCTGTGTCTTACTCTTATAAACCAGTATTAGAAACTAAATAGTTACCATCCATTTCTACTAGAAGTTGGTTGAGTGTGTTTTCTTGTTCACTTTGCCCTCCAAAGTTTCCCCGTCCTCTCTTCCTTCCTACTGCATCTATTTCATCAATGAAGAGAATGCAAGGGGCGTTTTTACGGGCCAGAACAAATAAATCACGGACCTTAAAAAGAGAAGGCAATACCTCTGTTATTTTCAATCATCTAGTCACAAACAGACCCAAGATCAGTGTCACATCACAGCATTACATCATTGTTTAAGATTCCAGCTAATCTCACTGTTAAATGTTCAAAACAAGAGCCTCTAGCTCAAATGGCAAAGAATGGAAGACTACAATGAAGCCCCAATACTGCACGACTCAAAGGCAGTAATGCAAGAGTAAACTTGTCTTTCATACATTCTTGGGTTGCAGAGATTGTTTTAGGAAAACGTACCAGACCAGAGTTACATTTTTAAATAAAAAGAAAAACCACTGCTGACTGTTGTACTTGCATAATTAAAGTGCTGTTCTAGCCTGAACAGTAACTTTAACAATTGCATTGTGGGGTCCCAATTAATCTCTCAATGGCTTCCAAATCAAAATATGTTTGGTTTACAAGTTGGACGATTGTCCAACCCATACAGAACTCATTGCAGGATAAAGACATATTTTTCTAAAGTTCAGTCCTACAAACTCAGACTGGAATCTCTCAATACACTATCTCTAGTAATAAAGGTTCTATAAGACAAGTTATGTCACTAGTGATAGATTTACATGCCCATTGCCTTCATCGGGTTTGCACAAGTGTCCCAACTGGATCATAAGAAAGAAGAGAATAGACTCCAGGTCAATGATAGCTGTGGCAGCTTCACAGGGCTGACTGGAACATAAAGCAGTAAAAAACCCCTAACAACCCTTTTTTTTCACTCAAACAGATAATACTCTGAATAACCACAAAATAGATATGTCAAGAAAAGTGACACCAATTTTACATAGTTCTACTATAAAATGTGACAGACTTTTCAACTGTCATTTTCTTGACCAAAGTGAAGTTTAAGAGGTATGTGGTGTAGTATTTCTCCACTGTAGGCAAGTTAAATATGGAATGAGTTTTTGTAATCAATAAAAAACACAAAAGGTTTCACAATCCAAAAAATCACTGGTACTAGATGTATTTAGGTCTACTGTGTGATATGTTCTTAGTCAGCTTTAGTTTATCATCTGCAGGTACGAGACATCAATGTGTTCAAGACAGACATTAGGGCCATGATCATAGTATTACAACAGGGGAGGATAGCTCAGTGGTTTGAGCATTGGCCTGCTAAACCCAGGGTTGTGAGTTCAATCCTTGAGGAAGGCCATTTAGGGATCAGGGGCAAAAATAATCTGTCAGGGACAGTACTTGGTCCTGCTGTGAAGGCAGGGGACTGGACTCAATGACCTTTCAAGGTCCCATCCAGTTGTACGAGATAGGTATAGGTATACTTAACCTGTAGCCATGTTAAATTATAATACCTATATTTTAGTCCCATCCTATCCCCACTATACACTGGCTAGGAATTGGCCTAGAAGTTAGCAAATATAATGTGAAGCCACAGGAAAAATTTTTCTCCAAAGGTTGAAAATAATTGGTTAGACTTATAGGTTATTTAAGAAGAGATGTGATAGGAAATGTTGAATGTCTACCTTTTTCTAGATTCCCTCACTCGCAAACACCTTATTCCTACCTCTCAGTATATTTCTCTCTTGGAAAACCTGTATGCAGGTTATACTTGAAGTTATGGTTTAATTAAGCAAAGGTATTAACTATCATATCCAATTGTAAAGGTTATAGCCAATGAGACAGAATGTCAGGCTTTTGGATGTGGTGTGGCCGTATGAGGTATTCTGCTGTCTCACCCTAGCAATCAGACCATGAGGGTCTCATTAGAGCCAAGTCAGCAAGAGAAAAAAAAAACAAATGACAAAGGGCACTAACAGGGAAGAACAGAAAAGGAGAAGGCATAGGACTAAACCAATCCAAGAGAAAGCTTACACAAAGGTCTATGGAGAACTATTTGCCAATATAGTCCAGCTTCAGAGCTTTATTACTCAGGTTACTAAAACTGTAAAATAAAGGCATATCCCAAAAAGGCAAAAGGAGGTGAAATGAGTTTTGGACAAAACAACTGTTTGTTATACACAAAACTATATTAACATTATGGTTGCAAAGTTAAGCACTCAAAAGTTAGGAAGTGCCAGAATGAAAGTTGAGTGCCCTTGTGCATATGTATTATGATATGGTTTTAAATTACATGATCACATTTTTTTTTTCAGTGAACAGGATGGACCTGCTCTGGTGATGAATCAGGGTTGTTTTTATAAAGGAGTCCTGTCTGCAGGACCTCCACCTCATTTGTTGAAGTTGACAGATTTGTAATGAGTAAGGCAGGTCATTGCAGAAAGGATGGACTTACTGTGCCCCGGAGAACTGGATTCTATCCCTGCCTCTGCCAGAGTTCCAGTGTGATGCTAAGAAAATCATTTAAACCAAACTTTTCCACAGGTGATCACTAATTGTTTGTTCCTCATTCTCTAGGTGCCCAACTTGAGACCCTGGGGTCTAATTTGCAGAAGTGTTGAAACTGAAATCAATGGGAACTGTACTTGAATATATAAATGTTATATACTGCTGAAGACTGAAAACTTAGGTCCTAGTTGTCTCAAATTTGGCACCCAAGATTACTAGAAACTGGACTTTAACTCTGTGCCTCAGCTCCCTATCTAGAAAACGGGGATAATACCATTCCCTCTCCTCGCATGGGTTTTGTGAAGATTAATTAATGTTGGGGCATTCTGATGCCATAGGTAGCAGCACCATTGAAAAATTGATAAGGAAATTAAATTCTGTATTCAAAGCAGTGTTTGAATAGGGTGCAGTAAATAAGGCCTGGGGCCAGATAGAACAACCAGGATAAAATAATATACTGAACAGCTGCTCATTAATCAAGCATCTTCCACACAGTAACGAATGAGGCAGACATCCTGTGGAAAAAAAGTAACATGCAATCATGTAATTAAAGATTATATTGCAATGAACATACACAAGGGGGCTGAATTAAGACTTCACAGGTAACTAACTAGTGTTTCTTCACTTTGAGTGCTTGATGTAGCAACCTTAATAATGTTCTTTTAACAATTTTCTTTTTTAATCATAATTTTGTAGAATTTTAAAAAAGCAAACTGAAAATCAGAAATTCCATCATGTGGCCTCATACTGTCACTCACATGGATCTTCAGCAGAGTTGGAACATTTAGGTGCACAGCACAGACCTCTGCCACTTGAGCCAACAATAACTGTTAGCAGTGGTAAATTGTCATCCTTTATATGAACCAGCACTAGAGGAGGATGAAACCCTTTGCCAGTGGGTTTCACTTAATATCTTCTGATGAGAAGAATGGTGAGACTCTGGAATCACAGCTTCTGGAGGGGAGTGCTCTCTAGTAGGAAAAGACTTCTGCCCATCCCCCAGTCTTCATCCCTCTTGCTCCGTCCCCTCCAAACTCTCCTTGTCTCAATCCTGTGTCTTCCTCACTTCTGGCTCCTTGTCCTAGTCCCATTATTCTTGTCCAACAAAAGGCACATCCCAGACTCATAGGCCATCTTTCCCTGCCAAATTTCACATCTCTGCTCCAAAGAATGGGAGGATGCTAGGCATTTCCCCCCCCCCTAAAAGAATCAGGAGACATTTTTCACATGGGCAGAACAATGTATTCTTCCCTAGTCTTGAAATCAGAAATGGCTGAATTGTTTTGGTTGAAGTTTTCCATAAGAATTCAGCCCAAGGCAGAAACCCAGCATGAAAAATTTCAGCCTAAATAATTAGAGCTTGACAAAGTCATAAGACCCTGTTCTCAGTTGCTTATAATGGGAAGTGTTGAGCAACCTTAATGTAGGTGGGGCTGGTAATATTTTTTTTAATCTATTGATACAAAAACATAAGCACATATAGGTCAAAGCTATTGGTTAAGTTAATGGTCTTAATGCAGTTCTAGTGACCAGGTATCCACCTCACCCAAAAAACTCCTTAACACAAGCAGCACTTTTATCAGTAACAGCTGCAAAATCATGTTAGGGATGAACAAGCTGTTATGTTGCAGTTATGTCTGAAAGCTGTATTGAAACTGCTTGAATCTCAGGGTTGGACATTGTCTAATGATGAGCCATACATTTAATTTTTAATCCCAATTCATTGATTAGTTATGGATGTATGCAAAACAGCATCTGAAACTGTAATGTTACTTTTTAACCTTCCGTTAATATAAAACAAACAAGTTTAATACACATAACTTTTGGACTAAGTCTTTCTAGCTTATATTTCAGCTAGAAGCAAAATTTTTATGACCCAGACAAGTTTCTGAACAAACAGACACTTAAAAAGGGCCCAGGGTCTCAGAGAAACGCTGACAAAAATTTAGAGAGGGAGGAGACATTGCCAAGGCTGCGGTTGCAATTTATATGCACATCAGAACAGAATTATGAGAGTTTGTTTAGTACCAATTTATGCAAACACAGCAAAAGTAAAGAGTAACAAGCACAGGGTGGCCTGCAACTGGAGAATAACTGCACTGATTTGTAACTTTGTGGCTATCATTTAAAGAGAAACACCTGAAGTTATTAGTAGGATACTGAACAGATGACTAACTGAAGGTATATCAAACTTTTGGCCTACCAACCTTAACAGTGTCTTTTTAACAACTGACGCTGCAAGAACAGAGCAAGGCCAAAGACTTACTCGAGCTGGACCCACGCCGACAAACATCTCTAAGAACTCAGAGCCATTGACTGTAATGAAAGGAACATTAGCTTCTCCTGCTGTAGCTTTAGCTAGAAGTGTTTTCCCAGTGCCTGGAGGACCCGTCAGAATGGCCCCCTGCAAAAAGGAGCATAATTAGCTTATTTCAAATAAAGTATATTTGTTATAACATTTCTATCAGAACATCTTCTCCAGATAATGTTATGATAATTAATCAGTCCAATACAAGATATCTAGAATGGGATGAAGAATTAAGTTTAGGAGGTTATACGCCTGATTCTGATCTCACTTAAACTCACTGGAATTATACTGGTGTTAAACCAGCATATGAGAGATTAAAACAAATGGCAATATGATGCCTGATTTTGAAAACAGATTTAGTGCAAGTAGTAAATTCAAAGCATTTTGGCCAAAATTTTGAAAAATATTAACTTAAATATGGCAGGTGTAAGATGAGGTCTGGATGAAAAAATAGGCAGCTTTACAACAATGGATTATATAATATAGTCCGTAAATTCTCTCTCTCTTGTTCTCTAGTTTTGGCCAACATGAAATTAGAGTATGCCCCTCAGGGACAGGGACAGCCTTGTAGCAATGCACAGTGTTGGCTCTTAATACTGGCTTTTCTTCAGATTCTTTGTCAGAAGACAAGAGTTGGAAAGCACCATCTACTTTAAAGGTTACTACTCTGATTCAAAGTACCTAGAGAATAGCTTTGTAGTTGAAATAATTTTAAATGAGAGGAAAAAAACTCATAAAGTGCTGTTTAAAATAAGTGTTACATTTCCCTCATCTTCTGAGCTATTGTTCCCTTACCTTAGGGATTTTTGCTCCTAGGTCCTGATATTGCTTTGGGTTTTTCAGAAAGTTAACAAACTCCATTATTTCTAATTTAGCCTCTTCACAGCCAGCTACATCTTTGAACTTTACATCTATTTCATCCTTTAGGACCTTGGCTGTGGTTTCACCTACGCTGAAGAGTCCACCCATTCCTCGCCCTGTTCGACCCATACCAGCGGGCCCTCGTCTTAATGTGTACAGTAAGAAGCCAACTATAAGGACTGTGGGCAGCATGCTCAGAAGAAATGAGCTGAGGAGAGAGAGGAAAAAACAATCACACATTAGTAAAGGGTCACTACTGTATATTACAATGCATACAAAAGTTAATTTCCATTATAGATCTTGGAGGTTATTCATCAGAGTTTATGTTCTAGTAATCTGTAGACTTTAAGTTAAAGGCAGTGCATACAATGCATAACAGGGTTAAGGGGAAATACGGGAACAGATACTAAACTAGAGAAACCATAAACAGATTCTATAGAGCCTCCTTTTTTGTGATCATGATCGCAAAGAATCAAAATTTAAAGATGTGGATTGAAATGTATTTGAATTAAAGCCCTTAAAAAAAATAATCAGACAACTGTCAAACAGCATTTAAACAGTGAAATACTCCTATGCATCTGATTAGTGACAAGTGACAGAACTGGAAACTGAAGTCATCTACTTATCCTTGTAACAAGCACAATGGGAAATGACAGTATGCCTCAATATTTTATCAGAGGACCACCTAGAAGAGAGAAGCAGCTCAGTTTCCATGCCCATTAAAACTTTCTCTGCTAACGAGGCTGTCAGTTATAACCAACAATCCTAAGACAACAGCTCCCAACCTTTATGCTGGAATTCCTCTTGCAGGCATCGTTTTCCCCTTAAACACTCCCCCTACCCCCACTTTCTCTAATGCTTCTTTTTGCTCTTGCTGTTATTTCACTCTGTTTACTCCTTTCTTCCTTCCTCATTCAGTCCCAGTATAGCCCTTCCCCAAACCCATGCTCCTCATAGTCTGACACACCCCTTCCACCATCACTGTTCATTCTGTCCCAGCACAGCTCTCTGCAAGCTAGTTACCTCTGGTACTTAGACATCCCCATTTCCATAGTATCCTAACAATCTTTAATGCATTTATCTTTACAATATCCCTGGGAAATACTATTATTTCCATTTCACTGATGAGGACTGAGGCACAGAGACATATAAAGCCTTGTCTTAACTACTAAGAAAAGTATATTTTTACCTCAGGGTAACATACGTGTCAGCTATCCCCACTGAAAAGACAGTGAAGACAACGCACTGAGTTTTACTGTGAGATTAATTAGGCGAGGTCAACCTCAGGCAGGGGTATAGTGCTGACCTTGTGGTAAAATAAAAGTGTCTTGTCCTCACTGAATTTTTACTTGGGAATAGCTCATGCACTAGTTACCCCAAGGTAAAAAAATGCACCATTGTAGCAATGAAGACAAGGCTTAAGTGACTTGGCTCAAAGTCACACAGGCAGTCTGTAGAGAATCAGCAAATTGAACCCAGGGCTCTGGAGTCCAGGCTAAACACTGGCCCATCTTTCCTGTTGCCATAGAGAAAACAAGGAACAACACAGTGGATCACTAAATAGTACAGAGGGAGAAAAAATATGCATACCCAGACGGTGGCAACAGTGACAATCAGACATTGAAAGAACATGCATATATGGAGAGGCAGCAGCCAAGTGCCTGGCAGCAGTGACCCATCTGCTACCTACAGCTTCTCAAGAGGCCAGAACCGGTTCATTTCTCCTCAAGGAGTCAAAAAGCCCCTGGGAGTAGCATACCCCAGGAGATGTAATTCCTGACAGGCCAAACTACTTTTACATAGCTCAACAGCAGTCATTCTTTCAATAACTGCTCAACTGGACCAGAATGAAACCCCATACACCTGAGCCATTCAGAGCCCAGGACACACACCCCTAACAAGAGGGGCAGTTGTGGTCTGTGCTAAAGACAGCTCAGAAAAATGAAGCCACAGAAGATAAATGCAAAGAATATAATTTCTGTTTTGGAGCCACTATTTATTTGGGTAACACAGGTGCTGCAAACATAAATTAAATTTGCCTATTTAAGGGGATAAGCGGGGTCAGCTGCGGATGCACAGAAACAGATACATATCATATAATGAGAAGCTAAGCTTGGGAAAGCTTGCATGAGATGAAGATTTTGAATAAAGAAAAGTAATTAATTGTCATATGTACAGCATATTGAACACACACACAAAGGTCAAAGCAGAGTGAGTGTTTCATAATACTGCCATCCAGTTTGCCATGATATGCATATAGGACAACCCCATTATTCCACTGGGAAAGAAAAAGTTTATCAACATATCTAGTTTAAACAGCTTCTTACCCATCACTTTCTCCTGAGTAGACTACAGGTAATCTGTTCTCCCCTTCTATTCCGAACTCTTGCTGTGCAGTTTCTAGATTCCGCTCAAAAGTGTCCACACTACCAATATTAAACCAGACATATTGCTATAAAAAAACAAAATTATGATCACCACAAGATGAATAATTTGTTTCAGCCTCATCACAATCCATCTAAAGATAAAAAACAGACACGAAAATCAGTGGCCTAATCTCAGACTAAAGGACTGATTCACCGTTTCAGAACTGAAATATTTACTTTAGTTTACAAAACTATAATTTATATTTACTGCAGAATAGAATAAGTTTAGATTTAGTAGGTACATTTACGGAAACTCGTATATCACCCAAATTGTTACTGGAGGACCATTACTTAGGCTTGACTTTGATCATTGCAATCACAGAAGTCATATATGCCAGGATTTTCATGCACTTTAAACAGGCTTAAATTGTGACTTTTTTTTTTTTTTTTAATTATTAAACATTTTTTAACGAGAGGGTGAATTCAACAAGCCCAATAGAACAGACATTAAAATCTTCAAAGGGAAATCTAGGGCTGCCTATGAGGCAGAGAGCGAGCAAGAGCCCAGCAAATATACAATGGCCACTTGGTCATATACAAATGGCCACAAATATACAATGGCCACTATTTCACCTGAAGAGGAAGGAGGCTCCTCACTCTCAGGTTTGAAAAGAAGTTTTCTTCATACATTTTGTGAAACTAAGTTACAAAATTTGGCTTGCTATGGCACCTCAACTATTCACTTTTATCACAATTCTTAACAGTTGGTGCACTGTTCTTGTTAAAAACACCACACTCAGGTTTGAAAAAATGCTGAGACTAGATTTTTTTATTTTAAGAAACATGTTTCTAGGATTTCTCTTTTTCACCATGACTAGCCCTGAAAACCTGCTATTGCATAAAATTGTAACCCTAATCATAAACTGGTTGAGAAACCACGGCCAATCATGGTTTATAGGTTAAAGAGTAAGTGTACAAACAAATCTGAGCAGTAAATCACATTAGCGTCACTTATGAAATAACTGTTGCGTATTTCATTTTACCCTGGAGGGACTTCCAGACATTGGTTCAGCAAAAGCTGATAGTCTGGAAAAGAAGCTCCTTGGGTACAGTCTAAAAATAGAAGTGACAACCATATAATGTCTTAAAAATATGGAATGATGTTTTAGGGATATGGCCAGTGGTAAAGTCATCCAGCTTGCTTAACATTAAGCATGTCTGAAATGATCAGTGCTGTCATCCAAACCCAAACATTTCAATAGTTATCAACATTCCCTCTAAGTTTTCTTTCTGCTGCATGGGCCACAAACTCCACTGAGCACTAGATTTTAGTCTTTGGGCAAACTTACACTTTTTTTTTTTTTTTTTAAGTCTTCTTATCGGGGTGGCTACTCTGCATGGGAATGGGGAATTGAGTATCAGGGTGGAGGGAGCAGAGGAATAGGGGTGTAAGAGGAGTGGAGCATGTGTGGGTGGGTGTTGCACATGAGGAGCAGAGTGAAATGGGGCTGCGGGGGAGGTCAGGGATAGGAAGGGGAGTCAGAATGTGTGCTCATATAGGGAGTGGGGGACAGTTGGGGTGTCAGGGATAAGAGGGAGAGCAGGGTGAGTGCTCTGCATTGGGACTAAGGGGAGCAGCTGAGTCTCAATGATGGTGGTGGTGGAAACAGCCCAGTCAGTCCCAGGCTGGAAAGGGGTCTCCGCAGTTCACATCTCTCTCGCAAGGGTAGCTGTTCTTGGCCCTCACCCAATCACCCCATATCCTACTTGCTCCCTCACCGATCCCAGTCACCACTGCAGCCCCTCCAGGTCCCACTCTCGCCTCTGCCCCATGAGCCACAAAGCCCCGCCCGGCCTCAGTCATTAGTCCAGCCCCTGCAGCACCCGCCCCAGAAAAATAGGAAGTTGTGAGCGGCACAGTTTGTGACATGAGTGGTACATGGAAAATTGTTGTGCCACCGCCACAAGTGTGTGCAGTTTACAGGGAATACTGATAGTTATTAGCACTAACTTAAAAAAAAAAAAAAGTTTAGGGCTTGTCTTTGGGTACTTTACTCTTTGGAGCACTTTAGCCAGGACTTACACTCTTATCCTCTCCAGGTTACAGGGAAATGGTTCCCAGGTAGAACCAGGAACTGTTTTACCAAGCTAAGAGCTATGTTTCTTAAGACAATGAAAGAGTCAAAATCCAGATCATCTCTTCAGTTTTCACTTAGCTAGTGAAGCTTGGAAAATCATCTAGATACAATTGTTTTTGGTAGGGGCAGTCAAGTGAGTTTATAGATAAATGCATGTACTACTAAAGGATTTTCAATACTAGATGGTGCAGCATGTTGTGGACTATTTACAGTAGGAAACTACTAGCTGCTGAAACACAGATTTCTGAAGGCTCCGCATGTGGACTAAGACAGTGGGCATGGGAAGGAAAGAAGACCTACAAAACGATTTTTAAATTAGTTTTGTAATGTGCCTTGGTTTTAGCTATTTATAGGGGTAGAGCATGGATAAACAGAGGCAAAGGACCAGGAGAGACAGGAAAATAAAATAGTCAGAACATTAAAGGTAAATAGTCAGAATATTAAAGGTAACACTATGAAAGTTAAAATAGGAGAGAATGGTAATAGATAGACCAAGTTTTCTGCAGCAACAATTTTGTATTTGAAGTGAGGAGTTCTGCTGCCTTCTATAATACATGTATCCATATTCAAAACTAAAATTTACCCCCTCCATAGGAGACTTTCCTGGGGTAAAGATCACTCTAACAAAGCGCTTGTTCACTACTTCTAGTCTGTCCACCTGCAAGAGAAAGGAATACACATTTTTAGAATGCACTGCAGATAATTTTACAGAAACATTTTAAAATGCAGCCCAGATTCACTGCTGGTGTAACAGTGTGCAATTCCAGATCTTCCTTTTAATGTATAGAAGCAGCAAAGTTAAGATTGAGATTATTTTATAGTTGAGAAGCTACAGTTAAAGCTGAGATGGCCATTCTATCAAACATAACTTTCAATCACTTAGGCCATGTCTATACCACATCCTTTACAGCTGCGCAGCTGTGCCAATGCAGCTGTGCCGCTGTAGCATCTTCACCAGAGGTGCTCTAAGCCAACACGAGAGAGCTCTCCCGCCAACACAGCACTGTCTACATTGCCACTTAGGTCAGTATAATTTACGTCGCCCAGAGGTGTGGATTATTCAAACCCCTGAGCAACGCAAGTTATACTGAAGTAATTTGTAGTGTAGACATAGCCTTAAATGTCAACATTTTGCCATTTTTCAAACATTTTCATTCCAAAAGCTGACTTATTTGAGTTTAAAAATCTATTGAGCTGCTTCTGATTTATGCAAGTGAAAGAACCTTCACATTTAAGAAGTTGTACTCCCCCACACCTCTAATTCATAACTCAGAAACAGCTTTGTTTGAAAGCCTCAAATTGGACATATTTCTAATCCTTTTGAGGAATGTATGGTGTCAAGTTTGACTTCATTATGTTAAAATAGGAAAACACTTCTCTTCATGAAACAAACACTCTATGAGTGCACCATTCTAGTGGGCAACCGATTTGCATTTAGTTGGGAATACACATATCTAATTGCATTTACTTCAGTGACTGGACATGCAAATAAACACCAAGAGCCCAATTTTCAAATATAATCATCTAAACAGGGTGCCCAAATCTCATATTTTGACAGTCAGTTACATAAGTCTCAATAATAATAATTATAAATGGAGATATACCTATCTCATAGAGCTGGAAGGGACCCCGAAGGGTCATCGAGTCCAGCCCCCTGCCTTCACTAGCAGGACCAATTTTGCCCCAGATCCCTAAGTGGCCCCCTCAAGGATTGAACTCACAACCCTGGGTTTAGCAGGCCAATGCTCAAACCACTGAGCTATCCCTCCCCCTAAATAAATGATCAACAGCAAAGACTACTGCATTAGAAAGGAGGACTGGATGACCTAATAGGCTTTTTTAATCACAGGAGACGTCTAGATGAAATTATATAAGGTAGGTGCAAGACTGGTTGAAAGGCTGTATTCAACGAGTAGTCATCAACAGTTCACAGTCAAGCTAGAGATGAGAGAGGGGGGCACACATCTTGTGGGATCCCCTAGGGGTCTGTCCTGGGTCTGGTACTATTCTGTAATTTCATTAATTACTTGGACAATAGAATGGAGAGTGTGTGTGAATAAAAATCTGAGGATCACATCAAAGTGAGAGGCGTCACAACCACTTTGGACAGGATTAGAATTCAAAATGACCTTGACAAATGAGAGAATTGGTCTGAAATCAACAAGATGAAATTCAATAAAGACAATGGCAAAGTACTACACTTAGGAAGGAAAAAAAAAAATCAAATGCACAACTACAAAATGGGTAATAACTGGCTAGGCAGCACTATTGCTGAAAAGGTCCTGGGGGTTACAGTGGATCACAAATTGAATATCAGTCAACAGTATGATGCAGTTGCAAAAAAGGCTAATACCATTCTGGGGTGTATTAACAGGAGTGTTGCATGTAAGATACAGGAGACAATTGTCCCCTCTACTCAGCACTGGCGAGGCCTCAGCCAGAATACTGTCTCCAGTTATGGGTGACACACTTTAAGGAAGATATGGACAAACTGGAGAGAATCCAGAGGAGAGCAACAAAAATGATAAAAGGTCTAAAAACCAAAAAACCACCAACATACCTATGAGAAAAAGTTGAAAAACTGGCCATATTTAGTCTTGAGAACTGAAGACTAAAGGGGCACCGGATAACAGTCTTCAAAATATGTTAAGGACTGTTCTAAAAAGGATGGTGATCGATTATTCTCCATGTCCACTGAAGAAAGGACAAGAAGTAATCTGCAGCAAGGGAGATTTAGGTTAGATATTAAGAAAACCTATCTTAAAGGATAGGTAAGCACTGGAATAGGCTTCCAAGAAAGGTTGTGGAATCCCCATCATTGGAGGTTAAGAACAGGTTAGAGAAACACCTTTCAGGGATGGTGTAGGTGTACTTCGTCCTGCCACATAAAAGGAGCTGGACTTGATGACCTCTTGAGGTCCCTTCCAGCCCTAAACTTCTATGAGATGTCAATATGAGTATCCAAATACAAGATTAAGACATCCTATTGGAGCACCTTAGTTTGAAAATTAGGCTCAAAACATGATGAAGTGTTCAGCTGTACACATGCAAGAACACAGAAATAGTTATGTCATTGCATAATTATTGAAACAATTGCTTGTGTCTCAAACGTATACACTTGTGGGAACTTACAAAATAATCAGGTAGGTTTCTCCTCCCACGCTCTCAAAATGAAATTAAATCCAAAAAACCGCAAAGCACATCAGTAAGGTTGAAAGTTTCAACCAAACAAGTTTGGAAGCTCAAAAATTAAGTTACAACAATCTTAATTCTGCCACATTACAGAAAACATATAAAGTCACCTATTTAAACTGTATAAACAATCATCCAATACATACACACAACACAGCCATGTTACCATCGCAATAGGAACTATAAAAACACACCAGAAAGCTGAAATCCAGTTAATTACAAAACTTAATTAAAATTTAAAATAATACCTGGCCCTGAATCCCAATATGTGCTTTTTCAATCATTTCCCTTAAAAAAACCCAACCTCTTCTGTTGTCGTTGGGCAAGAACTCCACACAAATAAGGGAAAAATAACTGACTATACTGAAGAAACAATGAAATTGGCTAAACACAAAGTGATGTAAAATACACCAGGTAAAAATATCTCAAAGACTAGCAGGCAGGCTCAAGCAGATATCGCAAACTATTTTAAATTTTTTTTAAATGGACTAGATTTCAAATGGATGGTTTCCCTTACACCTGACAGTGTCTTTTTAAAGATCAATTTAAACTAAATAAGGGCAACTTACTAAACTAGACGAGTCTGAACTATTTTAACATTTATTCCATTTCTTGGTCTCCCTCCCTAAAACAACTTATTTTAGCATATTTGAAGCCACTATAAAAAGGAATGGGGGAGGGGGGAAATTCCTTGTATTTGAACAATGTCTGCACATTTAATCTAGCCGAATGTTAGGCTTTCATTTTACAGAAGCCCAAGAGACTGTTCTCTTGGTCTGGTGCAATAAAACTTTCAAAATGCTTTACTGAAATGAGGGCTCTGATTGATTCAGTGTAATAGCCAAGTGCCCCTTTCAACTGAATTAAGACTGTCTTATTGGCAGGTTTGGCAGGATTCAATTTAAATCAATAGATGTTGGTAATGTCAGTTTCAGCTGACACTGAAATGGATGAAAAAAAATCCATCAGTAACTGCCAGCGCAAGTGCAGCCTCCCCCTGCACCTTGTGCCAGCTGGGATTGGGTGTCACAGTCCGGCAACAGCACAGGGAGCCCCCTGCAGCCCCAGTGTCATGGACCCGCTCTCTCACTTAACAGTTGGGAGCATGGGAGCTGTCCCTGGGAAATAGCCATTCAGCAACAGAGTTGACTACCCTGCAGCCTGCACATCGTTTCTTCTCTGTCCCACCAGGATTGCAGCCTTCCCTGCATTTTATACTTTCAGCGAACAGTTGTCTCTGGCCCCATGCAAGGAGCATTGCTGTCATAGCCCTGTTCCCTCAGGGCTGGTCTACACTACCGTGGTAAATTGATCTAAGTTACGGTACTTCAGTTACGTGATTAAGTCGACATACTGCGTTGTGTTGACGGGAAACGCAACTGCGTTGTCTACACTGCGCTGTGTTGACGGGAAACGCTCTCCCACTGACTTCCCTTATGCTTCTCATGGAGATGGAGTACACAGATTGATGGGAGAGTGTTCTCCCATCAATTTAGCGTGTCTTCACCAGACCCGCTAAATTGACACCACTGCATTGCAGTGCTGATTTAGCCGGTAGTTTAGACATGGCCTCAGCCACCAGCCAAGAGTGTGGGAGCTGTCCCTGGGCAGGAACTGTTCAGCAGCAGAGTGGTCTTCCCTGCAGCTGGGGTCACGTCCTCCTCCTTGCAGTCCTGCCCAGGGGTCTCTGCTCATCAGGCCAGGACTTCAGCTTCCCCCACACCTTATGCAGGTGTCTCAGTCATGCAGGGAGCCTCCTGCAGCACCACTGTCAGCGCTGCCCTAACCCCAACCCTAGTCTTCCTGTAACTTCCTGGAACTGCAAGTGTTAAAATAGTTAAAACAAACAAACAAAAAAATTCTTAAAAATAGAAATAGATACCAATTGTCAAACTTACAAAATAATAAGAGTCAAATTCTGCCAAGCCTATTTATTAGTTACCTTTGTTAGTACGTTTCAGAGTATTTTTGTGCAGAAGTCACGCTAATGCTGTTGCCCAATCTAGCCATTTCTCATTTTATGATTCCCCATACCTACTACTCACCATTCCTTTAGAAAGGTAATTATTGACAAAATCCTTCCAAGTGATTTCTCTGCCAGAGTTCCTGAAGAAAGAGTAATACATAAGAGTAGCCCAGAAAATGGAACTGCTCATGATGTAAAACCGGAACTCTTTGTCATCCCATGGAAAGTCACCCTAGGACACGGAAAGAAGAAAAAAAAATGAAGATTTTTTTTTTGTCTCTCTAGTGCAGGGAGTGCAAGGTAAAAGAACAGATATCACATGTGCATTTTCTGTTTGTTCCCAGGGTTAAACAAGGAGTGCATCAAGGTAAACTGAATTAAGTTTGCCAAAATATTGTACTTTTTATATTCAAAAGACAAGGCTATGTCATTTCCACAGCAATGCCTTTTTTCAGAGGATCTTAAAAGTACTTTATAACAGTAAGAGGACACAGTAAATTTGAAAGCTAACCAATTAAAGAGTTTTCAGATATTTACTCCTGTCCCAAGTCCTCCTGACAACTTTTGTGGTTTTACAATCACTTCGCGCACCCCCCCCCCCTCATTTTTTTTAAACCTCTCTTTCCATCACTGCTGCGTACAAGACCCACATAAACAAAAGGGGAAACTGATCGACCTATATAGGAGAAAGAAACTCTGATTATACACAAAGTGCTGTCAAACAGACAGAATAAAGAAACTGAAAAGAGAAATATTGTTTCTACCCTTAATTATTGAAATCCTTAGTGTTACGTTTAATGGTGTCAAAAAATTCCAGAAAAGCTGTGTTTATGGCAACTGTATTTCTATGACCAAAATGACTAGTGTTACCTACATTCATTAAATGTACCAAACTTTAAGAAAACTATGATCAGTTTGGTCTATTGATCCACATCATGCCTCAAAAATCAGTCTCCCTGACAATAAGTTTTTAAAGCCAACGATATACCCTCAACACTTCATTATAAATACACTAAACACTTCTTCCAAAGAGTCAAAATCATATTCATTCATTGGTTCACCATAAAGTGTTTATACAAGGTAAGCCAGTGTCACAAAACAATGTATTTTAGAGTGAAGACCTTCTGTATTCTGGCCCACCATCCAGTGTCTTCTTTATTGCCTGTCAGGGTTCCACCTCCTCCTCCTCCTCCTCCTCCTCCTCCACTGTTGCTCCCAGGAGGTCGCTGGGCATTAGTCTGCTTTGCTTCTACAAACAAACAAACAAACAAACAAACATGTTAATAACATTTTCAAGTCCTACAGAAATCTCAGACAAACACAGGGACTTTCTGTTTATAATATAATTAAATAAAAGCTTTTCTCAAGAACAAAACTAACCCAAAATGCACAATAGTTTACAAATGCAAAGCATCTCAGAAATCAAGTACAAAATATTATCTATTGAAGAATCACATTTTTCTCTTTTTGTTTTCCCTCTCAAACAAGAGTCGCGTAGTCCACTCAATCAACAGATGGCCACATCACATGACCAAAGCAGAACACCACTATTTGTATTCCACTACTCTTGGAAGCTTCTAAGAAATGAATACGCAATTCCCTAGATTTGGTCCCTCCAAAAAATGGAGGTGGTGTATTGGCTGGGCAATGTGGGGAAGATTATACTATCTCTGTCCCCATTTTGCAAATAAATAAATAAAAAAAAATAAAAAAAAAATAAAAATGGAGGACTTTTCCAGGGCTGTCAATCTGGTACCCATTACCAGCATTAAGTATCATCTGACTAAAACTCCCCTGGATATCTAGGCCTATAGATCATTGTTTACTTCTTTCAACGTTCAGGAAGTGTTTAAAATAGAATCTGGAGTCTGGTTTGACAACCTAGTTGTAAGACAATGCAAAAGAATACAGGGATAGGAGTTCATGATCTCTGCACTGTGCCTTTGTGACTGCTGGTTACCCTCCTCACAACAGGCTCTGATTACTGCCTATTTTCCTGTAATCAGACCCTTAACACATCTATCACTATGACAACCAAATGGTTGCCCCATCTCCTGGCCTACACATACACCTGAGCAAGGGACTCTATGGGACTGACACTGCCAGCCTCTCCTTCAAGCAATAGCCTACACACAGTTAGTGCTTGGGGCCCCACCCTCTGAACAGTGATTCTGTGGTTGCTTCCTGCACAAGAAACAGATGTTTTAACTTGCTCTGTGAAAGGCTCAGAGATCTGCATATGTACATCACGTGATTATGTCCATTAAAAGGGCACTGAACATGTATCCTAGAATACCAGGCTGGGAGGGGCATAAGTGGAAGCAAAAGATTACTCCAAAGCCTATATGCCATATGAAACTGAAAAGGTTTTAATGCAGTCTGCAGTTTCAGAGCCAACATGGAGCACGGTTTCTGCAAACATCTAATATGAATATATCGGTCACAAAGTAACAGAATTAATAAGTACCCTAAAGCAAAGCTTGAATTAGAACAGCCTATTAGTACCTTTTGTTTCTCCAGCTGATCCTTTGGATTCATTAGTTTTCTTTCCATTAGGAAAATACTTTTCAAATCCTATTAAGAGAACACATTAAAAGCGCCTGATATACTTCTAGCCGTTGGTACTTTTATGAAGATTAATGGGGGTACAGTAACTCCTTACTTAAAGTCGTCCCGGTTAACGTTGTTTTGTTGTTACGTTGCTGATCAATTAGGGAACATACTTGTTTAAAGTTGTTCAATGCTCCACTCTTACGTTGTTTGGCTGCCTGCTTTCTCCACAGCTGGCAGCCTCCCTACACCCCACAGCGCCTCCTGCCCACCAGCAGACCCCGCGGATCAGTGCCTTCCCCCTCCTGCCCCTGCCTCCTGCCTGCGGCAATCAGCTAGCTGGCAGCGTTTAGGAAGCAGGAGGGAGGAGCGAGGACTCGGTGCGCAGGCTCCCCCTCCCTCCCCTGCCTTCTCAATGCCGCAAGCCAGCTGATCGCCGCGGGCAGGAGGAAAGGGAGGGAGGGGGGGGGAGGTTGCATGCCAGTCCTCGGTCCTCCCCCCTCCCTCCTGCCCAGGGCAATTAGCTGGCTTGCGGCGTTGAGAAGGCAGGAGAGGGAGGGGGAGCCTGCGCACAGAGTCCTCGCTCCTCCCCCCTCCCTCCTGCTTCCTAAACGCCGCCAGTCAGCTGATTGCCACGGGCAGGAGCAGGAGGGGGAAGGCGCTGATCCGCTGTATTAAATTGCTTGTTTAAAATTGTTTAAAATGTATATAATGCCTTTTGTCTGGCAAAAAAAAATTTCCCTGGGACCTAACCTCCCCTATTTACATTAATTCTTATGGGGAAATTGGATTCGCTTAACACCGTTTCACTTAAAGTCGCATTTTTCAGGAACATAACTACAACGTTAAGTGAGGAGTTACTGTACTCATAATAAGCATAAATATTATGCACTTATCACCCTGCATCATACAAGTTATTAGCTTCATCTCAGTGGTGGCTCTTTCCACAAGAACTCATTATAATGTTCAGCAGAAAATATTTGGTTTATTTAGACTGAAGATATTTACTTGTAAAAGAAAAATAAGTAGTTTTTATGCTCATTAAATTAACACTGAGCCAAAGTCTAATTGCCCTTCAAGTCAAGGAAAGAAAGGGTGTTTAATAAGGTACTGGAAAAAAAGAGACCTAGAAAAAGTGCTGGATAAGAATTTTGCCTTTTAACTACCAACCCTTTTTTCAATACTAACCCTCCAAGTGAGGGGGGGAGGGGAGAATTGAGGCTTCTAGTGAAAAAGCTAGCCAAAGGTTCACCAACAGCATGAACATGTCCTTCTTCCTATCTATTAAGCACCACTTATGTATATATGTCATATTTAAATAATTGCACTATCAATGTCTAAATTAGATTATACATCCCATGTATCTGACAGATCTCTGTGTATAAAGATCCCAACTCGTGCAGGTAGAAAAACAAGCATTTATAGCACTGTTTTATTAACAATTCAGCAGAGCTTTCTACTCCATACACAAAGTTATAAATCAGGGATATGCAAATTTTGCTTAACTGAGCGATGCACTGGCAACTTGTCAGGAACCTGAAGACCAGTTTAAATTCCATAAGATGGAGCAAACTGCAGTTACTCATCTTTAACAAGAGATGCAGTCTGCTGATCCCAGCATGCAATGCTCCATCTTGCTATCAGTGGCCATTTAATGCTGGAACCTGTTGTCTTTGAGAACAATAGGGCCAAATGAAACAAGAAAGTGGTCCTCATTATAGGACTCAATGAGCTGCATTTCACTCACCACAGCTAAGTTATAATTACCTTTAGGAGGTTGGGAGAAGAGTCTTCTGTAAGCAGCAATTACGCTTGCCAAAACAGTACTTTTGTTAGTAGTCACTCTAGTGGTAACTTGTTCATGGAGCTGAAAGATGAAGTACAAACACTATTAGATAACAAGAAAGTGTTACAGATGTTTTCAATCAATCTCTTTAAAAATCTTTAGATGACATCAGTCATCAGATATTACACAGTATGTCAGAAGATTCTTTCTTCCACCCTAATATAGCAAGAATTGCTGTGGACATGAGCAGAGAAAGAAAAAAATTAGGAAGAGAAAGGTGGAAATTAGTCATCATATGGTTTTATGGAATAGGCAAGTCTTTGTTACCTTTGTTGTACAAATCTATAATTTTGCCAGCAATAGTGCAGATTGGGCAACAAGATGAAATGCACAAAACATTTCTTATAAATAATTACATATGGTACACAGTGCAGATATTTAGCTTTACATTTATGTTTCCCGTACAATCGGAGACATAGGATCATTTAAAGTATATTACTAAACGTATTTTTCACATCATCAGCTAATGGGTACTTGAAGTGTAGCACTGAGCCTGGTTGGGCAGGTGAGATCCTCACAGCTACGGCATGAGTTTCTATGAAAAAAATCCAGATTCTTTCTGTACAGGAAGGATCTGCTCAGAGGTCTAAGACAGAGGGGCATATTAGACAGTGCTTAAACAGAGCTGAGAAGCCCATTTGAGAGAAAGAGAATCTTAAAGCAGATCTAAAGCTTTTATATACATTAGGATCTATTTACAGCAGACTCACAACAAGTTCATATTATGCTAATTGAAGTACCTTCCTGGTTTGCAGGGTTCTAGATTTTAGAGTTTGGTGGAAATGATCCATTTTAAACAATTTTAATTGTTAAGATAAAAATAAATAAAATTAAATGGCAAGTTAAAACTTAATGTTACCTGAATAATGGTCCTTAAAACTTTTAGAATATACTGAATAAAGTGTAGTATAATCTTATGGTAAGGTAGAGTTCCCTTTTTCTTCCAAAGAGAGACTATAAATTCTGAATATCATCCAAATTTACCTACTTCCTGGAGTTTACTTAAATTTTGTATTTTTTAGTTATTTAAGCTAAGCTTTCTCCTAAGAATGGCTGCTCAAAGGCTTTTCCCCTGAAAGAGACCATTATGCCCTAAGTTCCCTCTAAGCTGCATGGCCACGCAGCAGGCTATCAAGGGCCACACAGGGGCACAGCCACAGGGGCCTGGAGAGGAGAGAGGTAGGGGATGGGCAGGGAGCAAGTTGGGGTGTGCAGGGCTGCCGCGGCAGGAAGAGGTGCCTCTCCCCCGGCCCCAGAGCTGCTGCGGCAGGGAAAGAAGCTCTCGCCCCGGGCTGCTGCGGCGAGAGAGGGCTGGGGGGTGTCCTCTCTCCCAGCGCAGATTGCATTCCAAACCCCCCATATCTGGCCCCACCCCAGAGCCTACACCCCCAGACAGAGCCCTCCTCCCGCACCCCAAACCTCTGCCCCAGCCCTGAGCCCCCACCCCCACCCTAAACCCCTCATCCCCGGTCATGGTGGATAAAAATCAATGATTTAAAAAAACAAAAAAAACAAAAAACAGATTTTTTTGATAAAATGCTTTTTGAGGGGAAAAAACCTATCTAAAGATAGTTTTAATTAAGATACATTATAGCTCAAAGATATCTCATCATAGAATAGGGATTTTAAATTCTAATTCTATAGTATGAGAATATATTCATGTAATGTTTAAGAAAAGTTTTATAATTGAGTTCCAATAGTTCATGGATTAGGGACCCAATTTTATGGGGTTCCAAGAGCTTCTGTATAGATTATTTAAATTAATCTTTCTATCTACTCAATGGGACTCAGTGCTCAGTCTAGAAGATACCATCAGAGATGCTTAGTTTTGCAGTTCTCAAACTGTGGATTTGTGTCTCCAGAGATAACATGCCTGTTAACAGCAAAAATGTTTTTAAATAATTAAATAAATAAATACATACATAGAGGTGAGAAATATCAGACCTCAACCCTATTGTACCTCTGCAAATTTGTGTACACAGAGTCAATCCCTTACCTCTCTCTAAAAGTGAAGTTTCGAACAGTTCAATGAATAGAAGATTGCTGGGGGCGGAATAGATCTGGACAAGGAGAAGAAGTCTGAGATAAATGTGAGAAGGGAGGGACAGGCAATAGAAACAAAAGTGAAACTGTTTGAACAGCATATTCCAGAAGTCTTGAGGTCTTTTTGAGTGTTGCCTTCACTGATTTGAGATCTACCATACCATTCTCTCACTAGAAGGGGAAAACCTATAATGGCAACAGGCCATAAAAGAGACCCAGTTTAGGAATATTTTAATGAAGTTCCTCTACCTGTGGGTAAGACAGGCACGCGTGCAACAGTGTAACAAAGAAATGCAAGGCCTGGTTGCCCGAAACAACATCACGAGAAGTATTCCTTCTCAGGAGGAAGCTGCGTTGAAGATGATGAAAGGAACATGTCTGAATATGCAGGGTCTTCAGGTTGGTAAGCTTTTTTATTTCATACTTCTTCCTTAAGGACTGCCTGTCTTCCTTCTGGACTATTCTTGAATTCTCATGTTTGAGCAAAAAATATCGTTGTTACTCTATGGTACTATCATTTTAGATGCAGCTGTGATAAAAAATAAATAGATAGGCAGATCTTCCTTTTACAATTTCACCTTTAAAGCAGTACTGAGTGTCAGTGAATGCAATGCATAATACTAAATGAGCATAAGAACATAAGAACATAAGAAAGGCCGTACCAGGTCAGACCAAAGGTCCATCTAGCCCAGTATCTGTCTACCGACAGTGGCCAATACCAGGTGCCCCAGAGGGAGTGAACCTACAGGCAATGATCAAGTGATCTCTCTCCTGCCATCCATCTCCATCCTCTGACGAACAGAGGCTAGGGACACCATTCTTACCCATCTTGGCTAATAGCCATTTATGGACTTAGCCACCATGAATTTATCCAGTCCCCTTTTAAACATTGTTATAGTCCTAGCCTTCACAACCTCCTCAGGTAAGGAGTTCCACAAGTTGACTGTGCGCTGCGTGAAGAAGAACTTCCTTTTATTTGTTTTAAACCTGCTGCCTATTAATTTCATTTGGTGACCCCTAGTTCTTGTATTATGGGAATAAGTAAATAACTTTTCCTTATCCACTTTCTCAACATCACTCATGATTTTATATACCTCTATCATGTCCCCCCTTAGTCTTCTCTTTTCCAAGCCGAAGAGTCCCAGCCTCTCTAATCTCTCCTCGTATGGGACCCTCTCTAAACCCCTAATCATTTTAGTTGCCCTTTTCTGAACCTTTTCTAGTGCTAGAATATCCTTTTTGAGGTGAGGAGACCACATCTGTACACAGTATTCGAGATGTGGGCGTACCATGGATTTATATAAGGGCAATAATATATTCTCTGTCTTATTCTCTATCCCCTTTTTAATGATTCCTAACATCCTGTTTGCTTTTTTGACCGCCTCTGCACACTGCGTGGACATCTTTAGAGAACTATCCACAATGACGCCAAGATCTTTTTCCTGACTCGTTGTAGCTAAATTAGCCCCCATCATGTTGTATGTATAGTTGGGGTTATTTTTTCCAATGTGCATTACTTTACATTTATCCACATTAAATTTCATTTGCCATTTTGTTGCCCAATCACTTAGTTTTGTGAGATCTTTTTGAAGTTCTTCACAATCTGCTTTGGTCTTAACTATCTTGAGTAGTTTAGTATCATCTGCAAACTTTGCCACCTCACTGTTTACCCCTTTCTCCAGATCATTTATGAATAAATTGAATAGGATCGGTCCTAGGACTGACCCTTGGGGAACACCACTAGTTACCTCTCTCCATTCTGAGAATTTACCATTAATTCCTACCCTTTGTTCCCTGTCCTTTAACCAGTTCTCAATCCATGAAAGGACCTTCCCTTTTATCCCATGACAGCAGTATGGTAATAATAATTAAATAACTGCATTGACTTATTTTGTTTAGGAGAATCCATGCTCAACATACAGGATTCTGAAGACTATCCACCTTCAAGATCACCGTCATTTTCTATAGTTTCAATTACTCATTTTCTAATATAGCTGTAAAACTAATCTGAAAAGTTTTCAAAATAAATCACTTAAAAAATGTATAGTGTGTACCTTCTAAAAATGAAGCCTACATCTATCTCTGAGTTGTGAAGAATATGTATTAAGGGATTCAACTCTTTCATGCTCCTGGAGGGAACTGCTAGAAGTGAACTAGCCTGACATTGGGTGACTCAGCAGAAATAACTCTGCATCAGGTCTAGAGAACAAGGGCTTTGCATATCTATGCAAGGTCCTATTATCTTCACTCTGCTGCACTTATGAAGGAAAACTCAATGTTATTAACATTTAGCAATTATATTATGCTCAAACTATACTGTCCGTAAAACAGACTTTCTATCCAAAGGGTGAATCTAATATCAAAGATGGAAGGAAGAAATTGATATGCTGCTTCACAGAATTCCATCATGGCACCATAAATTGCATTTATAATATTGTCCTTTGAAAGCTGTTGCCAATCTTGTGGGGTTTTTTTTAAGGGTTTTAATTGAAGACTTTTTTGAACAAAGTTTGATCCACTCCCACTTTTGGAATTAGGGGGAATTCATGTGAATGAGTGAATGCTCCTATCTCCTTGTTATTCACTTCTGATATAGAGACAGGCAGGTGAAGGATTCTCAGTCTGTTGATGCCCTCCCTTCCATCTTTATTTTGTGTTGTCATACTTAGGGCCCTATTAAATCCATTTTATTATTGTGAATTTTCAGATTTATTATTTTCTGATTTAGTTTTTTTCCATTTAAAAAAAAATTAATTCCATCTCCTCCAGCCCTGGGGCCGCAGTGAGGATACGTCTTTATTGTTTTGTATAGCGTTGGATTTTATTTTAGTGCTGGATTCCATGTTATTGTTTTGCTGCTGTGATTCCATCCATGTTCTGGTTAACACAGATTTCATAGTTCTACATACTGGCCTCAGAATAAACCTTGCTACAAAAAATCCAAGAAGACCTTTCACGGAGAAAGTAACGCATGCCAGGGTCAAACAGATGCTTTGTTGAGCAGCTGCTATGTCTAAGGAGCCATCACCCCCAACAGGGACAAGTACAAATGTGCAGCTGCAAGGGGCTCTAGGGAAAGAGGTAAATCTGTATGGCTAACAAAGGGTTTAATGACAATAATCTACATGCATCTCAGGGACAAGTGGTAAAAGAAGCAGCAGTGAAACTCAGAAGAAAACGATGTCTGAGAATTTTGCCTCACCTTCTCTTCTATATTACCTGTCTTCCTGCAACACCAAAAATTAATAAAGGTCTGTTGGGGAGAATATTTACTTTAGTCATGATCCAAATTCAGAGTAACTGAACAAAAAGCAAGAATATTCAGCAGCTTTTGCTCCATCTAATCAGGGAAAACAATCATGTTCATACAGTTTAAGATTGGTTATGGGTGAACCAGGTTATAACCAGCACAAATAGGGCTAAACTGTGTTATGACTTGGTTGATCAGGAATATGCTATAGCAGGGGTCGGCAACCTTTCAGAAGTGGTGTGCCGAGTCTTCATTTATTCACTCTAATTTAAGGTTTTGCGTGCCAGTAATACATTTTAACGTTTTTAGAAGGTCTCTTTCTATAAGTCTATAATATATAACTAAACTATTGTTGTATGTAACTTCAATAAGGTTTTTAAAATGTTTAAGAAGCTTCATTTAAAATGAAATTAAAATGCAGAGCCCCCCCTAGACCAGGATCCGGGCAGTATGAGTATCACTGAAAATCAGCTCGCGTGCTGCCTTCGGCACACGTGCCATAGGTTGCCTACTCCTGTGCTATAGCATGGGGACAGACTGGAACAGAAGAGCTAAGTACACTGTTGGATTTATCTCTGCAGACTACAAATTGTGCTGCTAAAATGTCTCTAATAGTGCCTCAGGTAAGACGCACAGAAGGAAGAGTTACAAAATACGTTTTATAAAGAAGTAAAAGTTACCTTTATGCCACATACATTGAATCCCTAGACTAAGTCTTGATTGTACCCATGTTTACATTGACTATAGACCTATGCCGAAGTTAATTAATTTAAAAAATGCCTACAGTTCCTTTCTCCCCCACCTGCGTAATTTCAACAGTTATTAGAATTCCTGCTTAATCTAAAAGCCAAGGCTACTCTATCAAGGGATATTACAGCCAAGATGTTACACATTCAAGCTAATAACTATAATAAATGTCACGGAAATCCAGTTTTTAGCACAGCATGCTGCTGTTCTTAGGGAAACTATTCTTAGGTTAGCTGGAAATACCAGAATGACCTAAAATGATACGATACTTTCAGGGTGTTTTAAAGGGGGAAAAGAAGAAAGAGCAAATGAAGCACACTTTGCCTTCATGCTGTCTAAACATTTAGGCCATTTCATGAACCATACAGGGGAACCCTGCCTAGCCTATCAATCCTGGGGATAAAACAGTTGCCATGACAAAGGAATTAGAAATAAATAAAAACAAGCAAGTAAATATTCTTTATTGCTCCAAGGAACCTTCATTTTAGGGAAAGAGAATAATACCTAATGAGCATTTTTTAACAAAGTTGATAAAACACTCACAAATATAAAATAGTCCACAATGGAGAGGTGAAGAGAGCATACAGGTCAGGTTTACACCTGAGTTACATTAAGGCTGTGATGCAACTCTACTCACTATTTAACAGTGTCAGACAAATACAAGACCCATAGCACTGAATAAATGCTGCCTCATGCTCAGTCTCCTTCAGAATCTTGTGCAGCAAAACAGAATAGCAGCATTGCTGGGTATTTTAAAAAAATCAGAACTTTTCACCTTACAAAAAAGAAAAGATGACAAGCCACTAAATCCTCATAATTCTAATCCACAGGAAGTTACCAAGGACACAAAAGCAGCACAGAAAATCCCCAATATTTCTGATTACATCAACAGAAAATTAATCTTTTCCCCAAAATCAAGAGGTTATCAATAAACAAAACACGCAAAAGCTTCAAAAAATTGTTTTTAAAATGTCCAAAACTGGTGGTTGCCAACCAGGAGTACATGCACCCCTGTGGGTACAGAGGTCTTCCAGGGGATACATCAACTCATCTAAATACTCGTCTAGTTTTACAACAGGCTACATAAAAAGCACTAGCAAAGTCAGCACAAACTAAAATTTCATATGACTTGTTTATACTGCTCTATATGCTATACTCTAAAATGGAAGTACAATATTTATATTCCAATTGATTTATTTTATAATTATATGGTAAAAATTAGAAAGTAAACAATTTTTCAGTAATAGTGTGCTGTGAAACTTCTGTATTTCCATGTCTGATTTTTTAAGTAGTTTTTAAGTGAAGTGAAACTTGGGGGTATGCAAGACAAATCAGACACGTGAAAGGGGTACAGTAGTCTGGAAAGGTTGAGAGCCACTGTCTTAAACTGAACAATGTAAATTGGACCCCGCCATCCTTTTAATTATCTGACAACCATCAGCTACTTCATAAGAGTGCTAAGAAAAAAAAAGTAGGTTTCTAATAAAGACTAATCCTTTGAAAATGCAGTATAACTAACTTACATAAAGGCAGGCACAGCAGACCAAAGTAACTTACATAAAGGCAGCCAAGGCAGATCATTACATATGGCTATCTCCACAGTTCACTTCAGTTTCTTGTAAATTATGCTTTCCACTGAAGATACGCTAGTTAAGATATTAAATTTCTAGTGTTCATCATCATGTATATTCTACCTCCTTAATATAAGAATTCTTAAAAGGAAAACATACCACTTTGAATAAGAATATACCCATTAATAATAGTAAGTGTTCAACTTTCTTAAAGATCAGTGGCATTGCCTACAAGAAGCCATTAAGAAAGATGTCCTGATAAAGTTAAGGCCTCACTAAAGTCTGCACAAGGAAACTAAGAGATGCCTAGAGATGGAAGTATATACTCAGGCTTTGAGACCTCATGCTGAAATATCCCAAGCACTTCATATGTATTCATTTACCTTTTCAGCAACAATGTGAACTATTCCCCCATCATATAGGAAACTGAGGCACAGAGACATTAAGGCCTGGTCTACACTGGGGAGGGGGAAAATCGACCTAAGATACGCAACTTCAGCTACGAGAATAACGTAGCTCAAGTCGATGTATTTTAGTTCGACTTACCTCCCGTCCTCATGGCGCGGGATCGATTGCCGCGGCTCCCCCGTCGACTTCGCTTCCGCCTCTCGCTGAGCTGGAGTACAGCAGTCAACGGGAGAGCGATTGGGGATCGATTTATCGCGTCTACACTACACGCGATAAATCGATCCCTGATAGATCGATCACTACCCGCCGATCCGGTGGGTAGTGTAGACGTGGCCTAAGTGACTTGCCAAAGGTCACGTAGGACAGTGGTTCTCAACCAGGAGTACACGTACCCCTGGGGGTATGCAGAGGTCCTCCAGGGGATACATCAACTCATCTAGATATTTTCTTAGTTTTACAACAGGCTACATAAAAAGCACTCGTGAAGTCAGTACAAACTAAAATCTCATAGACAAGGACTTGCTAATACAGGTCTGTCTCATCTTACGCTGGGGTTACGTTCCGCAGTCAGCGCCTAAAGCGAAAATCGCGTATAGTCAAAATTATATTGAGTGTAAGGGCGGGCGGAATCGCCCGCACTACAGAAACAGTATTTAAATTGTTATTTTTCTCTTTTTTTGGGATTTTTTTTGTTTTTGCCGACCGTGTAAAGCTGAAATCGCGCATGTTAAATGCGCCTAAGATGCGACAGACCTGTACTGCTCTATATGCTATACACTAAAATGTAAGTACAATATTTATATTCCAATTGATTTATTTTATAATTATATGGTCAAAATGAGAAAATCAGCAATTTTTCAGTAACAGTGTGCTGTGACACCTTTGTATTTTTATGTCTTAGTTTGTAAGTGAGGTGAAACTTGGGGGTATGCAAGATAAATCAGACTCCTGAAAGGGGTAGCGTAGTCTGGAAAGGTTGAGAGCCAGTGACATAGCACTAAATGGAGTCCCTGTCCAGTGCCATGCCACAAGACCATCCTTCCTTTCTATCCAATGAGATTACAAATAAGGGTGACCACTCAGACAGCTTGTGTGCTCCACACACCTGTGCTGTAGGAGCTGGACTGAGGCCACACCATTTCACTGAGGGTGAACAGCCATTAGATGACACTGATTTTTGTGCAATACTGCATTTGCCCACATTCAAATCTGCAACCTAAAGCTTGAGCCTGTGAGCTTCCAATTCCCGTCACTTCCCTTTAGAGTGACCACAGGCGATTCTTGTTAACACCTTGGCTTACGGGTGAGCTGCGAACAGTTCGTAGGGATCCAGAATCCTGGGAGTTGAGCGGAGCGGCCCGACTAACCAGCCCGGGCGGGGAGCGCCCTCCTGGCCTTGTACTCCCCCCACCTTGCTTTAACATTGATGCCCTGGAGACCGGCCTCCAGCTCCCGCTTGGCAGGGACACGCTGAAGGGCCGGGGCATCCTGATCCCCGACTCCTTGAGGACAAAACGCAAAGGCAAGACCCCGTGGAGGGCGCGATTTCAAAGCGAGCAGGGGGATGCAGCCGTGGTCTTGGGCCGGGCCAGACGCCCGCACGTTTCTGGGCGGGGGCGCTAGGGCCTACGCGGCGGGCACCGAGGAATCGGAGTCTCCTCAGGCGCGCTGGCCGGGGGAGAACAGCCCCCTGCGGAGCCGGGCCCCGGGCGCGGGTTAAACGCTGGCCGTGGGGAGCGCGCCCGGGCACGATGGTCACCGGGAGAGCCAGGGCGGGTCACCCCAACCCCACTCGCAGGCTTGGGAGCGATCGTCCCCCGCGGACACTGACAGCGGCTGCCCTGGCTCCTCCCGCACCGCCGTGTCACTCACCTGCGCCAGCCCCGGCCCGGAGGGGCCCCGGCCCGAGAGCAGCTGCTGCAGCGTCAGGACCCTGGGCAGGCCCCGGCGCCGGCAGCAGCCCCGCGACAGCAGCAGGTAGCAGTGCGCCATGGCCAAACGGCCGCCGCGAGACTCGACTCTCCGGCCACAAGCCCCGCCCCCGCCGCGGCGTGCGAGCTCATCACGTAATGTCGGGATGGGAATGGGGTCACGTGGCTGCAGGAGACTACAGGCGATGGAATGACGTATTTAAAGGTGGGGCGGGGTTTTTTTTCCTGGTGTCCCGCGCGCCCCTCCCACTCGTGAGGCAATTGGGAGCGCGTGAGTCATGAGCCTGCCCGGCACACTCTGTTCCCGGCTCGGTGCGTCCCGCCCCCTGGTTGCGTTACGGCCCCTCCCCCGCTGAGCCGGCTCTTTCTTTGCCCTGAGCGAGCGCTTGAGAGGTCGCCATTGGAGCTCGCGCGCCGAGGTATAGCAGCGGAGCTATGAAGATCTGGAGCTCGGAGCACGTGTTCGGGTGAGTGGGCGGGAGCAGGCGCCGAGCCTGGGCTAGGGGAGCTTGGGCCCCAGGCGGGGTGGTGATTCCTGCAGGCCGGTAGCGCGCTGGCCCTGCGGCCCCGGGCTGTGACTTCGCCGTTACCGGGCCAGACGCCGGTCTCTGCCCGTGGGGACTCCCGGCCCAGCCTGGGACTCGGTTTGTGAGCCGGGGCTCCCTGCCGCGGGCCCCCGCCGGTCACTGGGCTAAACGCTGTCGCCACCCCGGCGCTATGATACTCCAGCCCTTACCCAGCGCCCTTCGCCCATGGGCCGGGAAATGTCATTTATCCCTTAGATCATAGTTGAGGAAACTGAGGCACAGAGTAGGGTTGTGACTCCTCCGAAGTCACCCCGCAGCCCAGTGGCAGAGCCAGGTGACAGCTGGCTCCACGTAGACCTACAGAGAAAAAGTGCTAAGTGCGAACTATGACCTACCGTTACTGCAGTGGCCTTAACTTTGCTTATCAGCCTGTGCTGCGACTCTCTATCTCTGTATCATTATTGTGTGGGTTGCAGGAAGTGTCATCAATTCCGCAGTTCCCCCTTGCTTTTTTTCCCTAAGAAACTAACTGATCATGAGGTCTTTTTGTAGTTAAAGTTAAGATTGTGCGCAGCTCTCACTGAGCGAGGAGTACATTTTGCTGTTCAAAGGGGATGCAGTTGGTGGCAGTGCAGTATGGAGATCTGTGCAAAATTTCCATACCAACATGAGAGAGGTGACTGAGGGCTTGTCTAATGGGGAAGTTTTACCGGTAACCCCTTGTGGATATTATTAATCCTGCTTTTTTCACCTTAGTTTAAACCACATCTCAACCACCAAATAAGCTCTTATAATAGAATGAGTGTCCACCAGGGAGTTCCGCTGGTATAACTACATTGGTTTAAATTCATCCCCCAAATTATGCTGAAACTTTCCTGTACAGACAAGGGCTGAAAGCAGCGTGAAAGGTTTCCACATCTGTCTTCTGTTTGCCAATGCCAAGGTATGCAGGAAATCAGACTCTAAAAGGGCGGAGTTATGAAACTGACAAAACTATTACATTATTTGGCATTAAGGCATAGGCTTTCATAATATTAAACACAGATGTAGTTGATTCTCCTAAAGGGTATGAACAGATTAAAACTGAGTTATTGTAACATTTTGTTAATGCCCCCCCTCCTTTTTTTTGTTAAGGGGTAATGTGTTTTGAGTAATCCATGAAATATCTTCAATGAGCTGCTAACATTCAAAGTTAATAACTTACTTTGTCATTTATTTCATGTTCTTCATATAAGTGAAGCATTTAACTGCAAAAATGGTTATGTATGACATTTGAAAACTGCTTGCGTCAGACAAAACGAGAACTGTATAATTGGTAGCAAAGTTTGAGAATACTTGTGTGTCAAAGTCTAGCCACATCATACTGGGAAACATCTGTAGATAAGACTATGAACTTCAGTGATGATGGCTTAGACATTTCAAAACCGGCTTCCTTTTCACGTTTGTTTATATGTTGTGGCACAGATCGGTGGGTATAAGCTTGTGTTTGTTTTTGTGTTGTTTTTTTTTAAAGTCAGTAAAGTCATAGCCTCACTGTATAGAAATATAATATAGTCCCTGCTTCCTAGGACTCTACAGTCTTGACTGGATAAACCTAGGAGATACTCTCCTCCTCCCCTCTCCCTCCTTGCCCAGTAAGTTCAGAATGTGACTCTGTAGTCCCAGATGAAGCTTGTAGTTGTGTGTGCTGGTTTTTCTTTTCTTTTTTTAATGGACTACAGCAGGGAGTGGGGAGGAAAGAGAAAAGGAACTGGGTGCTTGTCACCACCCAGTTCTTCCAAGCTGATGGAAGTGGGTTTTGAGGAAGGATTTGAGAAATGTCCCATTATTGCAAACTCCAGTCTTGCTTTACCAGTGTTAGCAACGTTGGGAGCCTTAATGTAAGTGTACCTTCTGTGTTTAAAGCTCCATGTCATCTAGCCTGGCACAGACCCTCCGTTGATTAGACATGCTATGTCTACACTGCATGGTTGGCCTTTGTCAGCTGACTCTAGCTTTGGTTGCAGAGCTATACAATTGCAGTGTAGGCATTTGGGCTGGAGACTGGGTGCTGGGACCCTATGAAGGGGGAAGAGTCTACTTTACAGTTCTATAGCCCAGCAGTCCAAGCCCCATGACCCTGAGTCAGCTGACATGGGCCAGCTGTGGGTACTTGATTGCAGTGTAGATATACCCAGAGTGTTTAAAAATGTCATTGAAAGCCCCCTCTGCTAGGGCTCTCGCAGTTGCTAACATAGGTGAAGCTAGAATGATGTTAGCAGCAATCTAAAATCTTTGTGAAACTTTCTTAGTATGGGGGTTTGTACCGGTTTAGCGACACTTTAATAACTTCAGATAAGCTGGTGTACATTTGGTATGTGGACAAAGATCTAGTCTCAGGATTTGACAGCTGAAGTTATCATGTGTAAAACAAAGCTTCTAGTGTAAAATGAAAGGTCGGGGCTAATAAAGCTTTCTCTTGTGTGGCACAACTTCTGTTTTGAGCAACTGCAGAGCTTGACTTGAAAATCAGTTATCTGTGGAACATCATACTTTCTTGATGCTATATGAAAATTAGGTCGCAGAGTGTGAGGCCTGCAAAACTGTATGCTGCAATGTGTGCGAGTGTAGTTAGATCAGAGATCCATAAAATGGCCTTTAGCTCCTTGAAAGTCTTCAAGGACATCTTGCCTTTGTTAATCACCTTTATGCTTAGTTTTATGTTCATGTTACATTGCATAATTCCTGATGATAATATGAAGACCAGTTCATGCATATCTTTTAGTAGAGAGCAGGGTCTAGGAATAGAAGAAGGAACTTTTGCTTAAAAAAAAATATATATATATAATATAATTTCCCCATTTTAAGCTGAAGGACCACTTTGTTTTTCCTGTTCATGCTGGAGATGTTTGCAAAGCTCCATTGTGTTAGTGTTATAGAGGAATGTCTTGTAGATGCCTCCTACATGGGGGAGCTAAGCTGTAGTCTAATTCAAAACTGAACCTCTCTTCCATTATTTATCTAATATAGCTCCTATAACAAAGTTTTTTTGTGTGTGTGTCAAAATGACTCTCTATCTTACTCTTCGTGAAACCTCACCTGTTTAAACATCTCCAATAAAAAAAGACAAAATATTGTTTAGTCAGAAGTTTGAATTAAACATCAAATCAAATTCTGGCATTGAGGGGAGGGACGTCAAAAGTTAGAGCCTCTGAGAACACCTTGTTACTGACCTTGGAAAGCTGGGCCTTAGGAGCTGACTTTCAAGACTTCAGAACATGACATAAGGCTGTTTGCCTCGGAGGTCCTGACTATGCGAAACAAAAACAGTAGTCAGTTGTATAAAATTTACTGTTGCAATGCTTATTCTTGTAAGGGTTTTAACACCTCCACATATAGCAACACCTTTTGCATGGTGCCTGCACTTGTCTTTTATTCACTAACTTTTTTTTCCACTGCAGAGCCACACTTGCTAACAGCAGTGGAGCTGAACAAGTGTTAGTAATATGGAAAACTTGAGTGCAGAAAATACCTGAGAGAAACCACTGTAGTTTGTGTTGGTTTAGCTGGACTTGCGCTTGCTCCTTGAAGTAACAGCTGATTTACTGCAGACAGTAGCTGTGGGTAGCAGGTGCGTGGACCTCAGCTGTATTTGGCTTTCAGTGGTTGGTCTGCTAGTTTAGACGAAGCAAAACTGTTAAAGAAATCTTGATAAAGATCTGGTGGAATATGGTGTTCAGAGGCTGCTGAGGGCTTAGGGGAAACGTATTCTTGACACTGTCACTTTGCTAATGTAGTGGGGGGCCTTCTTTACATGTGAATAGCAAGAGCTGAAGGTAAGGTGAGTACCAGTCTCCACAACCCTAGAACATTGAAAGAAGTTTTCAAGGAGGCCAGCTTTAGCATGGAGAACATGACCTCATAAATCTGTTTGTTTGCCGTTTTAGTCCTGGGATATTAGAGAGACAAGGTGGATAAGGTTATGCCTTTTATTGGGTGAAAGAGACAAGCTGTTGAGCTTACGCAGTCTTTTTGCCAGACCTGAAGAAGAGCTCTATGTAAGTTTGAAAGCTTGTCTCTTTCACCAGTAGAAGTTGGCTCAATAAAAGAGTTCCTCATCCACCTTTTCTCTTCAACTCTTAGGTAAGGCTTACATTAATCCCATATTGCTAGAACAAACGTAACTTATCAAGCACCCATTATCTATAACTCAGCCTGTTCCATCTTCCCCGCCATCCTTTTTAATAGTTCTCAAGTTAGACAATCAATAATCACTTTGGAACAGGTTGATCATGTATAATATGTAAGCAATGCAAAGTACACTTACACAAACTATCAGGTATTCTTTCAACACTGTCAGTATTGTTTAAGAACAGAAGAATTTCCATACTGGATCAAGCCCATGGTCCATCTAGTCCAGTCTTGTCTCTCTTGTATCTGACTGTGGCCAGCACCAGATACCTCAGAGGTGGTCCCAAAACCACACAGTAGGTGCATGTGGGATGGTCTGCCCCATGTACTAGGTTTCCTCTAATCCCAAATAGTTAGAGATTGGTTTAAATCCTGAAACATGAGGCTTAATATTGCTTCCAATATTTATTAGCATTACGTAGATATTTATTATTCCTTTTTGCCTCCGTGTCCTTTGGTAGTGAGTTCTACTGTTCGTTTATATGTTGCATGGAAAAGTATTTCCTATTAATTGTTTTGAATTTGCCATTTTTTAACTTCAGTAAATGCCACCTTGTTCTTGTTAGATCAGGAGCTTCTGTTTTTCCTGTCTATCTTCACTATAACTTCCTCATTTTATGTACCTTTGTTTCCTTTCCGGGTAAACAAATAAGAGGAGACATGACAATCTGTCTTTTTAATCTTTCCATGTAAAAATTCTTCCATGCCCCTAACTATTTTAATAGACCTTCTGAGCCCCTGTCTAATTCAGCAATATTTGTTTTTGAGACACGAGGTGACCAGTACTTCACCCAATACCCCAGATAAGTCTGCACCACTCATTCAATCTTAGATTAATATAGTTAATGAAATGTATAAATACTATCTTTTTTTTTTCCCCCTAGACACCCATGGGATACAGTTATCAAAGCTGCTATGAGAAAATACCCCAATCCCATGAATCCCTGTGTGGTAGGAGTAGATGTGATAGACAGAAGCCTCGATAACCAGGGAAGGTTACATAGTCACCGACTTCTCAGCACAGAGTGGGGACTACCAAGTATTGTAAAAGCGGTATGTTTTTATAAGTTGAATGAGTAACTGAGGATGTAATGCATTTAAACACTTCATCCTCTGGGACAGGGGTCAGCAACCTTTCAGAAGTGGTGTGCCAAGTCTTCATTTATTCACTCTAATTTAAGGTTTCGCGTGCAAGTAATACATTTTAACTTTTTTAGAAGGCCTCTTTCTATATAAGTCTATAATATATAACAAAACTATTGTTGTATTTAAAGTAAATAAGGTTTTTAAAATGTTTAAGGAGCTTCATTTAAAATTAAATTAAAATGCAGAGCACCCCGGACCAGTGGCCAGGACCTGGGCAGTGTGAGTGCCACTGAAAATCAGCTTGCGTGCTGCCTTCGGCACGCATGCCATAGGTTGCCTACCCCTGCTCTGGGATCTCAACTCTGAATTTATAGGAAATGCCTTTTCCAGAAATCGTAGGGAAAGTGTAATAATATAGCAGCACATCTCTTGCCATGAATGCATTGCAGTGTTTCCTGAAATGTTAATCAAATTTCGATTGTAGTATCTTCCAGGCAGGGACTATGTCATTTTGTGTGATTGCCTAGCACTCAGCATGTTGAGGTCTTTGATCCTGATCAGGGTGTTCATGTACAACCACAACATAAATATGTAAAAGTAGTAATTTAGAACACAGAAAACCTTTTGTAATTTGCTCTGGTGTCATGTTGACTATTTAAATGGAATGTTTTGTCTTCTAGATTTTGGGAACAAGTAGGACTTTGACATACATTAAAGAACATTCAGTGGTAGATCCAGTAGAAAAGAAAATGGAACTCTGCTCCACCAATGTAAGTGACTAAGTGAGGTCAGGAAGCTTTTGGTAATGGCTGTAGGGGAATAGAACAACCGCCTGCTTATTTGCAATACAAAAGAAAGCTTTGCTTTTAGAAATGCACAAGCTTGCACTCGCGGCTGTCAAACAAAGACCAGCATTTTCAATGTGAAGCTTTTCTGGGTTGCCAAATTTTTAAATAACATTTCCTTTTTCAGTTGCCGTTGGCTGCTTCTTTGCATGAGTAGGCAACTTTAAATATGTAGGCAGTATAAAATATTTGTATGGGTGTAACTTTGACATCAGGTGAAACCATCTTCTGAGAAAACAGAAATGACAAACTTATGTATTGGAGAATAAAACATGCTGGCCAAAGAAATTATTTCCCTCAACAGCAGCAGAAATAAATTTAGAACTATATTGCAAATCTTTAATCTTGTTGAAATTTGCAAACTGTTATGTTGTATTCTAATGTCCTTCAAACTTACCAAGTTTTAAATCTACGATTTCAGTAAGAGTCTTGTCTTTGTACAGTAAATGTAAGCTTAGGGACTTTCCTAAGTACATGTTTTGTGTGTGATTGGTAAGGCTGCTTATTTTCCTCAAGAGCCTGGATTAAAAAGCTTGCCATTGCAAACATACTGAAGTTCAGACTTGGTTCAACATTCAGAAATGTTACTGGAAAGCTACCTGAATCATGTCGGACAACATGGAATGTAGAGAGACGTAGTGAAAGGCAAAGGTTACCTAGCTGTAACTGGATTTGCAATAGGAGAAGACAAATCACCTCTCAATTATTATTGACAGTTATAATTGTGCTGTTACAAAGTACAGTAACTGTCCTGTTTTCTGCTGTTAAGGATAATGAAGCACCAGTTGGTGCTTCTGAATTGTTGATAGAGGAAACAGCAAAGAGAAGAAACACTGAGGTTTTGTGTGTGTTTTGTTTTTAAGATTACTCTCACAAATTTGGTGTCAGTTGATGAGAGATTGGTCTACACACCTCATCCTGAAAACCCAGAAAAGTAAGTTGGGGTTGGGGGGTCTGTCTAACTGTTTGTGAGAGAGGGTATATTGCTCCTTTTCTGTACCAATAAGCTTTATTTCTTTCTTTCATTGCAGGACTGTGCTAACTCAAGAAGCAATTATTACTGTAAAAGGCGTTAGCCTGAGTAGTTATTTGGAAAGTTTAATGGCCAACACAATATCCTCCAATGCTAGAAAGGTATGCTTTTGTGGCAAGAATTCTTGGGCACTTGTACTGCTGAATACCATGCTTAAGGCTCAAACCTGCAGGATTGGACCCATAGTGTGTACAACTTTTTATTTTTAACCATTAAATTCTTGTTGTTCCTGTAAATGTCACCAGAAGCAAGAAATGCAGCACTTGTTAATTCGTTTTTAAATGCAGGCTAACCTGTCTGTAATGTTCCCATTGTTAGAGACTGTTACCCAAGCTCTAAACTCTTAAACACTCATGTCACAGTTCAAATGTCAGGGGGTAGCCGTGTTAGTCTGTATCCACAAAAACAACAAGGAGTCCGGTGGCACCTTAAAGACTTAACAGATTTATTTGGGCATAAGCTTTCGTGGGTAAAAAACCTCACTACTTCAGATGCATCTGAAGTAGTGAGGTTTTTTTACTCACGAAAGCTTATGCCCAAATAAATCTGTTTAGTCTTTAAGGTGCCACATTTCAAATGGTTAAAAAGGCTACCAGCAAAAATGTCTATAAAGACTGAATGGAAAATTAATTCACAAAATCCAACACTGCTCACACTGATCGCAGACTTTGTGCTCAGCACAATCTCATTTGTTCGAATTCTTATCTGCCCATTGTGCTACATGTGCGCTGTCTCTTCGCCTATGACCTGAAATCATCCAGCTTAGTTTTATGCAAGCAGTTCTGCACAGAGATTAAATTACCTGATGTTTTCGATGAGAAGGGGAGGAACCTAGGCCAACTTGTATACTCCCTGTTGTAAGTAAATTCCCCAATTTGTGTTAATCTGCAAGGCATAGAAAAAGAGCTCTGTTCATCCCAAAGTCATGCTCAGACACTCCAGGTAGGGCTTTGGGAGTGGTTATTTGCTACTGTTGGGGGCACTCTGTCTTGCTCTCACACTACTAGAAATCAATGGAGGATCACACCTGTACCTCTCCACTAGCACCTCTGGAGGAAGAGCAGCAGACTGAAATGAATGTGGTGTGACAGAACACGGGTCAGGTGTAAGGATGGGAAGGACAAACAGTGAAGGAGGGAGCAGTGGGACTGATGTGAGGGTGAGTGGGATGTGGTGCACAAATAGAAGTGGAATCTGGCCTGGTTGGGTAGTGGCAGTTCAGGTCCAGTCTCACTTCCCGATGCCATCCCAGGTAGTATGTGCCTTGGCCAGCCCCTTACCCCTGGAAGTAGGATATCTCTAGGCAGCGATGCTGCTTCTGTCACTTGATGTCCAGCATTAGATTGATGAACATTCAGCCTTCTTGGCCAGAAGGATATCGCGGGGGGCGGGAAGAGGAGGGAATCTGAATGTTCGCTTCATCCCTGCAGTGCACTTCCCTGAGGAAATAGTAAATGCGTGTGAGGGGATAGACTGGCAGAAATATAAAGTGTGAGAAGGTTGGGGGTTAAGTGGATGAACTGCAGGGTTTGGGGAGAGGGAGAAAAAGTGGCTAGTTGAATTTCGAGGGTGTAGATTGTATTTTAGTTTGGTGGCCATAAACATTTCTCCACTTAAACTTTTTACAATTCTCTCCTCCAATTCCACTTAGAGTAATGGGGTACATGCTGTGATCTCACCATCCTCTGACACTCATAACTGCAGTTAAATCTTTGGTTTGCCAACAGCCCACTTAGAAAATGTCCGAAATATATAGAAAGCCAAATTAGAAAAGGGCTTCTTCCAAATAACACTTAAACATCTTCGTAGCCAAGTGTCAAACGGTGGAACAGTACCTTCTTGTCCTTTCTAAGGCAGCTAAGTCCATTCAGAGATGCTTAACTTGGCAGGAATTTGTGTTTCCAGCCCTTTCATTACTAACAAGCAGATCTACTTTGAAGGAGGTGGTGACTGCAGAAGCACAAGACTGAGTTACTGTGCTTTCAGAAGTCTGTTTAGACATGGCAAAAGTTTTGCTGGAAAGTGTTTCCTGCTGTATCTTGAAATGCTGATGTAAATGTTGAATTTTGCTTTGAGGGTTTGAGATTGCAGGCCTGATGCCTGAATACTACAATGATGAAAGATGAATTTTGTGCCATGTGTTAATCTTTTCTGTGTTACTCCAGGGGTGGGATGCTATTGAGTGGATAATTCAAAATTCTGAAAGCGCTCTAAGCTAGCAGTCTCTCTCTACATCTGCAGTTTGTACTAACTAGTGGTAACTCCGGCATTCACTATCTCGGTACAGCATTTCAGCTTTCTAGCAAATGTGTGCATGGACTGTTGTGATGTGATTTTTATATATATGTACATTAGCTTGCATGTATTGTAATATATAATCACAGTTACATTCAGGAATGGCAAACTTGTTCTCATAATACTAGAATCATATGGTTTTGGGTTTTTTTTTTTATTGCGACCTAGAATGGGTCAAGTAGCCCAAATCCACTATATCAGTGGATGGGCAGACCTTAGTTATTCCTACATGTACCGCAGTGCTTTTGTACCATAGTATTGCTTCTTATACATGCAAATGATAGGTTACTGCAGGTACCGAGGCATGTGAATGTGTCACTCTTTAATAGGGGCCCACACCAGCTTGGTCAGTTTAAATTTGACTACTTAAGAACAGNCTGCTGCCAGCCTCCAGGAGCATCAGGTGCATCTGACACAGACTCCGCTCCCTCCTCATGACCAAGATACCTGGCCAGTAACTTGGCATGAGCAACTTCTAGGCTGGTAACTATAACACCTATACAGAACTTGAATGAATGATTGTGTGAATGAATATATATATATATGTGTGTGTGTATAGGAATAAGTAGTCAAACAACGTTGTTTACTGTTATCTTTTATGTTATTATGGTATTTACAATAAATGTGGCATCTTTGCCTTATCCCTCTTAATAAGATCCTGCTGGTTTTTATTGGTATAACAAAGTCAGTTTGCTATCAGTTATCCAAGATATAATAAATCTTTATACTAGTATTTGACCTAATATTGAAAGCATAATGTAGAGCTAACATATGTAATGTGCATGCTTGGTTATGAATGTGCTTGCTTAAGTCTTATATAATGTAGGACTTAAATAACATTGTATTAAATACATTATCTATATATATATATTACACAGATAATATATATAAAACTCCAGTCCTCTGTCAGATTGTTTTCCTTTTACTGAGTAGAACTGCCCAGGTCCTTAATTNAGTTATCTAAAGAAATTAACCCAAAAAATGCTTGGTTAATGGAATCAGCCTTATGAAATTGGAGCAGAATTGCACTTAATGTGTTTAGGGTTGGTTTTCTCAAAACAGGTGCCTAACAAGCATAGTCTTCAGCACAGAGTTATCGCTACTTGCTTTGTCTTCCCTGACAGGAATTGATCTGGTCTCCTCCTTTTCATTAGACTTTTAAGAGGTAGATGGGATGGGGCAGGAGCGAGCGCTTCTGTTGGTGTTTTAAAATTTAGGTGGAAGCTGAACATATTTCACTCTGATGAATTGGTATAGTTGCAATAAGAATCTCATTTAGCATCTTAAATTGCTTTCCTGGCTTGCTGCTGTTACAAATGAATGACCTTCTTTAAGCAACATGATTATTTAAAATTTAACTTTCAGATGCATTTGTTTGTTCATGGTAGGAAGTGCTGCTTTCTTTCGTATTCAGACTTCAGGGCCGAAAGGAGTGGTTACAGTTTTCATAGTTACTTTTATGCTGGACAGTAAATAGTGCTCTCCACCTTGCCTTCCATTAGCTAGCCTAGCTCAACTCTGTCATTCCTGTATTGAAACCGCAAACTTCCAATGATAAAATCCTAAAACCTTTTTTCATAACTCTTCTCCTTCATTCCTTTATAATTTTATTTTGGGATGTGTGTGTGTGTGTATATGACTTATAAAATCAGCAAATGCTGGCTGTTTGCTTTCAAGTTTACTTTTCATTCCACTAAATTCTTGAGTTGGACAAACCATTAAGCTTTGTCTTCTCCAAAAAACTTCAGCTGGAGAAGTCAGTTTGCTATCAGTTATCCAAGATATAATAAATCTTTATACTAGTATTTGACCTAATATTGAAAGCATAATGTAGAGCTAACATATGTAATGTGCATGCTTGGTTATGAATGTGCTTGCTTAAGTCTTATATAATGTAGGACTTAAATAACATTGTATTAAATACATTATCTATATATATATATTACACAGATAATATATATAAAACTCCAGTCCTCTGTCAGATTGTTTTCCTTTTACTGAGTAGAACTGCCCATTAAAAGATTTAAAAGAAATTGTAGAGGTGAAGCTTTATTAATTTAGATTCCACTGGAGAATTGTTCTGAAATTTACTCTGTCAGCATGGTGCATTGATGCTTAAGTTATATGGATTTAAGCAGTTTTTCCAGAGCTGCAAGAAAATACCTCACTGATTTTGTTTTGGAAAACCAACAAACGTACTTTGGATGATTGACTGGTTATAACCCTTGGAAGGAATTCTGTGGATCTGAGTCCCACCCAAAAGATGCTGGCTAACTTTTTGGCTAGTAAAAGTCTACTCTCTATGATCAGACTTAAACATTCTTAGTGTTTAAATGTGTTACTTGTTTCCTTTCAGTGCTTTGTATATTAGTGTCCCTGTAACTAAAAGGACAATAACTTGAAAAATAGCTTTTCAATTTGAAAAGCTTGTACCTGGGGTTATTTCTAACACTTAACATTGGGGGAAAGAGCTATGTGGTTTGTTTAACTGAACTGACATATTCACAGAGATTAGAGGGGGAAAAAACAGTTTCACTATTTTGTTGTGCATTTATTTCCTGTTGCATGTAGCAACCTGCACTTCTCTGTTGTAGCTCACATGCATGCTTCCCTATACCCTGCAAGAGAAAGCTTGCCAGCAATAGTACCAGCAAAACAAACTGAAGTAGCAACTGTGCGCACAGAGGGGAAACTGGCTGGTGGGGAGGAGGAGAGTGCGGAGTTTGGGGCTACTAAATATAAGCAGGGGAAAAAAGACAACTTTTAAGAAGACATAAGGGTTGCTCTGACTAAAATAAATTCAGTTTTAATTAGCCAAACCAAAAATATGCAAGTTGATGTCCCTTTAACGTGTTGGTGGCACTCACTAGAAAGGCTAACTTCAGAGCCACTAATTTTTGTAGGAACTGAAATTTCTCATGCTTGGTCTTGGCTCAGGAATGAGAATTTTTGATTCTATTGGTTTCTGTTTTTAATACTTTAAAATCTTTTTAGGATGGGCAGTTCCTAGTGAACACTGGCTGTTAACCGTAACATAAACATAAATAACTCAATATAGCACTTGGATAACAAAAGGCTTTATTTCTAAACTTGGCATGTTCTTCCTGTTGATTGAAGATGCCTCTTTCTATTTCACAATCAATTTTCTTTCAATGTCACTAAATAGAAATAGCATCGTAAGCTTGTGCAGTCTTTTATTTTTCTTAACTTAAAAAAGACTCGCTGGTTATTTGAATATGCATCCACTCTAGTTCCCTCTGGTTAGGGAAGAGGAGACAGAGGCATAGGGACTCTTTAAAATATCCTATAGCAAATACACATCCACAGTGCTCTCTCTTAAGGGGTAACACCCTCTTTGTTCCTGCATCAGTAAGGTCCACCAGCTATTCAACTTGTTAGCTTTACAAATCGCAATGCATGCTAATGACATAATGACTCAATCACATAGCATACATTCTGGTGCTTCTTGCTGAGCTGCCTGTGTCACAAGAGTTCAGTTCTTACTGAAATATTGTTCTGAGGAAACCTGTCCTCTGATATCTGCTCATTTGGGTGCCATCCTGTATTCTGCACTGTTGAATCAGACCGAGTAGTATCTCTTCCTAGAATGCATTTTAGCATGAACTGAGTACTTTTAATCCAGCTGTTTCATTCATTAGGGTGTCTGCGTGGGTGGTAAAGTGAAGAGTTAATGGTTAAGAATAGTAAGAACAGGACAGCATGTCCACTGAAAACCATTGAGTCTCTAGAGGATGCCTTTTGTGATAGTAATGATGTAAGAGGTTACGGTGAGCTTGATTTTTACTTCTCTCCAAGGGGACTTGAAAAGCTTCTGACACTTGCTTGAAGACTAAGCCTAGTATGCCAGGTGGGAAAGTACCTGTACCTGTGCCCACATATCTTAACTCCCCTGGAAAAAATCACTACTTCTGTCCTCTTAAATAACAGCTCCCTTGGTCTGTTCTGCCACCCAAATAAATTAAATTCCATCTCCCCAATCAGTTGTTCTACCCCAGTCCCTCAACTTTACAGGGTGCTGCCCTCACCCCTCTTGCTCTTAAGGAAATGCCTGAGCCCCTGCACCTACCAAATATTCCTCTCTCCACCTGGGCACTCTGCTAATTGCATCAACCTTTCCTGTTAAAGCAGTAGTGCTTGAGAGGTTTTGTGGCCTTCCTTTCCCCTCCCCGTCAGACAGAGGCCAGTGTCTCACTCAGCCTATTTACCTGAGCAAAACTTCCACTCACCCTGGGTAAATGGAATTTTAAAGCCCTACACTCCAGTACTTTTGATTAAGGAAATAAAAGTTGTACCTAACTCTAGGCTAGAAATTTCTCATTTTAAAGCTAATCTTCAGTAAGGGTGTGAGATAAGGGTGCAAGATAAGCATGTCAAATAAATCTCTTACATGAACTCACAAAACTGGGCAGTGCACATTCTATGTGGCCACTTATATTTAAGTTTAATTGCACTTAGTCACAGCACTTTGTTTTTTTGAGGCCTTTTAAAATATTCTAGGAGTAGGAAGGAACAGGGCAGGGTGACAGAAAATGTAGTTTCAATTTTAAAAACTTAGCCCAATTATATGCTGAAAAGTGACTCATTCATGAACTTAGAACTCCATGATACCCTTCCTACAGTCACTTTCTGATCAAATTTTTGTTCTGACAAGTAGAATGTTTGTTTTGTTTTTGTTTGTTTGTTTTGTTTTCCTTAACTGAGTTAACCTGAAAGTCCAGCTTGGTTCTTTCTGGCTCTCATCTTCAATAATCAAAAATTCTCCAAATGTAAATTTCTTAACAATTCTAATGCATGAACTGGACTAGAATCTATCTTACTCTCAGTACAAGTGTTGGCTTTACTATGCTAACAGAAAAAGCAAATGGTAAAAATATCCTTATTGCTAAAGTAACCAGTGAGCAGACTTGTTGAATTAGAAGGTAATTTTACATAGACCCTCTTCTCCCATAACCTCACTTCGGTATGGCACTAACTTTTTGCACATAAGATGAAGGTTATGCAAACACTCTGTTTAATGAAGCTTCAGTAAAAACTTGAAACCTCAACATAAAACCCCAAATAATGCAAAACCAGTTTCCTTTAGAGCAGTTCTGAAGTCTGACAAAGGAAAGATATTAAAGTTTTAATTTTAAGTGGCCTTGTATCCATTTTGATAAATTTGTGTCTTTTTCTGACAGGGTCGAGACGCCCTGGAATGGGTGATCGGCAAACTAAACACAGAGTTTGAGGGGTTAACATCATCGACACAAGAGAGCATGAAATCTGGAATGGCAGCGGCATCAGCAGCAGAGAACTGAGGCCGCAGAACACCGAGGAACTGTGACAGAACAACTTTAAACCACAAACTTTATTTCCTTAGATCTCTTCTCTATGGCTGATAATGCCAGTCTTCTGTATGTTCATAGGAATGTCAGAACTCGAGAAAAATATTTTTCTAGCTCTCTCTAGCCTCCATATCAACTTATTTGACCAGTGAAGACTAACATGAGCTCTTATGCTTTCCTTTATTTTTATTTAAAAAACCCCATGTGCTGTAGCCAATTGAAACAAAATCTTTCTGGCAGTTCTTAAAAATGCCAAAATGTGCCTTTTCATAAAGGCGGTAACTAGTAGGTTTCTTCTACATTATACCATCTGTTTTTTTGTGCTCACTTTTTTTTTTTAAAAATGTGTGTACATATATTTATTAAGAATTTCTTTAAAGAGAGCAGCTGCTGTATTTTATGAAGGGCGGATGGGTATAAAAGCACTCAATCTAGTGTTCGTCTTCACTGCCGAAGCGGAATAGCGAAAAGTGACACACATTGTAAAGTGACGGAGATATTTACTCAGGTTATCTGAAAAGCTAGATCATGCATGGTGGTACTGACTCTTGCATTGTTAAATGCAGTGTCTGAATGTGATACACAGGTGACTTATGTCTTGGATGTTTGGATACAAACCTCCGACATGATGTGAGTATTTAGATGTGAATGTAGATTTTTAGTTAGACTTTGTGGGGAGAGAAGATATAATTTATTTTTGTAATATTTATTCACTGGCTCTAGTTTTTTGTTTTGTTTTTTTTCCCTCCCTCTCTTCTGGAAGAGCAGGTGATACGTCCATGGAAACCATTGACTTCTAAATGCAACTTTTTACAAGGTGATTTGAATGAAGAGTATCTTTGTTGCTTCAGATTGTAACACTTAACTACTGTGAAAGTGATTCTTATGCCACAAACAAAGATATCATGAAGACTCGGCAGCAAACTTGGATCCACTCTGAAGAGTAACAGATGTGGTATTAAAGTTTAGGAGTACTTTAAAAAAAAAAAACAAAATGAGAAGCAGAATTGGCTTTCTCTAGGTTTATTTTTTTTTCCCCTCTCCAGAGCTTTCCATGAACTTTCAGTGTTTCTTTGTATTTGTCTTTAATTTACATTTTTAACAATATTTTTGTCATGGCATGAGTAATCATTTTTAGGCTCATTTAAATGTTTCTGGTCGTCGTCATTCATTGTCTGTCTGGGAAAACAAGATTGCAAAATCCAGTAACACCTATAGAGTAGAATATTTGCAGGAAAAACACACATTGGATTGCTTTCCAAAAAAGTATGAAATCCAAAACTGTTAAAGGTACTGATCTTTCTTTGACATGGATACAGAAATGAGTGTTTGAAAGCAGCAAAAGGTAAATTTTTGATTTGTTGAATTTAAATTAAATCTTTTTTGTGTGCACGCAAAGGCTGAAGAAACAGTCTGTTGCAAAGACTTGATTCCTTGTGCAAACAGAACAAACGGTTTAGAAAACTACTTTTGAGTGAAAATTTTAAATATGTTTTTTAATGGTAAAAATAAATGATTGTTCCATAACTTGCTTTGATTTGAGTGCTTTAAAATACAATGCTAGTTTGGTGGAAAACCCACCAAACACGTGCACAATATAGTTTGGTAATTGTAGAAACACTATGCTGATACTAGTATTGTTCTCTCTTTAAATTAAGAGGTAGGTCTGTAACTATCAAAGTACAATTTACTTGGTAGGAAAGATTTCTATTTTAAAAAAATTTTTGGTTGGATGATAGGACTTAATCTTGGCTTTTCAGAAGCCAGTCAGTGACCGTAAACATTTACCTTTTGTCTTCGTATGGACCTCGGGTGTTTCCTGTATGAAACAGACACTTACTCCCAGGCCTTAGTTCTGAATGTTTTCTTTCTCCAAAGGACAAGGACAACTTGCATAATACTGACATTTTAGTTGAAGTGAGTTTACTGTCTAAGTGTCACATGGTGCCCTTTTCTGGGGGGGGGAATGCAGAAAGGTCTAGTTGCAAAAAAGTGTCAGATACTACCTTGCCATTTCATCCTGGCACAAATGAGTGACACAATGGGCACACTTATGCAAATGAGATAAAACAGGTGTGACTGATTTTGGGGAAGTTGTTGTAGTACAACACTCCAACCCATACCTGCTGTGGGAGGTGTTAAATGCACAGGTGTGACTATGCTGCAGTAAAACAGCCATGGCTGGCCTGTGTCAGCTGAAGCAGGCTCACAGAGCTATAAAATTGTACTGTAGCCATTCAGGATGTGAGGGGTGAGTCCTGGAGCCCAGGCTCCAGTCTGAGGCCAAACGTCTACAGTACAGTTTTATAGCGCTGTGAGCCTGATTCAACTAACATGGGCCAGCTGGTGGGTGTTTCTTATTGCAGTGTAGACAATGCCTCCAGTCAGACTCGCTTAGGCCCTTGCAGTTTGTTGATCACCCTTGCATTGTGCCTAACGTTGCTGTTATGTTAAGCCTGAGTTGCTTAGGGTAGCCTTAAAATCAATGTGCAGATATTAAAACACAGCTTAACTACCCCTGCAGCATTTGCTACTTGGCACCTTCCAGTCTTGGATGTGACTGCTTCTGTCCCATCCTACCTCTCCTTATCAACTCTTCTAGGAGAGCCAGTAGTACTGCCCCTTCCAATCTGGTTCAGACACAGACTTTGGGCTGCTCCACACTACGTTATCTTGGCCTAAACCAATTACAAATGCAGTCTCTGGGTGGTTCTCTTCGCTATTTTTGTGTGTTTTCATTCTCCCCACTGTAACTTCTGAGCTGCTTCTTCCTAGCTCCCTTGTGGCTCACTATTCTCCATGGCTGCCTCATGTAGCTCCTGGCCCCAGCCGTTCTTCTCCCCTCCTTCCTCCTCCCCCCCCCCCCCCCCCCCCCCCCCCCCCCCAGCTGTTCTCCCTGGTCACTAGTTGCTCTGGGCTTTTGTTGATCCCCTCTTTTGGCCTGGAAGGCCATGACTTGGGTTGTAGCTACACTGGGGGAGGAAGTTAATCCTATCTGCTTCCTGGCTGTGCTCCCAAGAGAGCCGCTTAAGAGCTTCTGGGATGTCTGTCCACCTAATGCCCTGTTGGCCTAGGTCACTGCCTCTATCTTTGCTCTGCCTCCCCCTTAGTTTGACAATCATTCAGGGTAGGAAGGGCCCTCTGTTTTAAATCCCCTGAAAAGATGCAAGTTGCATCCACTCTTAATAATTTTGCTAGGCATAGCCTCTTGCACTGTCCTTTCTGTGATCTAATACCACCCACCCTGTGTATGTGCACCCTTGGGACCACGGAGTGATCGATCACGCGGCACTTTATCTGCCTTACCAGAAGTTCATCTGGTCCAATGTTACTTGGGATCTATCTTGACTTCCACTGGGAAGCTCATCTTTCATGTCTGACTTTAGGGTTTCTATTTTCCTAGGGCTGGTCAGAACTGTTTTCTGTTTTGCTAGGATCCTCTCTTCTTGTGAACAGCATTGCTCCAGTTATAGGTATGGTCCTCTGAGCAGTCTGCCCTTTCATCCTGTTCCTCCTCCTGTCATTGCAGTAGTTCTGTGGAGCCATTGTGTGGAAGGGCCCTGGCCCTCCAATAGGGACTACATTTTTCACAAGTCACATCTGCATATTCCCAGTCTTGCACAAGAGTCCCCCCTAGGACCTGTGGCACTCACTTAAGCTCCCTCCCCCCCGCATCTGTCCACACAAAGTTCTACAATATCTTCCAACTCTTTGGCTGGAACAGTCTCTCTGGTTAGTCTTCTATGTGTGTATGTAAAATCTCTGATGGATCAGATTTTATTCTAGTCTTGCACTAATCAAAAGGTCCCAGTTACAGGGCATTTTGATATGTGGTGGTTCTCTCCTATATGGGGCACTTCTAAGTCTTAATTTCTCAAATGTTGAGGTAGAAAACCCTACAGTGCGAGTGTGGGCTCTGGCACTGCAGACAACAGAAAGGAGGAAAAAGCTTACATCCTAGGGCTGAGTTATAAAAAAACTAGGACCTAATCTGTCCAGCTCCTTTTGGCTCTGGGAGGTGAGGCCAAAAATGTCAGTGTTGAGCAAAAGAAAATCACTTGGCTCACTAAAGGGCAGTAGGTGCAGGTTTAGATAGGAATCCTACACTATAGTACCATGAGGGTCGAAAGAAGGGAATTAAGGGGTTTTGGTTGTTTACAGCTCAGCCTTAACTCCAGTAGTGCTATTGTCAATGCAGATCTTACCTACATGCACATCATTAAACAAGTAAGAGCTGAAGCAGACTTCTAATGCTGTCTAAATCCCATCTCAAAGTTCCCTTTGTTTCAGAGTAATCGAAGGATTTCTCTCCTTAAAGCAGCTGTGCTGATGTTAGCTGAGACAATTTTGGAAATATCAGTTCAATCTAATATTGAATGTCCTGTTCTCCATTGCATCTGTGTGTAACTTTCTCTCATTGTCCACATTATACTCCCCCCATGTCCCCCCTTAAGATTACTTACCATGGCTGTGACTGCAGTTTTGTAGTCTTCGATGCTGGGGTAGGGATTGCAGTGGTGCCTAGGGCTAGAGGTACTGTATAGGAAAGCTCACACTAGTGGGGAAATGCCCAGGCTTAGTGTAAACAGAGCCTGAGCCTACTGAAAGTATCTGAGGTAACTAGAAGAAACCCAGCAATAGCATTTCTGCCTTCTGAGAATTACTGATAAGAAGTGTGATCACTTTTGTTGCTGCATAATTTATAAAATAGAGTACATTAAACATTGATCTACTTCATACATTAACCAAGACCTTCCCATTAAATTAAATGCATTTAATCTTCCTTATACTTTAGACAATACTTAAACTCTTATTACAGTGAATGCAACATGATGGTTACAGGCGAGGATAACAGACATGTTAACTCTTCCTCTTCTCCTACTCTCCCCATTTTCATCTCAGTTCAGACTGTAAGCTCCTCAAACTGTGATTCTCTGCCCTATCTCTAATGTAAGGTGCCATGCACATCTATGATGCTAAGTAATTACACACTACTAAAAATAACTACTGTGTATAGTTTTCTTTGTAGTAAAAACAGGCACGCATTTGCTGCTTATGCATTCTTCTCTCCCCCCTCTTCTCCTCCCCCCCCCCCCCCCCCCCCCAAAAAACCCTTCCCCCCCCCCCCCCCCCCCCAAAAAACCCTTCCCCCCCCCCCCCCCCCCCCACCAAACCCCCCCCCCCCCCCCCCCCCCCCCCCCCCCCCCACAAAAAAAATATTTGACCTGGTCTAGCCCAGGGAGTAGGAAACAGTGGTGGTGAAGCAAGCAACTAGCATTTCCTTAAAGAGGATGCACAGATGCACTCATGTCTTGCTGTGGTTCAACAGGTGTAAACTGAAGGAGGAGGTTGAGCAATTCTTCCCTGGTAAATAGTTAAAGCTGAGCTTATTATGGGTTAATGGTTCCTCCCATATGTGTCACTGGCACCATGTGTTTTGACTAGAGGCTGGAAGGAGAAGGCTTAACTGTAGCTCAGGTTTCTTAAACAATAACTCCCCCTTTTTTGTATATAATTATAGTTTAAGCCTTATTTTGAAATGTAAATTACCTCTGTCCATCTCAGAGCCCTGTCATAGTTTCTGCACAGAGTTGTGACCGCTGGGCCTTTTACATAACCAAATCACCAGCCACTTTTCAGCAGTGTGAAAAATATTTGACTGGACAGGAAGACAAAGCTAGGCCTTGGGGGCTAAGTCAAAGGGTGGGTTTTTTTTCTTTTTTTTTGTGTGAAGCCTGAAGTAACACACAGCAAACCACTCTCATGGGGACCACCACAAGGTGAGTTTCAATTCAGTGGTGGCAGAATCCAGGTACTGAAGTTAAGAGTGCTCTGATCTCTTAAACACAAAGGGGAGTTGTTACAAGGTAAAACAAACCTTAATTTGATAATAGTCACTTTATAGGCAGGCAGTGTCTCCTAGGGCAGGGGCGCAGGAGTTGGCACGCTAGAGCCTTTTTATGAGGCTTTGCAGTACTACACCATTGGGATTTTGGGCACCATAAATGTGTGCAAAGGAGAAACTTAACTGTGTATGTGTTCCCCTTCCTCCCAGCTCCTGTATTTAATTTAGGGCCTCAAGGCTTGTTATCTCCCTGCTTAGTTAGTCTATAACAGCAACCAGTATTTAGGGTACTAAGGCTAAGAACAAAAACCAATCACTATTTCAGCCTAGGTTACACTATTATTAAACATTTAAATACTCCAGGTATGTTTTTACCATTCATTATGTCAAGAAAGCTGGAACTGGAGAATGCACCTTTTAAGAGCTTTTTATTAGTAATGCATAAACAAACTGCATTTCAGTAGCACAGCATGAAAACAAACAGAAAAAATCCTATTGCCTTTCTTGCATATAAATGATTGCCCTTATCTAGTGGAAGCCATACAAAAGTACATGCACCATGACAGCATAGAGGAAGAAGGGATGTGAGAAATTAACACTTTGGAGTTTGGTTTGTGCTATAGCCTTAAAGATTGCTTTGAACTACAGAAACCTACTGCCTGCAATTTGTGGTGCCTGTGCTTAGGCTGTAAGCTCACTGCAGGTGTCCTTTGTATGTAGTGCAAGGCTTTAGCAAATTAATAGGTACCACCGTAAGTTAACTGTAACTTCCATAGGCCGGGAAAGAATGAAATGACTGCATAGCTTACTGGCACATGTAGACCCATTTACAGATGAAATACTGACAGCTAAATAGGACTAAAGTTCACAAATAAACCTTCATGTTAAGTTACTTCTGAGGGTGCCTATTACACTGCTACCCTTCAAGTCATCACTTTCATTAAAACCCCTTGCTTGATATGAACCAAATCAAGAAGAGCATGTGGGTGAGGCATAGGCAAAGACAACAACAGAAAAAAAGCCTCCAGTAATGGATGGCAGCCCTTTACCTGCCATGCAATCTTTTTCATGCACAGGACGATGATGCAGGAGAGCTGGGTTCTAGTCCCACCTTTGACAGAAGCTTCCTGGTGACATTGGGAAGGAGGTGCTGATTTCCCCCCATCTATAAACTATGTATTACCTACCTCACACAGCTGTTGCAAGGCTAAGAAACAAATCCATCTCCTGTGTCTAGGAGAGGGGAAAGTCCAGAGGTGCTATGCAATGGGGGGGAGGGGCGGAGGCACACACAGCTGGGCCACTGTCTCTGTTGCCACATGGATCCTTCTCTCCTCCCCCATGCGCTGGCCTAGGAAATAGGGTCCCTAATGGAGAAGCTCTGTGTCCTTTCCATAGCCTACATCTGTTCTCGGTGCTTAGCCCAGCTCCTTGGGCCTGGTGCTGGGCACTAGGTTACCTTACGGGTTGTTAGGCATTTTGAGGAAGGTGCTACAGCAGTACGAAGTCCTGTTTCTAACATACAAGCACCCCATGTTTATGCAGGGGCTGGCCCTGTAGATTTGATTTCAAAAGTTTCTAGAAATAGAAGTATCAGATTCAAGACTGACCCTCTCAAAACCTGGTTTAACAAATGTTTTTAATGAAAAACAGTTTAGAACAGTAGGTGCCAACACCACCTATTTAGCCCTACAAAAAGGCCTGGTGGTAGTTCCTACAACAGCATGGACAAGCTTCCTCATTAACTCCTGATGTGCTAGGTCTCATATACTTGCTGTGCTAATGTCATCCAGTACCATGACACTGTGACCAATGGGAGATTAGGAGGTACACCTCTACCTCGATAGAACGCTGTCCTCGGGAGCCAAAAAATCTTACTGCGTTATAGGTGAAACTGCTTCGATCCACCAGCGTGCGCAGCCGCCCCCCTCCCCCCAGCACTGCTTTACCGCGTTATATCGGGTGGCGTTATCTCGAGGTAGCGGTGTATCTGGAACCTTGGCCACACAGCACGTGTTTTCTGCTTGGGCTGACCCAAGTTAGTTCTGCATCTGTCAAGTAGTTAAAAGAACAGCCAGCCAGCCTGCCAACGAGAAATTAATATATAGACAAAACAAATGCAGCATCAGTTTAATAGTGCATAGGTCCCCTTTTGTGCACTTGCAGGGTGACTGTGGACTTGGGGCTTGTCTACACTTGAAAATTGCCGTGGCACAGCTGCAGCTGTGTCACTGTAGCACTTCAGTGTAAACGCTACCTATGCTAAAGGGTTCTCCAACTGTGGGTCAGGACCCCATTTTAATGGGGTCGTCAAGGCTGATAGTAATATTCTCCTACTGTTGGCCAGGCACCAGTGTGGGTCTAGACAGCAGGGTGGGAAAATGCCAGCGGCTGCTCTAGACTGGTGCTAGCCCAATGGTGGGAAAATTTGTGACAAATGTCAGTATACACATGGCCTTGGCAGCATTCATTTTACCTGCCTACATAATGGAAAGTTTGAAAATGGGTTGGGAGCCACCCACAGGAGAAATTGCTAATAATTCTTTAAGTTGCAGACAGAAAAAGACAGTGAGCTTAAAAAGTGCAGTTCTTACAGCACCTGGAGAGTCTTCTTATAAAACCCAGGTTCTAAAATGCACTTTATAAAACTATGGGCCAGATTCTCTGGCCTGTTCAGGGTGCTTTGTGCTACTCTAGAACTCAACTGGCCAACAGAAGATTCCCTCTATCTAGAGGAATCCTCTGATGGCATGAGACTGGCAGCGAGGCTCCTACATCATCCTCCCACCACCCAGAATAGGGGCACATCTGGGGGAAAGACAGAGGATGGGGCCAGGATGTGTCTTGGGAGACATAGGCTAATGAATGTAAAATGTAATGCTGGTGGCTGGCCCAGGACTGGAAGGCTGCAAAGCTGGTTTAATCTGGCCTTCAAAGTTGCCATAGGGATGGCAGGGGTTCTAACAGCATCAGCTCGTCACCAGTACAAATACTCAAGGAAAGATTTAACTTCCTTACTTCTCCCAAGTTCAGGTGATGGGCTCAGGGTGTAATAGGGTCTGATTGGCTTGTGTTTTGAAGAGATAATGCAGGATAAAGTCTGTTTGGCTTTTTCAGTCGAGTGATCCAATGCCACACTCTAGCTGTTTTCATATTAGGATATTTTTTGTTAAATATTAAGGAAGAGCAAAAGCATACACCTCTACCCCGATATAACGCTGTCCTCGGGAGCCAAAAAATCTTACCGCGTTATATCGAACTTGCTTTGATCCGCCGGAGTGCGCAGCCCCCCCCCCCGGAGCGCTGCTTTACCGCGTTATATCCGAATTCGTGTTATATCGGGGTAGAGGTGTATTAGTGAAGTCAGAGGAAAACAAGAGAATGGACTGCATGCCTGTGATTAATATTAACAATTCAGCAGCTCAGTTTTAACTTAATGTTACATATCAAAGAAAAAAAATAAAACCAGCTTTCAGTCTTCTACATGGAAATGATTTAGAATTTAATGCTAAGATAAGAGGGATGCTGTTGCACCAGAACACGCAGTTACAGCACCTTTCCGCTACCCACTGTGCGATGTCACTTTCACAAATACATTCCTAAAAGCTGCACAGAACTTCTGGATGAAGTTTAGCATGATTGCTACCTTCATACCTGTCTAAAGTTGGATCTTCCCCCACCTCCCTACCTATAAAACATGCAGCCAATCCTAGAAGGGAGAATCAGAGAACAGACTGGTTTTTGGAAAATAAATGATGATGTATGTGTATTTTATTTTATTATTTTTTCTTGATAGCCTTCCATTTTGGTCTTTGAAAGACTCCTAGTACCTCTCCCACAATGCACATCAACTACAGGCTCAAAAAAAGAGAGGTTGCGTGTAGTTATTTTAGATTCTGTAAAAAGTTCAGTGCAATTGATGCATATAGGAAGAGTTAAAATTATATACAGCTCTTCAGCTTATGATATGGAAGGTTTTGGTAGGAATTGGTCATACTGTACTTTTCTACTGCTTAGTAGAAGCAGTATTTTAATGCAAAACATACTTTAATGCTTCAAGTCCAGTGGGTCACATATGCAGTTATATTGCTATTCTAAAGACTATTTTGACCTGTTTCCTTTTTTCATGTAGCCCAGTAAGTGCTAAAATCTTACTCATCAACACTGCCTTTGCCAAAAGATACAACCATTGGACTTTTGCAAAATTCTAAAAAGCAGTTAAAATTTTTCTTTACAATAGTTTACATGTGAATAATTAATACACACAAAGGCTATGCTCCAAAGGCATTTTATTGTCCCCAGGTATTTTTTTTTTCAATAAAGGACAATGAAAAAACCCCATAAGCAATATTGTCACCATGAACGTTGAAAGAATTTGTTTTATACACATAAGAGCCGCCACAAAGGCTTGTTTGCTACCTTCATTGCAGCTGTTAGCAAGGCTGAGCTGGCTTTGAATTCTCAAGACCTGTTTTCATGTATAAAATACAAGACCATCGCATTGCCAACGACAGTTTTTTAAACCCCCTTTGGGTCTCCTCTGATGCACTTATACAAGTCCTAGTTTTATTAAACACAGTTAGAAAAAAAAGAAGATTTTAAACACTCATTTAAATGAGCTCACTGTGCTAGTCCCACATTCTTTTCAACAGAAATTCATTTTAAAATGTCTATGGAGAGAGGCTCAACTTTAAATCTAATAATATAATCAATATACATATAAATAAAAGACTCACTTTCTTTTTAAATCTTCATGGGAAAGTCAATTCCCATTGCTCAATGCATGGCAGCTTTCTAAATATTAATAAATATATTACAGATATTTACAAGCTTTTGTTTTTCTATTCTGACACTGATATGAAATGTAAGCCATAAATAGGACATTGTGGGTAGCGTCATAAGATACGCAGGTAAAGTGGACTGGTCCTTGACACTTGGAATGGGTTTGGGACACTAGCACAAATGGTGAGGTGGAAAGCTCAAAATAGTCCACTCCATACTGATCCAGGCAAAGAGTGGACAGTGCTTCTTCCGCCTTTGCTTGACTTTGTTTCCTCTGCCAAATTAAAGGCCAGCACATTGTACAAAGGCCTATTTTCCCTAATATAGATGGAAGCAACCAGCGGGGGAACCCCCCCGGAGAATGGCAGCTCTACGGCAGGATTCCCCTCTCCAGGTGCCTCTGGGAGCCTCTGTGTGTTACCATCGCACAGTCCTGGAGGGGCTAAGTCAGGCAGACAGGGGTAGAACTGGAAGCAGCCAGCCTTTGCACCCTGCTGCCCTCACACACTAGTGGACTCTAAGTTGCTGGCCATTCAGTAGTTCACAGGACCACTTTTTGTTCTGTGTTTGTACAGTGCCTAGCACAACAGGGTCATTGCGTGTGACTAGGGCTCCTAGGTGTTGCAGTAATAAAAACACCACACTTAAGTAATGATGCTAGAAGCAGCGTCCGCTCTCCTCTACAGCATCTATGAGGATGCACTGATATGGGAGAGACGACCTCACCAAGGGAGCCATGCTTCAGGGAGCAAGGATGTTGCACAGAGGAGTAGGCCTTCATGGATGGCCCAGGATCTGCAGGGCTGGAGTTTGATTTCACTGCCCATATACTGGCTGAGAGGCATTATGAGGCCATGGCTTCTACCACAAACCCCTCCCAACCGAAAGAAAAACATGCCGGATCCTCTGCACCCCTGAGAGCCTCAGAGACATCAAGAGATGCGTTTCCTGCTCCTGCAGCTTTTTCCAAGGGGCCATGGAAAGGAGCAGTAAATAGATATATGGGGTGTAGAGGGGGATGTTTGCCAAGAAAAATTACAAACAGAATAATGGGGGGTTAAAATAAAAGCCCCATGTGCTTCTCTGGAAATTGGTCGTCTGGTGTGAATACTATGCAATACAGCAACGGAAAAAGAGGTGGGTGGGTGGGCTGCAGGGATTAATTTTGGCACAGAAACACAAGTGGCAAAAAAGTGCTACCATGATTGAGGAGCTATCATATGACTAACGGGGTCCTTAACTCATCAAGATATTGTAATTCCTTTAATATGAAAGACCCATCGTCCTGAGGTCCCCAGACAGAGGGTGTAACAGCTGCATGGTCCTCTGCAGAAAGGAAAGGGTTAAGAACTCTGAACTTCCTGTGGCCATCAGTTCAGGCAAACCCTTAACATTATTACCCGATACTCGCCGTGTGTGCAAACTGTCTGTTTATGTAAATACGATTAAAGGAAAATGAGGATGGGTGTGTCCCAGGATGGGTTTAAAGAGCCCTTTGTACAGGCTTTTCAGAACAGCCCAAACACATATTTACCTAATACTAGACTAGCTGCTTTGGAGCTATTACAGCTTAACTTGCAAATATGCCTTGAAGGGGGAAATCCTGCACATTTGGGTGGCAGGGAGCCCAGCCTACCGTGGAACTGGGACAGCTCCACTGCATGGCAGGCAGGGATAGGATTTGGGAAGCCTGTGAAGGTGGTGTCAGTGGGTGGCTATTGCCCTCCCACACAGCAGGGATGGTGCAGTAGCAGATGCAGAGTGGCTCTAATGTTACTCAATGGAATGTGGGAGCCAGACTCTGATCATCAACCCAGATCCTCTGCATCAAGTCTAGGATTTGGCGCCTAGTGAATTTTTAAAATACATAATATTTGGTTCAAGGGAGTCTATTTTGTAAATATGTATTTAGAGTTTGAAAACAGATCAACCTTAATTGTATTACGAAAACCCTGTCCTTTGGAGCAGTTCTGAGGTATCTCTCATCAATCTCTAGTACTGAAATGTTCATAAATAGATCTGAATCTTTCCTACTATGATAGTATATAATACAGCACTGTATTGATATTAAATATCGATCTGGGTATGAAAAATGTTATGAAAAAGTTACTGTGTATGCACAGTAGTTGATTTTCAAGTATTAGTAACTTGGTTGTGTTAACTTATTTTTAAATACCAAAATGACCTATCTCCATATTATGGACTAAACTCTAATTATGTTTTAACTGCTTTAAAAACAAAACATTTGAATATAAAAAAAGAGCAAAAAGCATGTGATGTTTGTTAACATTGTAACATTATTGAAACTTTTAAACAGCTAGACTTTTTTCTCCATAAGTTTGTTAAAAAGCAAAACAAGGTGCTCCTAATTTGAGACTCTGTTGTCCCAAATTTCATCAGGATCCTAAATTTTACAGCCAAATTATAAACCCCTGAAAAATGGGATTTATAATGGATATGCTCCCGAACTTTTAATTATAGCAGTGCTTGTGTGTTCCACTATAATACAAATATACATCTTACCCATACTTCCTCTCTGGGTAACCATGTTACATACTTTACAGGAATTCAGTTAAACTTAGAAACCTCTCATTTCCCACCCTCCCCATCGAGTGCACAGCTCTATCTACTGCTCAAACTACTACTACCAAATATAATAATCACAATACATTCAAGATAAGGAATAAACTACTCCTACCTGCACAGGAGACACTTATAATTACACCGGGGCTTAGAAGTACAGCAGCTCAGGGAAAATGGCCCCCCATTTGGGCATACAGCCTATTCAGATATTTTGCACTAGAACGCAGACATTATCAAGTTCCACAATGAACCATGATCTCAGAGCAGTAACAACAGCTGAAAGAAAGGTAATGTTGACAGCACTAGCAAAACCTTCTAGGTTTTGTGCTGTGAGACAATGAGACCAACAGCCCACACTAGGTTTTTGGTGTACAATATGGCTCCATGTGCCATATAAACTAGAACATGAACACTATTAGGTTGGTAATGCCAATATGACTTACTGCTTACAATTGTGCTAACATTGACACCTGTGTTAGATTTGGTTCTCCTTTAGGAATACAATTCAGCTCCTGTCCTGAAAACAATTCAAGGAATGATAAAAAACTGAATGCAAGTAAAGGCTTTCTATCTGCACAATGCGCACACATACACACAAAGGCAACATTTTCAAACTACTGTTTCCTTCCAGTGCAAATGAGTTATTGGCTGACCTATTCCATATCATTATCTATAGATATGAATGTAGAGTCTGTGGAAACCATAGAGTAGCAAACCCTGTGATCTAATGCAAATTCAAGCTCGTTAAGTAAAACAAAGGGAAGGACAGTTTCAGTGATCTTTCTCACGGATGCTGACCTCATGAAGACAAAAGCAAAGAAAAAGGCACAAGACTCAGATCTCATTGATAGTTCTCTCAGAAGGGCAGTATTCAGAGGTGCCTGGTGATGCCATGTAGAACGACTGTGTTTTCCTTTTTAACCTGGCTCGTTTGTTGGCCAGAGAGAGGCTGCGCCGGCTTGAGCTGATGATTTCTGAAATAAACTTTTTGCAGTCCACACACACCTCCATGGTGCTCCAGTCCTCCATTAACTCTTTGGGAAACTGTAGATCTTCATTTGATTTATCCATAGACTTAGACTTTGTGGACAACCTGAAAAACAAAGAAACCGTCCCTTACTCATTATCATTATTTACATTCAGCACAGCTTTGGACACCAATGGAGACACCTCCCAAAGAGAACGAATACACTATTCCTGTCCCAAGTCTTGCTGTCCCTGACTTAATGAGGGTGCAAAAAAGCAGTAAGGAAAGGATGGAGATGGGAAGACAGGTCAATAAGATTACATGGTTATTCAGTGAAGGCTAGTGTAAAGCATGATTTGGCAAAGAGAATTTTATGAATGACTACATGGATGTCTTAATTTGGCTAATTTGCATGTAGACACCCTGGCAGAAGTGGGTCTTAAAGACAGACTTGCACACAGAGAGAGGGGTCCATGGATCTACATCCTGACCTGATCCAAATGTTATTTCTGGGACTAGCTTTAATAGCAGCCTGTGTTCAAAATGTAAAACCAAAAGATAATTTATTGCCAAAGCCAAAATGAAACAAACCTATGGCTAGAGAGTAGAAAGAGTTTGACATGTGTACAGGGGTGAAAGTAACTTAAAGGACTTACCGGTACGCCGGAATCCTGAGGAGGGGGCGTGGCCTCAACCGGATGAGGCGGGGTCTTTAAATCCCCAGGCCCTTTAAATCAAGATTTAAAGGCCCAGGGGCTGTGGCTGTGAGCCCCGGGCCCTTTAAATCGCCGATGGAGCCCTGCCACTGTTACCCCAGGGCTCCGGCAGCAGGGCTCAGGAGGTGATTTAAAGGGCTCGGGGCTCCGACCTCTGCAGGGAGCCCTGGGCCCTTTAAATTGCCAGCCTGGGGAAGCCGGTCCGGTCTGGCACAGTGTACTGGCTCTTGCCGGTACGCCGTACCGGCTTACTTTCACCTCTGCATGTGTAAGTCATTGTCTAATAAGGGAGAATTTCCCTATTCAGTTACCAAGAACAGACAGATTTTTCTTCTAAGGATCCATCTACACTAGAAAAAAAATGTGAGAATATTTATCAGCTGTACTGATATTTCTATCATTGTCAGCTATAGTATAGACAGGGGACAGCACATTTTAAATATTGTGTCAACAAGTCTTATGTAAGTAGTTTATATTTACTAAGTAGTAAATGAAAAGTAATCAGGATGCATTTTGTTCCACTAGAAATGTAAGGAAAAACCTCAATCTTTATCCAAAGGAAAAATGAAATTGGTAAGGAAAGACATTTATCTTTGGGTTTCTAAAAAGATATGACAAACATTGGAAAATTAAAACGAACTACAAAAATAGAGCCTAGTAGATTATGTCTCATTAGCAACTAAGAGACTGAGAAGAAGATCTTATGAAGAGCTGCTACCAGAAGCACAGCTGAACTAGGAATGTCTCTCACCTAGACATGCTCCTAAGCGGCCGGTGGTGACTGGTGGAGGGTTTTTCTGGTCTCATAAAACTGTCTCCTCTCTGCAAAGCAGAAGGTCCCAGAGAGAAGATAGGAAGGGTGGAGTATGGCTTTGATGGCAACCGCATCTGTTACAAGAGCAGGAGAATGACAGCGTGAAGTATTGTTACCAAAGACACAGCCTTTCTGAAAGGAACAAACGGTAGGTTCCTGAACTTACCTTTTTGCAACACTGTGAACATACAGGCCTGTGTAGAAAAGTAAAAGTCTGAATCATTCAGTGGAAAGAAATGTTATTTAAGTAAGACTGTGGGGTGCATAGAGTTCCATATTTACTGCCTTATTGACTATCACCTTAAAGTTTGCTCAGTTTACAAGTAAACATTTTTTCCCCAACAGACAGTACTACCAACTCAAATGGAATCTGAAATTCTCTTTGTTCTTTCGGGTTCACATGTCACCCCCCAGTAATGAGGATTCTGTAGAATCTATCTCATTGCCTCATACCCATATGGGCTCTGCTGGCCTAACAGAGGAGCACTGTTACTGTTTTACTCTAAAACCTGAGCCGCTCTGAATCTGAATATATTAAGGGAGCAGATATGTTGAATAAGGAAGAGCCATTTTTACAGTAATTTTTCTGACCATAACTACATTTCAAAACCAAAACCAAATAACACTGTGAATAAAAATAGAAACCAGTGAGGTATGAATCCTAATATTTCACTCTGAGCAAAAACTCACCTCTTACAAAACTGACAGGTGTAGGACCAGGTGAAGAAAGAAAACCTCCTTGTTCGACAACAGAAACAGAGCTAAAGAAATTGAAAACAGAAGAGACTGCAAGGTTAGCAGTACAGTCCTGGAAATAAAATTGCATGCTTCTAACCTGGCCTTTGGTGAAGATGCACAGACTGAAGTTGGGATAGATTTATTTGATGAGTTTAATGTGCAGGAGCCCAGGGGAGGAAACACTGTAATTTTTTTTTAGTGATCTGTAATCTATGGAAGAAAAATACACTGGCAGATGGGTGCTCTCATATTAAATCCCCCTGGGTCACATGATGCATGATTTCCCAGAAGCTTTAAATTCCTTTTAGCTTGTTACTCATGAGCCTCTGAATGTCATGCCTAAGGCTCAAAAAAAGGAAGTGGGTCAGATTAATGCATCCTGCTTACCTTTGGAGGACAATGGAGCCTTAAAATAATCTCACTTGCTTTAAAACTCGGAACATACAATTCAGCCAGGCAAAGGGGGGAAAAAAAATCCTCACCCACTTTATTCTAAATGAATTAGAAGAACTTGTTGACATCTCTCATTCTCTCTTTCATCTATAAGGGCCTTGGTTCCACACTCTTTATACAGGGAAAGTTTCTGTGACAGACTGGGGGCTCTGGGTCAAGTTGTGAACCCTGTCTTGTTTTGTGGGTACCATTTTGTTTCCAGAGCTCCACTTTATACTGTAATCTTCATGTTGGAGTGCGACCCTCATGTTGTATTGCAATCTCCAGTGTGGCTTAGAGCACCCATTTTGTAGTGGGGGCTTCAGACCTAGCTGAATGACTATATCTGATAAGTTGGCACAGAGCAATCCAAAGCCAGCAGTGCTGTTTGTCTTTCTACTGCCAGCCCAACCATAAGAAAGATTATCTGCACAGAAGCCGAGACATGGTGGGAGTGGGATGCGGGGAAGGGACAGGACCTAACCAAAGGGGTTATTTAAGTGGGAATACTCTATGTGAAGGAACTGTCTACTGCTACATGCCAGGAGAACACGTTAAGGACAGAGAAGGCAGGACCAGCTGCTTGGCCTAGGGATGCTGACCAAACCCTGTATTCACAGTGGGGGCTGTATTCAGGATTTTGTTTTTTCAAACATCTGTAACTTGCTCATGTGCTTTGTTAAGAGTAAAGTGTCTGTGGTTAAGAAATTCCTTCGCTAACCCTGTGTTCCTTGTTTGCCTGCCATGTTGTCCCTGAAGGGGCAAATCAGGAAGCTCAAAGCACCCACAGAGAGGTGGAACATATGTAACAATTTGGAACTTGGTAGGGCTGCGTCACTGGTTCTAGGGTCCAAATGGGGTCCCAATTCCCAAGAAGGGTAGCAGACATAGGGTCTGCACTTGGGAGCATGCTTGAGAAACCCAGGGCTAGGAACAGTGATCAGACACTATCCAGACCCAAGGCACTTAGAAGCATGTGGGAGTCAGCAGCTGGGTCTACTCACAACAGACTGGTGTCCATTCAGACAAGGGAACTGGACTTGGTTGTGACAGCTCCCATTGATTTCAATGGGAATTAAAAAAAAAAGATACTTTATATTGTAAAACTTTTATTATATCCTATTTTACCTGTAGCTCTGGTCTCTCCAGAAAAAAATATGAAGTAGCATGGCTGTGTATGTGTGTGTCTAGGGGAATGATGGGGGAAGGATGTTTTATTAAACTTAAGCTAAAAAAAAGTGAGAGAGAGAGAAAGCGCGTGCAACAACTACTGTAAACGCTACTGTGTCTGTATGGAGGGTCAAACACAAATGTGATATTCCAATACAAATTTTTGACGTTTCCATATATAAACCAAGGAAACTAGCCCATCTGTTACTTCATGTAGGGAAAGTTTAGCTTAGTTTCTCCAATATAAATTGAAAATCAGACTGGTCAATTACTAATAAAAATCTGGCACCTGAATTCTGGTTCCAACTCCTATTCTTTCACTGACTGGAATCTGTGTGATCCACTTCCCTCCCTAACATCTCTCAGTGGATCAGCTGAAACAAGCATACCTTTCCTTTTTTGAGGGCAATGTAGACATCTTTATACTGCTGGTACTTTTCCAGCTCTGCTTTCACCAGCACCTGACGAATGTGCATGACTTCTTCCACTGTCAGAGCCAGACATTCCACTGGGTAACAAAACTCCTCCTGGAAGCCAAAAATCTACATTACTATGTAACCCATCATCTTTTCAAGTTTCAGCCTAGAAAGCCAGCCACCTAGTTAGTAACTTCAAAGAAAAGATTTCACAACCGAAAAACGGAATAGCACTGGCTGATCCATGGGCATCACATGAGTTTCAAACCAACTAAGAGACTGATTATGTGCAATTTTTTCTATGAGCACATCTGACACCTGTTTCCATTGATTTGATTTGATTTTTTATGAATATTTGTTTTAGCCAATTACAATTCAATTTTATATTTTGAAAGGACACAAGATGATTTGATACATAGGTGAAAAAGATATTTCTTGGCACTGTTCCCTTTGATAGTATGTTGCTTAAAGACAAGCAGCTTCTCTGAGACTTTGTGGTGCCCAGAGTATCTGAAGAAAGCGGTTAGTAGTCACCTCCAAAAGAATTTTTATTCAATGGTACCACATATTGGTAATCATGGTTATAATTAGATCCTGTGAACAAAATTTAGACCAAAACTATAGAAAATGTATTATATGCAGTTAATACACACAGCCTTCCTTCCCTCCAAGATGATGACAATGTCAATTTAAACTTTATTAAAATAAAAAGTTTGAGCACAACAGTTAATCCATTGTTGTGTTCTTACTAGCAGGGAATTACACCCAGGCTACTAATGATGGAACTACTGCCCATCTGTGAAACTTCCATTCACTCTGTGCTAGTGCATTTAAGAGACTAGCAACCCTGAGCATATGGCCTCTAACTTCGGTACCACAGAATAAAAAGCCTTGTTCCCATTTGTAATCCAGCCCTGAGGTTGATTGCATGGTTCTAACAGAAAGACAGAACTGCTCTGGGAATTCCCATCACTTTTTGCTTAGTGCACCTGTTCACTTAGCCCAGAGGGGCTATGGTGCCGAAGTGACACAGAAATTTAATGTTCTCTGAATAAATACAGGAAATCTCCTCTGTACACACAAAGAAACTGATGACAGCACTCTACGGATAACTTGGAAATCTAATTTATAAATCAGAGTGCTCAATTTAGATAGATAGTCTTAAAATTCTGTTCCGACTTTCAATTAGAGAGAAAATATTTTGATCTCTGTTGCAGACTTGGCAAACATTAGCATTTAGGAACCACTATATTTTAAAGAACTGTTGTCTTATCTACCTAGAAAAGGAACAAAGAAAATTCACCCTGTTTAAGGTACCCACAAAAAGCTAACATTGAGTTAATTTTGGTTTTCTTAGACAAGCCAAACCTCTGGGGTATGTTCTTACTGGTGACACTTAGTTTTCTGGAAAAACCAAACTCTATCAAAACCAAATGTGATTTCCTTTGAGAGGTGTAAAACTTCATGAACATACAAAATACGTCATTTCATTAGCAGCAAACTTCCACGTAACCAGCAGCTAGCTGTCAGTATTGTATTTTAGATCCTTATGATGACTGCACTACTAGATATCAACAATGTTTTGAGAGGGATGGAGAGGAAGAATAATGGGTGAGAGAATGAGGGGCAGGCAATGCCAATGCGAAATTTATTTTCTACAGAATGGGATGTCAGGATGGGATGTTTGTGGCAAGTGAGATTTACTGAATGCTTTTGATCACAGTTTTCAGTCTTTTAGAAAGCCATTTCCTTACAGGAGGGATATTTTTCCTTTAATATAATCAAATATCATATTTAATTCTTCCCTTAGACAACAAAATGTTCATTATGATGAATATTTAAACACTAATTTGTTGCATATTTAATGACATGATAAATACACCTTTCAACTTTTAAAGTTTAGCCTCTTTAATATGTTTCTTTAATCTCTTAAGATGCTTTATCAATAAACATTTGTTTCTGTAGAACTAGTACTTCAGATGTTTACTAGGTAGCAGAAGAATGATGTGGATCTGTTCTTGCAACCATCAAAATTAATTTTCATTAAAACTTGTGTGAATAGCCAGCAGGCAAAAGGGGGAACATGGAAAATGTTCACTTGTTTAAATGCTAATGTTTTAATTCCAGAAATTACACAAGGACAACAAAGCTTTAATGCAACATTAAACAAAAGTTAAATGATATACTGATTTCTGAAGAATGTTTAATTTTTTTTCCTTCTCAGAATAAAAATAAGTACATGCCAAATCTTTAATTTCAACATTAGCTCAGTCTTTAAATTAAGCTAATCAAAATTACACTAACCACTGACTAAAGTTTACAAAAACAGTAACATTTTTGAGTTTTAGCTTTAACTCCTATCCATAATCCTTGTCCATGTCATAGGGGCTGCATATGGTAGTGTGTGTAATGTCCTAAATCCTCTGCAATACCTACACTCAGCGGAGTGTGTTAAGGACAGAACCTGGCTTCTGAATTTCCTTGTTTTTCTGGATTTGAATCCAATCATCAATTAATATTAATTAAAGACAGTTTAGTGTGGTTATTTTTAAATGGAAAAAAATAAGCCATGTTAAAAGATACTTTTCTGTACTTAAAAAGTTAATGAACTTGTAAAGAATTTGCTTAACATTTTGACTATGCAGTCACAGCATAACAAGGGCTCAATCAGAGCTATTACAGTGTAAGTGTGGTGAATTTATATCAAGAATAACATGTAGTCTGAATTACATATCCATAATATGAAATAAGTGCTTTGTAGATTATTTTCAATATATACTCACCTAAGAGCTCGTCCTGATTATGTATAAACAGTACATGTTTCATATTAATGTATTTATTATACCCAATGTGTTGTAAAACTTTGCATTACAAGTTATTACCATGCATTCAAAAGCATCACAGCAAGAAAGTACTGTATATGCAAGTGCTGGGTGAAATACAAAAGTTATGCAATTCAGATTATGTTAGGTACTCTAAAGTCTATGCCTAACTAGACATCTTCAGTCTGGAGTACTCAGTTAGACTATCTCTAGACTACAGATAGTCTTGCAATATTTTCTGGTTGGGACCAGAAATGGGAGGGGGAAAAACCCACCAAATTTCAGAACCTTAAAAATTTTTGGTTCCTGTTCAGTTCCAAAAATGGTTTGGGGGAGATATTTTCTTCTCAACTGGTTGACCTAACCTGGTGCAAGCCAACTACTGATCATGCTGGATACTTCTGATACTTAAGTGCATCAAAGACTAAAACCACTGTTAGGGTTTTAAGTAATATTTTGCTTAGAAATGCCATTCTATTCCATGATACTGTATGTCCTGTTAAAGCAACAAACAGCTTAATCTTTTCAACACAATCCAAGGATCACAGTGGTTTTACTTGTGAAGGTTGGCAGATCTTCATGTGCTGTACATTTAAGATTTGGAAAACGTGTCCCACTGATAATATTATGATGTTGCATTTTTAGTTTGCTGTCCTTTCACAATTGATTTCTTTTTCCCATGAGGTGATTGAAGGATCTAAGCACACACGAGTATTCTACAAACACTGAAATCAATCTCAATCAGGAGTAGTGTGCCAACCTAAACTGTTAATTCTTGCCACAGCTTAGGAAGTGCTCCCCCTAGAAGGCATGTGCTTGTAAAGATAATTTCCAAAGCCAGCATAAAGAGGCAAACCTTTGGGGGTTTCCATCTGCTGGTAAAAGCTCTGTCACACAGATAATACATAGCCCTTGCCACTCCAACCAGGGCTGCTTCAAAGGGATGAGAGCTGAGCAGAGAAGCTGTTTGTATGGTTGAAAAAAATGGTCTGAAAGTCATCCTTGGAAAAAAACTGGTTATCCTAGGAACCTGAACAATAGATAGGAAGCAGAATAGGGAACGCTAAACATGAATGAAAGAGTTAGCAGGGATTCTGGATCATGAAAAGAAGAAAAATCATGAAGGCTTTCACACGTACACCTCAGTACACTGACTGTATCTTACTGATTAGGTACCAAGTTGGGTGACTTTGGTAGGGACACCACAAGGCCAACCCTGGAAAAATAGTGAACTCTCCAGCCGCAGTTTCTGCAACTTCTCATTTACCATTGATATGCTGACATGAAAAAGGGCTATGTTTGGAATTTTTCCAAGTTTGTTTCTCCCCACTCCTCTTACTTTAGGACTAATTGGTATGCTGAGATGCCTGTTCACAAAATCCTAGTTAGTATGCAAGACAGACCAGTTGCCTGCTAATCCAGCTAAGAAACTGTAGCAATGGCCTTTTTTCATTGGCACTGATGGCTATTTAACAACAAGGTCATTCACCTTGAAGGGAAATTGCTGTCACTGGAGCAGATAAGAATTTGAAATTCCATCAATCCTGGAGGAAAGGATAAAGAAGTGTGCAGTCAAATAAAAAGTAAAGCATTTTTTGCACTTATCTAGAGGCTTCCACTCAAGGAACTGCAGTATCACAAATGCAGTATCTGGTTTAGAAAATAAGAGATGCCAGCTTGTATGAGTGGTGAAGAATTCCATGTCAGGGTGCAGGAGCTGGTTAGGTTACTGTTAGACTAATACTGAAAACCTTGCATTGAATTAAAACAAAAAGATCAAGTGATTTATCAGTTACCCACCTCCAGAGGGCACTATTGCAAAGATAAAAAAATATATTTAACAGCGGCACATAAAACAGACTGCATTAAAAGATCATTTCAACATCAATTTTCTTCCTTTTCACGTCATACACAAAAGCATGTTGAACAAGTTGGGTGAGGGATTACAGAGTGTTCTTTGGAGTAAATAAACTGTCCCCACATGATCTGAAACACTCATTTATGTGACCCTGCAGGACTCCAATAGATGTTTCCTTGCTGCTTTTGCTTGAAGTTTCTGCTGCTTATTTTTGTTGTTGTTTCATTTTGGTAGGCCAATTAGAATTTCTCTCTTTGGGTTTTATTACACAAACACACACACACACGCACGCACACCCCACTTGACAGTTGCCAAATACCAATGAATAGCTTATACAGAAGGAAAGATATATTTATGATCATTTGAAATAAATCATGTGAAAAACTTAATCAAGCTACTTAAAACAATGACCTTTTTTAAGTCACAAGGTTCTCCAAGTTTTGTGCTGGATCGATATCAGTAAGTTGGCTGGATCAATATAATGATGTAATTTATTTAGAAATACTGAAAGTGTAAAACAGCAAACACCTCAAAATGATACACAGAGCTTTTTTCCTTTGCATATGAATACTGTGAATACTTATGCAAAAACAAATCTTGTGGTCCCACATACAACGACTGCTGCACATTGTGGTCATGAAATTCTTTTTACATTGATCATGCCCTCATCCATGAACTCTCCTCTTAAGTGTTAGAGGTTCCAAAAGTTACACTCCAAACAAACTGTTGGAGAAAAATTCTAGTTGTGCTATACTCTGCAGGGTTCATTACTGTTCCTTGAAAAATGAGCTAAGATTACTGAATGCCATTCACCCAGGACCACAAGCTGTATTCAAGTTAGAAGTATGTGATAAAGTTAATTTTTTTCTTGTGGAGAAGTGGGAAAAATATCCTCCATATCCCTGAAGACTATTGTGTTATTACACTTCAACCTCATCACTCTGAAGGACTTGCCCCCACAGCCACCATCTCTTTGGCCAAAGAAAAATAAATAGGACTTCAAAGCCCATCAGTGCCACTCTGTCAAGTGGAGGACTGGTGAGTATTCCTTCCACTGAAGGCTCCTATCAATCTCTCTACACATAGATACCTCAAAGGGACACTTGGAGCCCCTGCTGCTAGGGAAAACAAGAGACAAGGAATTGAACCCAGGTTTCTCACATGAAGTTGCAAAGTACACTGTGCCAGCACAAGAGAGCCAACATTCCGTCCCCTTTGCCACTTAGGCGCTGTTGGAAAACAGTTCTCAATTAAAGCTAATTGATCAAATGTACTGTACTTTCTTTTCAAGGAGCAAAACAGTTTATGCCTCAGTGACCTCAACAATGCAATGTGGTCACACCAAGAGTTGGACTCTTCAAAGATTTTTCTCTCACATTATGACTTTAACCAAACTAGCTCTTTACAAGGGAGGAAGAGAAAGCCATCCATTCGTTCAGTTGTGAATTAAAACACTCCAATAACAAAGAGAAAATAGATTAGCTGCTTTTCCATTTGAAAGGAGGCAACTCCTAATCTGTTATTTAGAAGATATATTATTTTCTGAAACAGACTGAAATAAAAACTAGAGATGGGTCCGAGCCACCAAGTTCAGATCAGGATCCATACTTCTCCAAAGTTCTGGGACATCTGAACCTGGGGTTTTGGTTCAATACAAGATCAGAGAGGCAGAAAATTTAATCTTGATCCAAACTCCCCCAAAAATTCAGGACTGGTTTGAATTTGGGATTTTGTTTTACATCCAGCTCTAATCACAATGTAACTAAGTTTTAATGTTGTTTAAACTCTTAGAAAGCTTCTATCTTATCACCACTGTGGAGTTATTGACCTCCTCACATTATAGCCAATGCTCATGATACTTACAAGTGACCTGGAGCTCTGTTTTGAAGGTGGTAGGAACTGTCTCACGTTGGTTGGTGTTTCTTTTTCAATGGAGTGTCGTCTCTGCGGTGGTTGACGCCTCTCTGGCTGTGGCGTGGATGATATTGGCAAAAACTTCGGAGGCACTAATGATTCAACCAGCAGAAGTTAAACAATGTTATTGAATGGTCATTGGACTATCACTGGGAACAGCCACAGTTTTGGTAGAAAATCTATTGTTAATTTCCAAAGTAACACAAGATAGAATATCTTCATATAGTCTTTAAATGGGCCATATTTTCAAAACCAGCTGATGAAGTGCATGTTCCCACAAAAATGCAAAGGCAACCTACAGTTTCACCCCATAAAAAAACAACACCGGTGGGCATGCAATTACACTACTAACGTGCAAATGCCAATCTTTGTGCATAATTCAGGTTTCTGAAGGTGCAGTTTGCTGCTATTCACTCAAATCTGCTCTCGTTGAATATAAATATTAAAATCAAAGGGGACTGAAGGATGCACTCAACCTACTTTGCCACTGTTTTCATAGAGAGAGCATATGAAAAAAATGCTAACAATAATACAGAAATGATTTCAGAGAAACCTGTATGTTTTGGAAACATGAAAATATTTAGAGACACACTGTCAAATTAAAAATCATGCTAACATCAATCTGTTTTAACTAAAATATTGTTACAGAGTAACATCTAAGATAACCATAATTGAAAGAGATGACAGAGAAAAAAAAATTTCTCTCTTTTTTCATTTGTTTTACTTGGTGCATTGGCAGCACTTTGTTTATTAGAAACACTAGGTATTTTTAATGTATTTACAACCAACTATTCTCAGTGGAATTTTATAAAAAGTTCCAGGATACATTTCTATTTGTCTTAAGTTGCATAAAATTTTCTTTTTATAAAATCTACATTTAGAGCCAACTGTGAGTTGACAGTGATCCTTTAAGGGGCCGCCCACATGTATCCCACATATGCTGAGAAAAAGTCTGATTCAACAGTATTAGATCATCCGTGTTAAGCAACCAATTTTTGTCAATCCCTTGAGTGGTTGATGACGACAGGTTTCATTGTTCATCAGAATAATGTTAAAGCTCTAACGATAATTCAAAGATATAAATCAACTACTTGATAAAGAACAGCAACTGCAGCATATACTGCTGTACAGCTGAAATGGTTAAAGACAGTTTATGCCTTTGCAATGACTAAACTAACTGTATCTTATTCCTAAAGGAACTGCACAGTATGCATACACTGATTGGGGAGCTTCTATTTGTCTCCTCTTTTCCTGTAATAATATGGAAAGGCAAGGCCAAATCCAACTCTTAGTTATGCCAGTGTACAGCCTGAATAACTCAGCTGAAGTCTACATTAAGACCAGAGTGAGAACAGAATTTGTCCTTTAGTCTTATAAATGTATTATCTTTAGATAAAGTCTATTCTGATAATACCAAATAAAACTTTAAAATGCATATTCACTTAGTTTTTTCTTTTGCTCATTATTTGCAAAAAATCAACGCTACAAAGCAATTTTTTTTCATTTTATAATTATAAAACGGAAATGTCGTTTCTTTTGTAGTTCGACTAATATCCCCTTTAAAATTAAAAGGAATATAAGAGCTTGTTTACACTTGAAATGCTACAGCAGCTGTGCGGCTGCAGCGGTTCAGTGTAGACTCTCACTACAGCGATGAGAATGGCGCTCCTGTCGTCTAGTTAATCTACCTCCCTGTGACACACTGTATCTCAAAGTAGCACCCTGCAACTCCCATATTCATCACTATATGATATGATATATTTTGTAGGAAGTATGCCTTGTGAGATATCATTTTAAAAATCTTGATCAGTTGAACATTAATATCCTGTTGGATTGTATGTGCTATCATTGTATATAAAGCTATGAAGTTTTGCTATGTGTGTGTTACCGAAATATGTTGTGAGTTTGGCAGATGCTCACAGTCAATCTTTCAATTGAAACAAAGGACCAGCCAGTGGCTCATCAATATTCATCCAGGAAAGAATCCACTATCCCAGAGACTTCTCAGAGAGAGCACGTATGCAACGGGGAGTGTGCCTGATCCCCACGTCACAGCAGAGATCTTTCCAGCAAGCTTGAAGAAAATATAAAAGAGGGAAAGTGACATCATCACTTGGCCTCTCTTCCTCCCCAACTCAACACTTGGAGGAACATCTGGAGGACAGACTTTGAAGTGAGCCAGCCCAAGTTGGTGGGACAGAGGGCTCAGCAGTCCCAGAGTCCAGGTTGGATCCTGGGGACCTCGTCACACTCCCCGAAAAGCAGCAGCTAGGTTAACAGAATTCTTCCACTGACCTAGCACTGTCTGCAGTGGGTGTTAGGTTGGCTTAATTACATCGCTCAGAGGTGTGGATTTCCCCCCCCCCCGAGCGACGTAGCTGAGTCGATTTAACTTTTGAATGTAGACCTGGCCTCAGTCACAGAACATATGCAACTCTGTATTCTGAACAGGTTTTTTTGTTTTGTTTTTTAAAGGCACATCACAGTATGTATGCTTCTGAATAAATATTTTTAGTATTTTAAAAAGGAAAGAAGGGTCACAGTAATTTGCTGGTGATCAATTATTCTAGTAAAGTAAATGAGTTAATTCCATTGCATTGTCTTAGTGGAGGCCTCTGTTCATACAGCAAATTCAATTCTAGGAAAAGACTATTTTCCCCATTTAACAATATTTTCCTTCATTTAAAATACGTGCATTTGTTTTACTTGTCTTCAGAATTATGCGGCCTTGTCACTTATATCTGTACAGTATCCAATAGGCCTACGCCTTCATGTCAGTCAAGAGGATATTTAGTCAATGTTAACCTATTGAGCAGGTCTCTTTTCTAGGTGTGAGCCCTACATACTTACCCACGAACACTGATCTGCTCTGACTAATTAGCAAAAAATGCTCATGCAAAATTCGTGTGACAGAAAATGCTAGGAGGTGGGAAAGCAAAACAACTACTGTGTTCCCTAGACACGGACCACTTACTCTTTCTACCAGAGGTGGTCTCTTGAAAGGAGTCTTCCATTTGGGAAGGAGAGACACTGCTGCTGCTTGCTGATTTGTGCATAGACTCCTCCTGGAAGTAAGTAAAATTGGAAGAATTAGAATTCTCCAGAGGCAGTCTCTCTCACTCTCAACCACCCACCCAACCCATATTATACCACAGGTAAATTCTATCATTAAATCACTAATCTTCCAACAACACACCTGCAAAAAATATTGAAACTAGGCAAGCCTTGTGTAAATAGGTTTTTCCAAGTTAATCTTTTGCTACAAACTGGAATATATAATACATACTTAATATATTTAATTATATTATTAAAAACAGGAATAGAAAGCTAGGTGACTCTGTTGTAACCTGCCTTTTCCTTAATAATTACTTCTGGCACTGAAGGCCTAGCAGGGATTTACAAAACAAATTAATACAAGTATGTACCTCATATCAGCAAGAAATCAGGATTCAAGCATTTAGCATCCTCTGGTCTCCAAAGGAATGAGGCGTGACCCTGGTGAACATGTGACCCACTAAAGAGAAATTAATCTAATCACTAATCTCCACAACCCTGTTCTCTAATCTCTAATCCTGGTGCACTTCTCCTTCCCTCTGTGTTTAAAGAAATCTCATTCATTACATAAGTTATGTTCTCATCATAGCAGTCAAGCACTAAGAAGTTCTGGGAGATGAATGTGAGTAAAATGGGCTTTGAATAACACTTTTCAGTTAATGGTGGCTAAAGAGTCGTGCTTCTCTGAATCAATACCATTGTAGACTGCCCACACCTAAAACCTACAGCCTAAATTATCTCATACAAACAAGCTGCAGTATATCATTGGAGCGTAACAAAAGAACACTGGGCTGAAGGAATGTTTGTGAATACTGTTGAGTTCTGACATAAATGCTTTTAACAAAGGAGGTTTGCAGAGTTACCTCCTATACTCTTGGGGTTTACAAATCAAACCAGTGACTCACTCTGAAAACAAGCAAGCAACTCAGCCCCAGTCTCAGAGACTGTGATGCCTTGTCTACACTACAGGGGAAATTCGACCTAAGCTACGCAATTTGAGTTACGTGAATAGCAGAACTCAAATCGATGTAGCTTAGATCTACTTACTGTGGGGTCCACACTACGCTCTCCCAAATCGATGTAGCTTAGATCTACTTACTGTGGGGTCCACACTACGCTCTCCCATCGACTCCCCCTACTCTTCTTGATCCGGTAGAGTACAGGAGTCGACGGGAGAGCGATCTGCAGTTGATTTAGCGGGTCTTCACTAGACCCGCTAAATCAACTGCTGATGCATCGATTGCCGCTTGTCGATCCCCCGGTAAGTGTAGACAAGCTTTTAGTGAGGTAGATGAATCTTAAGAAGGAAAATCTCCAGTAACTGAAACAGTGCCCCCTCTGTTTAAGAAAAATCAGGAGAGAAAAGCTGACAGGAACATCACATTAACAACTAGCATCACCAACGCCAGAAAGTCACAAATTATGATCAGACGATCAGTATGTAACACTGACAGACCCCGGTCGTCAGCAGGCAGGATTGAACCTGGGACTTCTGGAATTTAGTGCATGAGCCTCTACTGTTAGCTAAGGCTGTAGAGCAGACTCATTCATTTCTCTCTAAGTGGTCTTGGTGCCACTAGATGGGACAGAACACCACACCCAGAAGGTGTGTGGATTACAAGTACACTATGCTGAATACCAGAAACCCAAGAAAAACCTGTGAGTTTGCTTTTTAAATTCCATGCAGGCAGCTATCTGGTAACATTTACTAGGTCAAAAGGAAGGTTCCAAAAAGTTCTCTTACAGCTGATAAATATAAACTTTGTGAAGAAGAACTGCTGTTCAAAATGCAACATTAAACTTTTAGATTGGTGAAAACAACTATTGGTGCAGTTAAAAAAAAACCCAAAACAAAACCCTAGGATATTACAGTCATAGATGTATTTCATTTATTCTTTCATGGACAGGGATGAGCAGCTAAAAAGTTAAGATGAAGAGATAAAAAACCTGCTAGTGCCTTTTTCTAATTAAAAAGCTCCAGGCTCCCCTTAGTTTTTCCGAATGGAGGGGAGCCAATGCCTGTGGGGCAGGCTAGATGAGCAGCAGACAGGGGAAGGCTGGCTCTATGGCATACTCCCTTCACTCCTTCCTGTGCCCCACTGTGGGACTACAAGGGGTTCCACCTACAGCTGGACAGAAAATGGCGGTGGGGAACCATGAACATTTTTGACAATTTCAAAGTCATTCTGTTCCACAGGTTTCACAAAGGAATGATTTTTAATTTATTCATAATGCTTATTAACATTGTTATTGAACATTTCTGTTTTTAAAATTTTCCAGTTTTTCATTCCCCATCCTCTTTTCTTCCCTTTCTCCTCTCATCCACTTTTTATTTGTTCTGGAGGGGAGAAGAGAAGAAAAACAGTTCAGAGAAAAAGACTACATTTTTCATTTTCCAGCTTCATAAAAAAAACATTTTAAATGTTAAAAAATGAAAATTTCTTGTATAAATTTCCAATTTTGTAAAAAAGCTATTTTGGTTGAAAATAGTGTTCAAATTTTTTTAAAATAATTTCTTGTTTCATTTTTGAAGCCTAGGATGGATTCGGGGGCTGGTCTCAGTCAGATGCTGCCCTGTCCAAACCCAAAGGGCTAGGCAGCCTAAATTACAGCAGACAGGTGTGCCAATCCTGTTCCCATTTGTATTTGTGGGAGTTTTGCCATTGAGTTCAGTGGGAGTGAAACTGAGCTCAAATTCTGCAGTAATTTGTGCTACTTCTTACTCTTTCAGGGGAGCTTCTGGGGGGCAGCCATGGCAGGGGAAGTATCTGTCCAGGGACCATACAAAATCAGGCTGAAAAAGGCACACAGCAGCAGGGGAAACAAAGGGCTTCTATAGGGATGCCTACTGCCCCTGCCTCCAGGATCATCATCTTTTTTCCCCCCAGCAAGTGGAGACATACCTATCTCATAGAGCTGGAAGGGACCCTGAAGGGTCATCGAGTCCAGCCCCCTGCCTTCACTAGCAGGACCAATTTTGCCCCAGATCCCTAAGTGAACTCACAACCCTGGGTTTAGCAGGCCAATGCTCAAACCACTGAGCTATCCCTCCCCCCCAAGTGGGGCTGGACCTTCAGCTACTTCGGAGGTGGGATAGACCTTTCTCAGAACCAATACAATAATTCAAAGGAAACTCTTTGTTTTGAATAACTTAGGAAAGAATGAGAGTGATGGATATTTTATATTTCCCACTGTTTATAAATACCAGCTCTGCTTAGATAATACACACTCCATACTTATTATTTTAAAATTGTCTCTTCGCCCTATCCTCCTCACATGCACAGAAAATGGGAACTATTCTATTGTACTGTGACTCCTAGAGTGGTAAGCTTCCTTGGCAAATTAATACTAGTGAATCATGTGCAATAATTATTCACGATTCTTGAGAGGAATTTGCTTAGGCCAATGTCTTTGCTGTTCATTTCCAACGCAGGCAATATGAAATCTCACAAGCAGAAGTGGCATGAAATCAAAATCGTGGATCCAGACACGTTTGGACACATTTAGATCCAGATCCAAACAGGTATAGTCTCCTATCTACTGGAGAAAGGCACATCTGCTTACAAGCATAACTTGAGGGGAGTGCCTGAATGTGTCACCACCAATATAATCAGCTAAGTGTATATATATATATCTATATGGTCTTGTTAGGAGATGATTTCTATAATTATTTAAAATACCCAGGGCTTAGATTGTCACATCCTTATTCAGACATGCAGGGGAGTATGGGGCTCCTTATTCTGACTGTGACTTTAGTGGGAGGATGGGAGAGCAGGCCCTGCTTGCCTCATACTGATCTTCGCACGTTAAGTACCCAGAGAGGGGACTCCAGACCTCCCTTCACAGCCCTACCCAGCTAGATGGGTATATAATAAGCTGCCTCACAAAAAAGCTGAGGAAATTTACTCCTCCCTCAGAGTAGCAGGTGAAGAATTGGGAGTTGAGTCACAGTTCGTTCTCTGGTCTGCTCCTGGGGCAGTGTAGCTATGTGCCACCTCCTCTTCAGGGTAGATTGTAAAGTTATAATCTGGGGACCCCCAGTGAGTAATTCTAAATAGGTTAGCTCAATTCACGCTCTGTACTGTCACAAGCATGGAAATGTCTGAGTCATTGACAGACAATTAGAATACAAATCCCCGTCATTTATATATGCCACAAACTTAAACATCAGAAAATAAATATGGGGTATTTCAATGTAAATAATGATCTTGCTTGGTTCTCTTTAATTTTCCTCACAGGTCCTTTTACCCAACTTCTGTCAATCTGTAACTTCCCGCTGTTTAATTTATCTTTTTTTACTTCTTTAACACTAAACACAGCACTGTGCCTGAGACCTAACCAGCACTGAGCAGGGTAGCATGATTATCTTGCTTGTTTCACAAGCTATTCAGTTAATTCAACTCAGTATAAGATTTGTCTTTTTCGCAACATCATTGCATGGTCGATTTACTTTATTATTTGCTGTATCCTCCAGAGCATTCTCTATGTGGTATCTCAGTCTATGCTGTAACCCCAATTCATAGTCATGCATTTGATTATTCCTTCCTATGAGAATCAATTTACATTTATCTTTCTGACTCTCTTTTTATTTACTCAGTTCATTTCTCCAAGTCAAAGATCGTGATGCGCTAGCCTAGCACTGAGCTACGGGATCTCAGGTCTTTTACTGACTGCTGTTACTATTTTGTTGCCCTTCAGTCTTATTATTAACAAAGTCTCATCCACTACTATTGTATACCTATTTTACAGATTAGATAAGAGAGGTTACTTCAGGCAAAGTTATGAATAAGACCCAAATCTCATCCACTTTGTCAGTGTCTTTCAGAATGAACATGCCCAATTATGTGCTTGCATAACCCACAAAACTGCAGTGATGCTCTGTGACCCTCTAGCAGCTCGACCACATACTGAATTTTATGACTCTACTGCCTCCACACTAACAGACACATTTTTTTTAGCATAAATGATGGAGACTCATGCTTTTACCTCCAGGTACAGGTGCTATGTTCAATCCTCACAGTTTACCCAGTAATACATTTTAATGTTTTTAGAAGGTCTCTTTCTATAAGTCTATAATATATAACGAAACTATTGTTGTATGTAAAGTAAATAAGGTTTATAAAAATTTTAAGAAGCTTCATTTAAAATTAAATTAAAATGCAGAGCCCACGGACCGGTGGCTAGGACCTGGGCAGTGTGAGTGCCACTGAAAATCAGCTCGCGTGCCGCCTTCGGCACGTGTGCCATATGTTGCCTACCCCTGCACTAGTGTATCACAAATGGCTGTATAACCCACTTGTGAACTGTGCATTGTTTCCCCCTTTATCAGCTGATTCACACAGGGGATAATAGTATGCTTTCCACTACCAAAGCTCCAATAGCTGATGTGGAAGAGATATGGAGTGTGGATTTTTAGGTTGTGGGTTCAAAGCCTGTTAATGAACCACATGGGAGAAAAGTGTGTGTGTGAGAGAAAAAATAGGAGTTATTGCTGGATTATTTTGCAAAACATTATATTTAGAAGTTAATTTGGATGTTGTGTTAATATTTGTTTTATTGTTACATTTAGTGTTTGTATTTTGGTTAATGGGAGCTGTTTCTTTAAGAACAGGATGGGGAACTTATTGGAGAGCATATTTAGAGACTGAGCAGTGTGTCTGAGAGTTTGTCGATGCGTCCTCTGCAGAGAGCTAAGGACTGCCTATGTAATTTCCCAAAAGGTCAGAACTTGATTTAATAAATGTAATTTTCCAGACAGCAAGCCTTATTCTTGCAGGTGTAGTGTTTTTACTGCAGGTCATCAGATCTCTGCTTGAGCTGAGCTGGATTCAACGTTATTTCCATCTAAAGCAGTGGTTTTCAAACTGTGGGTTGCGACCCAGAACTGGGTCATGGAATGTAAGGCACTGGGTCGCAGCAGCTCTGGTCTGCACCACTGACCGGGCCGTTAAAAGTCCCATCAGTGGTGCTGCCCGGCTAAGGCAGGCTAGTCCCTACCTGTTCCGACACCGCATTGTGCCCCAGAAGCGGCCAGCAGCAGGTCCGGCTCCTAGGCGGGGGGACCATGGGGCTCTGTGTGCTGTCCCCACCCCGAGCACTGGCTCCGCACTCCCATTGGCTGGGAACTGGCCAATGTGAGCTGGGGGGGAGGAGGAGCAGGTGCAGTGCCTGCAAGTGAGAGCCGCGTGGAGCCACTTGCGCGCCTCCTCTTAGGAGCTGGACCTGCTGCTGGCTGCTTCTGGGGCACAGTGCGGTCTGTGTTGCCAGGACAGGCGGGAAGCCTGCCTCTGCACCCTGGCTGCGCTGCTGAACGGGAGCCGCCGGAGGTAAGCACGCGACCCAAACCCCTGTCCCAGCCCTGAGCCCCCCCCCAAACCCGGAGCCCTCTCCTGCACCCCAAACCCCTCATCCCCGCCCCACCCCAGAGCCTGCACCCCCAGCCCAGAGCCCTGACCCCCTCCCACACCACAACCCCCTGCCCAAAGCCCCCTCTCATACCCTGAACCCCGCATTCCTGGCCCCACCCTGCAGCCCTCACCTCCACACCCCAACCCTCTGCCCTAGTCCTGAGCCCCTCCCACACCCCAAATCCCTCATCCCCAGCTCCGTTGGGTCGCAGTCATCAACAATTTTCTTCAACTGGGTCCCCAGAAAAAAAGCTTGAAAACCACTGATCTAAAGGATGTGTGGTTGCCCATAAATGAGATGAGTTTGGTAGGTCCCAGTTTCAGCTCCCACATCACAAACTCACCCCCACGCTTTGTGCTGAATTGTAAACTCCTTGAGGAGACTGTCTCTCACTATGTTTTTGTACAGTGCCTAGCACAATGGGGTCATATTCACAGTTGGGGCCTTCAGAGAACGCTCCTGCATGGGGACCAAAATTGTGTTACTTGCAATACATTTACAAACTTGCTCACATTGTAACTGTCATGATTATTTAGGATGTGACTTATGATTTTTGAACTTTTTGTGGTTGGCAATGCAGTAAGGCAATCCTCAAATTATAACTAAGAACCCCCCAGGATTAAATAGTACCTATGAAATTACTGCCCCAGTTTATTAGTTCCATGAATCAGTAGAAAGACTAAATTCTGAAATTCAATTGAGGAGAAAGCATGGGCCCCTGTTGTCTTACCTCTGAATCCGAGCTATCCAGTTCAGCCAACGTAGGGGCTTTAAGGAGTCTCTTTCGCTGCATTGTCACTTGGGTAGTGCTGACGCCATTCACCTTTGCTTGTGGTGTCAAGCCACCATTTACTACAGAGCTGTCTGCTAATTTTCTTGAGGCCTCTGGTGTGGATACATCTGGCAAAAGAAACAAAATGGTTGTACTTGGACCTTAGAAGGAAAAGATATCACAGCAATCAACTTGTGATGCCCCTCTCAGCTCTTACTGCCAAGGCAGTGTGCACAGAGAAAAACCTCACTATGATAATTACATGTGTAAGGTTATTTTACTTTAACAATATGTTGCTCAGAAAATTAAAGGTCGTGGTGTGTGGTACAGACATGATGTGAGAGAATGAGAGCAGTGGGAAAAATAGCAGTGCACTTCGATTTTTTTATACTTCAGCATTAAAAAAAATCCTCATTTAAAGGAGTAAACATCCTGCCACCTAATGATTTGCTACAATTAGCTAAATAATCAGAATCCAAAGAAACAGGGATGCACTGCTAAAACCAGACAGGTGGATCTCCAGTGAATACCAAGACCATTCTACATTGAAATTATGAGTTTTGGCACAAAACAAACACAAACAATTCCAGTGAAGGTGCAATTATGCTTTCTTTTTCATATACTGAACAGCAATGACAATGAGTTATAAATATCTTGTCTAAAATGTGCATAATCCCATGTTTATATTGTAATGCATATTAAAAATGAAAATATATGCATTTGGTCAAGTCTTGCATCATGTAACAATGGAATCATGGGACCTGATTCTATTTACTTCTACACAGATTTTACATGGGTGTAACTTCATTGAGTTCAGTAAAGGTGCTCTGGATAGTCACCAGTATGAGATCAGAATGAGGCACATATAATGTAAGCATGAGGTCTGCTGTGCCCAGTCTAAACCTAGACAATCTAGCTTTCGATATTCTGGCTGGGGGGAAAAGGTGAGATTGACATGTCGGTTTTATCCCAGAAAAAGAGCAGGGAAAGGGTGAGATTTCAATATGTTTAAAAATTTTCTGTGTGTTTGGAAGGGGCAGCATTTAGTGGGAATATTTACATCTCTGGTTTGCATATTTGCATAAGCATTTGGCCTTTCTATCTATGCAGTTATATGATCCCCATCAGTGTAGTGAATGAGTACCTCTTAATGTATTTGTCCTCACAACACCCTTGTGAGTTAAGGAAGTATTATTCCTTACAGCATTTTACATCTAGAGAACTAAGGCAAAGAGAGGCTAAGTGACTTGGCCAAGGTCACACGGGATCTTTGTGGCAGAACAAGGAATTGAGCCTCCCAAATCCAAGGCTAGCACACTAATCACTGGATCATCCTTTTTAGTAACTTATGTAGCTGCACTGGTGTAAATAGCTAGTACAGACATAGTTTATCCTGGTACAGCATAATTTGCCATGGGGTAAATTGTCTGCACTACGGGAATTGAATGGGTGCAGCTTCACTAGTGGCTAAAATTACCTTGTGTAGATAATTTATAGTAATTTGCCTGTTGTACAAGATTCTCATTTAGGCAGATTTTTACTTTAAACAATAATCTGAATTAAATTAGTTACACATTTTTAAAGGCAATCAGTAAATGTTGGAAGTAGGAAAACAAAATGGGTGGAGGGCAGAGAGTACAGTGTAATTCCTCAATAAAATTCTACCTGCAACTACAGAAGTGAGAAAAGGGACTATCTGGATCGTGGGACTACTCCAAGCCTGTGAATCTGAACACTACATTATTATTATAGCCTCCAGGTTTTCCCGGCCAAGAGTCTTCCATCATAGGCCTCTGAACTTCTCCACTCTTTATTTTTATGTCTTCTAGGGTATTACTAATGGGCCTCTTGGATGGTACAATATCTTCTGGGGCTGAATGGCTTTTTTCCCCTCCTTCCTGATTTTCAAAGGAGACAACATCAGTTGTCTTCCTGGTGTTGCCACTGCCCAACACGATTCCAGAAGGTTGTGCCCTCTCACCCCCATCTTGTAGTAATAGTAGAAAAAACATCCCTGCTGCCTGTGCTGCCTCTTGGGCTGACAAACCTCAGGATCACTTGCATACAGTTTCTCGGGAAATCCCCTTAACTGTAGTTGGGAAACCTTGCACATAATAGCCAGAGAACCAGCAATGGCAGCAAGAACAGGATGGGCATGTTCAACTTCTGTCCCCTCAAAACCGTTCTTGGGAACACGAGACAGTGATCTCACTGCCTGAAGAATGGGGAGTAGGAGAAAGGACCCATGTGTCCATAGCCTTTGGACTTGTGAGGTGGTAGGTGGTGTATGCCGGTGATTTGCATCCTCCAAAAACATCCAAGTAAGGGGTGGCATCCAGATCTTGGAAAAGGGGCTCCTAGAGTCAGGGGAAGAGATGTGGGGAACTGAATATTCAGGACATACATTTTATAGGTCAATGTTTCTTAAACATTTAGGTGCCCTCTTTTGACCAAAGTATGGGACATATGAGACATCTATCATTTGTGTTGCCTATCCATACATACAAAACCTAGAAGAGTTCTATTTTTAGACAGGAAGCCCTCAACTGAAAGAAGTACTTAAAATGTTTAGAAGTGTTTACTGATTTACTGCAATACCCTGAAATACAAGTGAAACTTCAGGTAAATCTTCTAGAACATAATATATCAAATTTGTTTTGAATAGCTCTTAAATACGACATGTCATCCATCATCCCCCTCTACTCTGAGGAAATCCAAAGGGAAAGGTTTTTTTTGGGAAAAAAAAAACCCCACATGCCTAATTTGCAAAAAAAAAGTTTGTGAATAAAAGGGTTGAGTTCAGTTTACTAGGATTCGCGTGGTCAGACTATTAGTTATTTGTGAACATGTGGACAACTGCTGAGTACTTGTGGAAAAAAATGTGAATGCATAAAGTTTCACAGATTTCAGAACAAACAATTTGCCCAAAAATTCTAACAGTGTTTGTTACCCTCTAGTCACATCTGTTATTTTTCTGTTTAAAATGTTTCAGTAATCTAATCAGGAATCAGAAACATTGCCATGTGCTGATTAACCACACCGCTCCAAAAAAAAAAAGATGTAATAGTCAAGGTGGACAGCTCACAAATAACCAATAAACTGATACTTATTAGTAATGAATGCCCATGAAGAAAATCAGATTTGGTTTGCAAACAATTAGCTGAAACCAACGGTGGACTAAAATTATAACAAAAAAATACCCATAAAATATTTGAACCAGTTCTAGATCATACAAATGATTGTGAACATTTCTGAGGTGATTCAGCTGCTGCCCAGACAAGCATGTGTATCGAGGGGGTCCTGGAGCGAACATTGTATTACAGTAGAAATTAAGTTTTGCCAGACAAATAGGGGCAGCAGCATTCGTTAACTGGGTTGCAAGTCACTGATTCCAAGGTAAATACTAGCTGAAGCATTAGGATAAATACTTTTGGTTTCTCTGAGATTCTCTTAAGCCATCAAATATTTCATGCCACGTGGAAACAACATAAAGCTGTGAGTTTGATAACTTGACTACATAAGCCATATTTTGTTAATTCCTTATGTGTTGTGCTACTGTGTCTGTGACTAGTCTTAAGGTATGTGTGTGTGTGAGAGAGAGAGCGAACGACCAAAAAAACTAGGATACATTGAAATTTGTTTTTATTTACATGTAAAACTACTTCTCTTATGAAACAGGGAATTAAATAGATCACAGATTATATGCTAAATAGCCATATGGTGTTTCTGTCCGAAACAGATTTCATTGACACATGATGGGAACAGAAAACTGGACCTGGTTTCTACTGTAAAATATGCTCCTTTGCCTTAACATTTTTACAGCATGTTAAAGTGAAGGCAGAAAAGAAAATGGATTCTCCGGATTAATATAGGTTTGTCCTACATTAGTTACATTGTGAGAATACTGGGTAAAGACTATATGAGGAGTAATTGTAGCACAAAGGTATGCTCTTCATTATGATGTCTGAATTAAATATGCAAGTCATCTAAGAAAACTAATTAATCAGTATACTGAAAAAATTATCTTTCTAGGTGTGGGTACCATGCTCATTACCATGGTAACTAAACTAATAGATTATCTGCCTTTCCTGAGCATTTTCCTGACATTCAAATGATGTGTGATCCTGCTCAACATCTCTCAGATTTGGGCATAGGAAGAACAACCCCTACTGGAGCCTGGGCACAGCAGCTTTGGAAAACAATGAAAGCATTAACTTTGTAGATATGAAAAACAGCAGTTTCTGCAGCAGTTATTTCATTTTTTTGTGTTCGATTTAGAGGACAAAATGGGTTGTATGTTCACAGTCAGATGCTCCCATCTTTTGAGCCATGTTCAACACAGGTCCAGGGAAGCAAAAGTGGCTTTAAGCTACCTTTAAGACTGCTGTAACTTACATCCTGCTACCAATGGCTCTATTCCGCCAGCTGGGAATAGGAAAGTCTTGTGCACATCCTATTTCCCCTAGAAATGCTCCCTGTGCCAGTGGCTGAGAAGAGTGGCACATACCAGCCACACTGGCTCAACACCCTCAAGTTTCCCTAACACAAAGGGAATCCTTCACTACTTGACTAAGCCAGCTTTACAGCTGCTTTGGACCACCAGAACAGCCCAAAGCTGCTGTAGCAGGGCCAAGAACACATTCTTTAGCATGAAAATTTGAGAGAAAGGTTCTGCTTTTCAGTGAGAGTTTATATTTTTATGACATCTCTTCAGCTGGGCAGACAGCAATGAAAACAAACATCAAGAAAAAATGTGAAAATAATAGTTACAAAATGGAAGCAAATTTAAAACCCTCCCATCAAAATAAAGAATAAAGCAAAAGTATCAACAAAGAAACAAAATTAAACAAAACCATTTGTCTGCTTTTTATTTACACCCCAAACTAAATCATTTTGTGTTGTCTGATCTGTTGTCTCACTTCTCCCTGTGAGAACATTTTCATCACCCCTGAATTTGCTTCCAAAGGTCATGTATAGGATCATTCAGACAACAAAGCAGTGTCACATCTCTGTGTGAATCACATGAGTGTTAAAGTACATTTAGCAAATGGATAAAGAAAACAGGAAGAGTTCTTCAGTGGTCAGTCAGAAAGATCAACTCCAAGGCATAGTTTAGTACTGTAGGTTGCTATGAAGTAGTTTGTATTTAACAAAGATGTTATGATAATGAATTCATAAAGGATGGTTAAGCAAAATCATTTTGGATTTAACTAAATAGGAACAGGTCTCAGATCCATGACTGAGCAGGAATCCTGAAAAGAGCAAGTTAACCGAAGACAAGAAGAGAATAAGCAAACAGACATATTTAAAGGGATAGTGCTGGACATCCTCCCTGCTACGCTGATCTTGCCATGTTCTGTTCTACTCTCCTGCACTATCAGCTCATTCAAGCTTTATTTGGAAGTAACAGAAGAGTTGAAAAATAAAAGTTTGACCGCTTACACTAGTATCTGACCTTATGTACAAGGAATTTCCAGATCTTAAAAGGACACAGCATAGCACCTAACATGAGCACTAGCTAGGGGAACATTTTGCTGCCATTAGACAATGTTATAATACACCATATTAGATGCTCACTCTAAACTTTGCGGCTGGGATTACCAAATCATCGTGCTTCTTTACATCATGATAATAAACCATTCAAATATGGTCTTTGTAGATGATAAATAGGAAAACATTGGGCCATATTATCTCCTCCCACGGAAAAACCCATAGGAAGCGATTGGAGATATGGGGGTGAAGGAGGAGAACTTTGTGAGAGTCCCAGGTTATTCCTTGTGTGTGATGGCGAATGAGGGATATAGAAGGTTTTGCCTCCCCACAGAATGAGGGGATGGATTTTACTCGGAACCTGCTTATCTTAGGGATCTACTGGAGGAACAGGATCATTCATGTGGAGGTCCCATAACTGCACCAGCTCTGAGTCATGCCTTCCTAGCTGAATGGAAAGGATAAGATCTGAGTGTAGAGATTCCCCTCAGTGCATAGGTCTCAGGGGCTGATGTGGCACATTGGTATGAGGTAAGAAGGAATCTAAATGGTTGTGAATGAGGGTGTTTGGCTTCACACCTCAGAGCACACTCCTCTGAGAGTGTTAAGGAGCACTGCAGGCACCTTGCAGTGTGTTATTGCTTATACCCTTCCTATAAAATAAAAGGCACTAGAGAAATCTAGCCATCTATTAGGTTCCCATCCCAGCTGTATACTACAGAATACTACAGCAGAGATGGGACCCTTCACCGCGTAAAAGGTAGTTTTCCTTCTTGGGGGTCAGTCTCAGCGATAAGTCCTGCATCCTCATTAAAACTTTAAATGCTTCATTTATGACCACTGATTTCCTCCTCAAAGAGAGGGAATTCACAGAGAATTAGACAGAAGAACATGGGTACATTAAAAATTAATAAAAAATTCCAAGATGGTGGCCCACGAGTGAATCCCCATGGATTTGTTAGAAGCTTTGCACTCTTCTTTTACATTTTAATGCTGCACAGCTTATTGGAGCGAGCATGTATAACTAACAAAGATTGCAAACCTTCCAACATAGCTAAGTCACTTGTTCTTCATAAGAGTTCCACAGTGCACTGACAAATGAGATTAAGTTATATAAATATATACACCCACACACTATATAGATATATACATCGGTGTTTCTCTGTGCAATGTGTGTGTACGTGAAATGTTAATTAAGAAAATTTCAATGAAAGATTTAACACTTAGCTTTTGAATAATCTCAAGAAATAAAATATTGCAGAAGATGGTCAAGTCAAAAAGTGATTCCCTAGACATTTGACTTTAACACACTACAGTACTTATATTTATTGGTCAAACCAATACTAAAAGACCAAAAGATTTAGCTTAAAAGCAAAGCTTCAGGGGAAAGGGTTGATTTAGTAAATAATAAAATCAGACTTTAAGGTGAAATAGTGTACCAAGCCCTTTCCTAGGGTTTAGGGCTAGCTGTGGACCACCTTATTCTTCACAAAATTCAATTACAGGTGAAATATAGTAGTTCCTCATACGTGTATATCCCTATTTGGTAGCAGAACTATAGATTTTAATAGGAAATCTAGCTGAATCTTTCCTTTCACTGACCATGGCTTAGAAGAATCCCTTCACGTTTCTTTCTTACATGAGGGTTAAACAAACAAATGGATGGAACAAATTTCACAGTAAACACAATAACCACGTCAGGTGTTATAGCACCTTTTACCTGACAGGTCAAAACTGTAAGACATGCTAAGTGGCCGCATTGCTGAAAAAGGAAACAAAAACAACAAAAAGAAAACAATTCAGCTGTTAGGAAGGCAGAGGGGTAACCAAAAGAAAAGATTAGGTCCACTTAAGACATTTTGGATTCTGATGCCCAGGCTAATATAAATCCAAAATGTGTCTAAAACATGTTTTTCTTTACTATGGTAACACTGGAGGTGTAAACACTATAAAAGCATCACTGGCACTTGCAAATACAGTATGTGTAAAAAGATATTTTAAAAGCGAGATCTGTAGAACACTGGTTTTGGAATACAATAAAACCAGATGCTAACACAAGAGATAAGCATCTTGAAAAACAGAAAGTAAGGTTTTCACTTAAAATAACATTTATGAAAGAAAAACTGTAGCTGACACAGAAAAAAATTAAAAAGTACAGAACCACATTTCACACAAATTTCAGTGAACTGAAACAAAGATTCTTACATTTCTGGAAGCTTAATCTCCCATGATCATAACTAATTAAGAGAGACATTCAAAAAAACCCCACAACATTTGGTATCTTTATGGGAAAAAAAACCCCAAAATCTGACACTGTGTGTATGGCTGAATCCTATGCCTGGTTCAAAGTTGCCCCCTGTTCTGGTTTTCCTCAGTCTTCAAAATGGATCTAGTATCCTGCTGTCTCCTTTTCAGCCCTCTGAACAGTTTGTTCCCATTTGTAGGACAATAAGCAGTCAAAGGTTAACTGGGTCTGGAAAGTTTATTTAACTAATATCCCTGTCCCAGATATGTATTTATTATTAAACATTTGTAGGTGAATTTTATCACTCATGAAAATGAGAGACATGGCTACAAGCAACTGCTGTGGCACAGCTGTTCAATTCAGCTTGGTCAATGCACCTCACTTCTGACATATAGCGCCTGGACCAATCCTGAACATAAAACTGCCAATTGTGTTAAAATTGGTCCACATTTCAAAAATATCCAATGTCTAGTAGGGATTAGGATAATGTCAGATTCATTCTTACTTGAGACTACTTTAGCAGGTCAATCCCAACAGTAAGAATAAACACAAGGTGGAAAATGAACTTCCTGGATATGCAAAATATCTGCACCTATTTTGCCAGCCTGTAAAATGTGCAAGCTTGTATGAATGTTCCAGCAGCCACACATCCTCTTAAGCTATGTGTTTAAAAAAGGTTGCATAGGGATAAGCCTTGTAAATGGGAATCAGTTAAGGTTATATACAGTAGGTGTCTGACCCAGAGCCAAACCTGGGAGTAGAGGTACTTTTCTTTTAGAGCAAGAATGGACAATATAAGCCAGAGGCAACAGCAGTTGCAAAAAGAATGGCTAAACATATTAAAATCTCTGTCCACTTAAATTACAGCCAGGTTTTAAATTATTTTTTCCCCTCAATGGCACACCCCTCACTCCTAACCTAAAGCAAATGAAATATGCAAATGAAATACAGAAGGGAAGAACTGGTTTTCTTCAAGGCTACATTAGCTCAACTTGTTCATACCAGGAAATAAACCCTTTCAACTAAAGGAGATAAACCTTCTATGCTTCTCTTTTTCTTCCATTTTATTCAGACCTCTTATGAGCCTATATAAACCACTCATTTCTATCAGACACTTATTCGTACTAGTCACTCCTCTGTTGCAATTTTCTCTCTGTGTGTAATTGGTTATGCACAATATGATTACCAATATTACCATATTCCAAACAAGGTTTCTCTATGCTTTAGATAACAGAATAACTCCTGCACATGTATAATATACTCTATACTTCCACTGATACACTCCAAAACTTCATTTATTTTCACTGTTGTCAACTATGTCTGTCCAGATGGTTTAAATGTATTATCCACAATCATTTCCACATCTTTCTCCCATCTGTGTTCTATGTTGGGCTTCCATTTAGATTTAAAATCCTTAAGCCTTATTACCTTACATTTTCACTACACTAAATTACGTGCAATACTTACCTATCTGTAAGCCAGGATTATTTATAGCTTTCTGAATGTGGCTGCTCTTTTCCCATTCCTAAATCTACCAAAAAGATATAAATTTTGCTCTGAAGAAAATTTTGATATTTCAGACAACAAATCTATTGTATCAGTTTCAATATGAAAAAGGAAAAAAACTAATGTACTTCTAACACAAGAAGCAATGCTTTTGAATGAGTCACAAAATATTTTTCTTTCTTTCTTCAAGCTAATGACAATTAGGTGTTTACACAGGTGCTTGAGAGAAAAATGTTTTAGTCTACTGTAGTCTGTATAATAAACTCTCATGAATTCCCCATTCATACCTAAGCATGCTCTAATATTCCATTTTTCGAGCCATATAACAGAGTGGTGAAAAATCTGACTGGACTGAAAGAGGACTACCACAAGATTTAGTCCTGCCTTCAGTGCAGGGGACTGGACCTGAAGACCTTTCGTGGTCCCTTCCAGTTCTATGATTATAAGACAGAGTTCCCAAATGGAGAACATATCGTATATTAAAGCTGACTTTTTATATACTTAAGTAAAGAAAAGGAATCCACTCGAGAATCCACTCGAGATTTCCCCCTACAGACAATGAATAAATAAATACAACCCACTTGAGTTTGGACCACTGCCTTTAAATAAACGCACCAGGCATAGATATCCTGCCAAACAGAACAACAGAGAATACAGGTGTGTGTTGTTTTTTTGCCTCTTTAGCCACAAGACGTCACTCTTTCTCTGCATAAATCCAGTTAACAAAGCTTCTCTGTGACAGTTAAATACTTTACGCTTAAAGAAGGAAAATGGAAGTAACAGTTTGGAGTATTTGCAACATCTTTAGTGGTCAGGCTTTGCTTTAGTTCAATGGTCCTGAGGCATAAAGTGGCGACTTGTGAAAAATGTCATACTTATAGAATTTTACAATAGGCAACTGATTGTTTCATGTACACTTCAGAAACAAACTGCTTTGCAATATAGATCTGAATCAGTCGCTTACTGAAATTCGTATGAACGCTTACAGGGGCTCCATAACTTATACAGTGAAGCAAAGATTTACATCCAAAATGACTGCAATGCTCTCAGCTCAAAAGTTCAAGAAAACTTAAACACAGATAATCAATAAAGGACCGTGAGATTAATGGAGCTTAGAGCAGGAAACAAAAGAATAAAATGAATTTTAAAAACATCTGTGTGTAACACTTTATATTGCATATTAGGGAAACAAACCTCCATTCCCGTCCATGAGACAATCTAATGTAACTCCCTCTGCACAATAATCAACATTATGTCACTTAAAATCCCCTAATTATGACATCAGAAACCTGACGCAATCAATCTAAATCACACATCTTTTATTTTTAAAACAAGAAACATTTCAAGGTACTAAGTTCTTCTATTCCTAAAGTTACCAGAAAGGGTGCATAGCACTAACAGTGCCTGAAGGCTCTACCCTCTTTTGAAAGAGTAAGAGTTATTTTATTCTCCATTTTAATTGAGCTCCGTGCAGACATTGCCAATATCCTTAGGTGGGGCAGTTTTGTGCAAGTACTTCTGCTCAAAACTAGCATGAGCAAAAGCAAGTACTCACCTAGCCTGCTACGCCTGATCTCATCTGGTGAGACAGGGCGCAGCTTTCGTTCTGCCTTGATTTCCTCCAGTATCCTTTCATGGAGGCTGCGTGGCCGTGGTGGGGTTGGTTTCAGTTTTCTTGCAGAGGCCTTGGGTATAAAAAGAATGAATGTTCATTCTAAGCATTATTCCTGGAAAGTGATTTCACAAGGATTCTTTTAAATAGCAGATTATTCTGAAGTGATTTTACTTTCATTCACTTATAAACACAGTTGGAGTACGTTCCTCACAGAGATTTTTTAACAAGAACATTGGAAGTATAATTTTATAGGCAGATAAGACCAACACAGATTCACAAAGATATCGGATAACTGCTAAAGGTAAGTGTTAAGGTTTCAGGATTTTACAATGATCTTCCTAAACAGACCAGAAAAGTTAAACAGCTCTTATGTGAAACACGTAAGAATAAATGCACAGCACACAAACAGCAGATATAATTTGTACTACTACACCGTTTTAAAACAAAACACTAAAACACAAACAAATTGAAAAAAGACAGCCTTTCACTGCGAAGAAACATATTGGATTACATACAGGATTTAATGGGGGCCGTGATCGGATGAAATCCAGGATTTTTTCATGAGCACTCTTTTTTAATCGAGGTGGAATATCCCCATTGACCTGAAAGGAGGAAAATGAAATGAATATTTTTATACTTTCTATTCACATTTTTGCAGTGTAATGAGATCATAATATCCTGAGGAAACCTGTAGAGCAGGGGTCAGCAACCTTTCAGAAGTGATGTGCCGAGTCTTCATTTATCCAGGGGGAGGGATAGCTCAGTGGTTTGAGCATTGGCCCACTAAACCCAGGGTTGTAAGTTCAATCCTTGAGGGGGCCACTTAGGGATCTGGGGCAAAATTGGTCCTGCTAGTGAAGGCAGGGGGCTGGACTCAATGACCCTTGGGGGTCCCTTCCAGCTCTATGAGATAGGTATATCTCCATATATTATTATTCACTCTAATTTAAGGTTTCACGTGCCAGTAATACATTTTAACGTTTTTAGAAAGTCTCTTTCGCTAAGTCTATAATATATAACTAAACTATTGTTGTATGTAAAGTAAATAAGGTTTTTAAAATGTTTAAGAAGCTTCATTTAAAATTAAATTAAAATGCAGAGCCCCCCGGACCAGCGGCCAGGACCCGGGCAGTGTGAGTGCCACTGAAAATCAGCTCGCGTGCTGCCTTTGGCACACGTGCCATAGGTTGCCTACCCCTGCTGTAGAGTTTCACACTTACATTAAATATATCCTAAAACTGTCATCAGTCTCAAAGGGAGGAATAATCTGTATGCAATACATAGACAAGAAATGCTGCAGATAAGAGCATTTTGGTTTTACAAATGGAAAATGAGTGCAGATGTACAGATGGAGAATAAGTGCAATTGCAATAATGTTAATTAATAAAATTTAGGATTAATCTTTGATGCAATCAGACATCAGAGCTTCCAGTATGTTTGTGGGAGAACACTGGGTTCGTTACTAGAGAAATTTGTCAATACCTCTCTTTGGAGGACAGTGTGCCAACAGGCCTCAAATGAACAAGTGTTAGAGCCACACCTAGGAAAGCAACTCATGAGCCTGGCAAAACCGTTAACTCTTATACTGCCTCTAATATTCTTCTTTCAGGGAAGGCTACTAAGAGGGTCGTAATGAGGAAACTTGGGCATTCTCCAGGGGCCTGAGATTTCCTTGACCTCTTTTCAGCCTTGTTTCAGACCGGGTACAAGCACACACACTGTGCTAGTCCCATTGACTGATGATCTGCTTCTGACAATGGAAAAAGATCAACTGTCCATTCTCATTCTTTCAGATCTAGCAACTGCTATCAACCACAAAGCCCATGTCAGCACACCCCACCAGGAGTAGATGGTGCTACTATGGAGTGGCTGCGTTCTGAATTTCCTGGCCTTAGGTCACCTTACAGAGTTTATCAATTTACTCATGCTTTTAAAATATTTTGAAGTATAAATGGAGCTTGGAAGAGAACTATAGAGTTTGATAGCATATCTAAAATTAATACTTAGTAAAACTAAGCCAGCAAAAAATATATCCTGCAAAAAGAAGAGGAAAAAAGAGAAATGTCTCTTTGTACGTAAGAGTTTTTCTTGTCTTCAGAGCTACAACATAATTTCTTTCAGATGTCTCAATTTGGAGATAAGGAGAAACATATACTACACATTGCAGAGAAAAACTCTCAGTAATATATTGTAGATACAGGATATATAATAAAGCAACTGCTCTCATGCAAGTTGCAACTTGTAGAACGTGCTCCAGCAAAAGATTGCAGCAGTTTGGCAGGGGGGAGGGACTCAGTGGCCAGTTTGAGGCAAATGAATGCAGCAGTGACCTTTTTCTGACTGCATTCTGTGCCTATTCCATGAAATTCTCTGCTTTACCTATGTCACTGCCATGAATTTTCTAAAAACAAACAAACAAACAAACAAATGGTTAAAATAAACCCAAGGTTGTGAGTTCAATCCTTGAGGGGGCCACTTAGGGATCAGGGGCAAAAATCTGTTTGGGGATTGGTCCTGCTTTGAGCAGGGGGTTGGACTAGATGACCTCCTGAGGTCCCTTCCAACCCTGATATTCTATGTTAACAGATGGACTACACGATGCATGTATCATATTGAAACTAAGATTCTCCCATTCCTGGGCCAAGAGAGACAGACAGCCTCTGCAGCAGTCTCTCAGTATCTCTTTGTAAGAGACTCATTGCCAGCTGCTGCTGCCTGCTCATCCCCTCCCTCCTTTAAAAACTGATAGGTCAGGGTCATTAACAGTTTAGGGTCCCTTTGTTCCTTGCTCAGGCATGGAGAAAAAGTCTGATCACCTGGCTACAGCCAGGCAGGGGAGCATTTCCCAGTTAATAGTTCCCCCATCATTCCTTTAAAGACCCTTGGTATTTTCACTGGTGTATCTTTTCTCTATTGTTGTTTCATTTCCTGTTTGATTCCTCCCAATAGCTTCCTTTGATTTAATTCTCTGCAATCAGGCAAAATATCAAGAAGGTAATCTGAGGTGCATATATTATTGATAGAAACACAGAACTCTCCCACATCCTCCATATTCACCAAAAACATTAAAGAAGACAATATTTCAATTACATGGTTTTTACTGACATTTTATGATGGGGAGAATATTATTTTTAAAGCAATTACGTTTTCCCCCTTCTTTTTAAAAGAATTGATAGTTTTCATAGGTCTGCATGGTTCACATGATTGGTAGTGAGACATGAAGTCGTCTTCTTTCAGGTCACTGGTTCAAGCATTGTCAAAGTTAGTAGTGATTGAAAGTTGTTAACATTTGACAGCTGTTTGGTGAGCTGGTGATCTCAGTCCAGTCCCAAGGGGACAGTTGTCTATATCACAATATAAAATAAATAATAAACAACATTGCAGTTCTATAGGACTTTTGACCTGAGGATCTCAAAGTGCTTTACTCCCTGAATTAACCTTCATACCACCCCTAAAAATCAGTAAGTATTTGAATCCCTATTTCACTACTGGGAAAGCTGAAGCACCTAATTTGCCCAACGGATTCCCCCAAGGTCACAAAGGAAGTGTATGGCAGAGTAACTGATATTATCAGTAGCCTCAGTAGAAATGCCAAGGAATTATGGTCAAAGCTGAGACTCTGCGCACTATGGCCACTGTAAATGCTGTATTTTTTTCCTGTAGTCAAACTAACTTCTGTTTCCAAAATGGACACTCTTTCACAAGCATTATTTATTAAAAAGTGATTACAGGAACTGGTGGCTATGAATGCCCTTACAGAAATAAAAGTCTTGGCTATGGATTAAATAGATTAGGTCAGATATGCACAGTACACGCATATCTGTGCCACACAGCCAGGCACAGAAAAAAAAAGTGTTGCATAATTGTAATTCTGTTCAGATACCAGACTGGAACCAACCACATATTGACATTTAATTGAACTCTCTCAAAGCACTGTCAAAAATATCCCAAATGTTTCTTTTGTAAAAATCAAAATGAAAGAAAAACGCTTACATTTAAAATTCTGAAGAATTTTGTACAAGAGTACATTAAAACTAGTAACATTACCAATTAGAAAAAAATGTGGTCTGAGTGTATAAGATCTACCAGAAATGTAAATAACCACATAGCAAAAGCACAGTGAGAAGAAAACACAGTCAAGGCGGCTTCCTACACTTGCTTTCAGCCCACCACTTTCACATTCAAAAAACAAACGTGATTTGTAGATAAACAGGTTGGCTGCAAATGGCAAGTCTAATTTTGAATGATTATGATAATAAATATCTTGTATTTATAACATGCCTTTGATCCCAAGTGATTGAAAAGCACATTACAAATGACTTTCAAAAGAATTGCTCTACTCACCACTGAAATGAAGCTCTCTCAACACAGCCATACCAAGCAACACTTTAGAAAAAGCAAAGTAGAACAATGTACCCAATTGACAATGCAGTATTCAACTGATACTATGTTTTGTATGATCTGGAAAATTTCAGTTGAAATGAAATTGATCACAAGTAAGGCATGCTACATCATTTCTAAAACAGCCATTCCAGCGTTCACATGAAAACATATCCACCATGAGAAATACCTATTGTGAAACTAAAATGCTATATACAAATACTAAAGTAAAGTACAAGTGCACTGGACAGAGAGCTCTGAAAAGTTTACATTTAATCATCTTCTCCTTGTTACTTGCATTATTAAGGCAGTATATTCTCTCTGTAAATACAATTAAGCCACAAGATTGTATATATATTTTCGGTGTGTATGCATTATAGGTGACTCAGGCATCAATAAGTATAGTTAAGACTGCCTGAAACTTTCCATTGTAAGACTCTGTATTCAGACTCCCCTTGTGCATATGCATTATGATAGTATGTGATCATGTAGTTAAAGACTATTTTTTTCCCCACAGGACCCCTGCTCCCTGAGTGCATAAGAAGGACAGTGCTCTGGGGAAGATTCAGGATTGTATTGTGAAGGAGGCTGTTGTCTTTGTGCTGCCTCATTTACTGAGGTGGTCAGATGTGTGGTAAAGGAGGCAGGACCTGCAGGAAAAGAATGATCTCACAGTTAAGGCAATTGAATGCCACAAAAGAGACCTGCATTCTCTCTCTCCCTTTGCCACAGAGTTCCTAAGTGATGCTGGACAAGACACATAAACCAAACTTTCCACAGGTAGCTATTAATTGCATGTTCCTTATTTTCTGGGTGTCCTGCTGGAGACACCCAGGCTCTGATTTGCAGAAGTGCTGAGCAGTCACAGCTGCAATTCAGGTCATTAGGAGTTCTGCTCTGAACATATAAAGTGCTATCAAACGCTAAATACTATGAAAAATCAGGTCCTAGTCTTCTCATATTGGGCACCCAAAATTAGTTGACATGTCTGATAAATTTGGCTTTAATCTGCATGCCTCAATTCTCAATGTATAAAATGGGGATAATACAAACACCTCACCTCACCGGGTATTATGATAATAAATTAATTAATTCAGAATTAACACTCATATTTTAAAGGTATTTAGGCATTGCTCAGCTCAGCATTGCAAGGTCTAAATGATTTAGATTGGCTAAGTCCCATTTTCAAAAGCGATTTTGGCGCCTGAGTCTATTGACTTCCCACTGTTTAAATTCACTTTAATCACAATTTTGCCATGTGTATGTTTTGACTGATAGGAAGAAAAATAATCCCTTTTCCCTCGCTGCTTTTCAATTCAGATTTGGGACTCTTGTTTTTGCTTCCCCATCTAGAGAGACATGACAGCTTTCTCCGTTGGGAATATATATATTTAGCTATGACCCATGACAGACAGCTAAAATATGCTGTACTCAGGAGATCTAACTGAACTTGTAAGGATCTGTGAACCCTTCAAGCTTCAGTAAATTTCATTTCCTATCAAACTGCATCCATATTATTATACAATTTTCTGCACAGAAATTTTTTGAGTATGCTCAGCAACAAAACACAAACTACTAGGTGGAAACTTTATAATAAGAAAATAGTTATTTTTCTAGCATGGAGGTACCAGCAAGTTATAGTCAGACATAGCTAGCAACAGTGTCAGAGACAGTGCCATAGATTTTGTACTGGCAGCAGATTCTAATCCTAATTCACTTTTATGCCCATATGACCAAAAGTGGCTTTAGACAACCTGCCTAGTATTTTTCATATATAAGAGGAGCAGGACAGAAATGGATGCCTGCAGGCATATAGTACATAGCTAGCATCTGGATGTCAGACAGAGCAGCTGTGCCTTCAACACCAACCACACGAAGAAAATTTTTTGAGAAGAGATAGACGCTAACTTGACAGAAGTCAAATTAGAGGCTATGTTGGCAAAAGGTGAACTAGAATATCGTCCAGGGCTCCTAGTCAAACAAAATTACTGTACTGAATCCATGTATTGTGTCAAAAGTAAAGGGCCAAGTTTTGTTTTTCTTTTGCTCTGTGGTTGATATTAAAAGTAACACAGCTCTCTGAACCTTAGCTATAAGACAGATAGCATTACTACCTAGCTATGTACTTATATTGCCCTCATCACCATAGTGTCTCAACAGCAGCATCAATTGCAGGAAAGCTGCTGAAGAGCATGTCACCTGCTCCCTCTGGGGAAATGCAGTGACTATCTTTGCTTTGTTTTCCTTTTTAGAGGCCAGGACACTCAGCCTGGGCCCCTCAGACCTCTCAGGGAGCTAGGAACCTCGACCGGCCCCCTTTACAGAAACTATTTAACTTTTGCCTTGAGGGGTGAGCGCAGACCGTTTTGTGGGCTGCAGGATTATTTTGTTGGCCTTTTTCATTCAGACTGCTTTTTGCCTGCAGAAGGGGGGCATCCCCCATAAGACTACACAGAGCTACACCCTGAACTCCAAACTGGCTCTACAGTGATGTCCATATCCAAGGAAGGACGTCTGGGATGAGAGAGGTGCCCGCCCTGACACAAAGATACAACCTGTGACCTATATCTGTCACACTCACATGATAGTAGAGCACAACCAGTCACATCAGGAATAACTCTCTCTATTTCCCTATCTGTAAAATAAGGCTAACAACACACTTGCCTACCTCACAGGAGAGCTGCGGGGACTGATGAGGTAATGTTTACATATCACTTTGAAACACATGAAGCACCATATAAGTGCTTAGAGTGATTATTATGGAACGTCTATTGGTTCACCAATAGTTTCCAGACTACCATTCATAATCACAATGACTTCTTGTGAGAGGAAGTGGGTGTGGCTACATTCTATTATAAGGAGTGGATATTTCCATTCTATTCTATTCGCCAATCTGTTGGGGGTGGGATAGAGGCAAGAAAGAATCAGAAGCCATCCAAGCTCAGTGAAAAATTCTGTGATTCTAGAGCAAGGCACAAGGTGTATCAACAATAGAGCTTGTTAAAAACCTTCCGTCAAAATATTTTTGGGTGGGGAAAATAGCTTTTTCAACACAATGAAAATGTGGTGAGTTTTTGTCAAGAAACCTAAAATCCCATGGAAACCCCCACCCACCCATGTAATCGGTGGGCAAAAACAAACCAGGAAAACTCAAGGCAGTTCTCAGTGCTGAGAGCATTGACACTATTCAAATCCATGCATCTACACAGGGATTTCTGAATGTGCTCATCACTGTTAAGAAATCTTCAGTCCTTGGTATCCATTATTAATTGCATGATAATGACCATTTTAAAAACCATTTTATGAAGCAGGTGCAATAGAAGGTCTGGGAGATTCCAGGACATACCAAGGAGTAGGTGATCCTAATACAGAAAGTGCATCTTCCTGACAATCACTCCTAAGTTGTACATGAGTGTCTGGGAAGTAATTCACTGATATTTGAAAGCTTGCCTCGATGTCTCAGCTTGTTCTCTTGACTCCAAAGGAACACTGCATTGTGCTGAAACAGTCATGCCCAAATCAGAACTTGTGAGCCTTTAATAAAGTTGAAGACTTCAAGGGAAGGGTACTGATTCCCATAAGATATAATTCCTGAGCTTTAGATTGGACTGTCCTACTTCAATAATTTAAGTGCCTATGATGAAGTTTGCAGATACTTTAGGCTTTCCTCTTTTATGACAGTATGAGATGCCATTCTCATGCATTTCACACCTTGAAAAGTATCATGGCCAAGCAGCTCTGAAGTAACATATATTTTTACAAAATTATGTTATGATCTGTCAGTAATGTACTCCACAGTATGAAGAGCCAACAAAAAATTCATATTGATTGGGAAGTACGGCAAGACTGTTAACCTGAAGGTTAGTGTTACTAGCAAGTCAACACAAAATCAATTTGTTCAAGCATATCAAATGTAGGTTTCCTGTCTCCTAAAATATTTTAGTCCTTGTCACCTAAAAACAAGGTGCACAACAATTTGGTGGATCTATTTTTTCTTAATTAATATTCAAAATTTAGGAAACAGTAAAAACAATGTAAGAATAGCTAACTACATGACTGAAGTAACAATTCTGAGTTTCTTTGAAAAACAAAGTGAAAGTAATGGTGATTGGTGACTGTATAGATTTATCACAATGGTATTCTTAACTCACCATAACCTTCCTTAAGGTATAGCGTTTGGATCTAATGTCATCCATTAGCATTTCATAGGGCGTGAGCTGATATTCTATTGGAAGTGGGTTATACTGACGCTCTTGAACCTTCTTAAGTTTAACACCGTCCCGCAAATCTCGCATCACCTGTACCCAAAAGCGGGCCTGAAGAGCCAAAGGAGACAAATAAGGTTTCAGGACACTTATTATACACTCATTACTACTGAGTACCAATGCAGTTAAGACAAAAACAGCTGACTCATCACATCAGGGCACCTTTGAACCAACTAAATAAGACTAAATTTATTTTTTACAACAATTAAGTAGGTAGGTCTTACGGTGGGTTTGAAAACCTGGCTCAAAACCCATCTTAAACTAGAAAACAAATCTGGTGGATTATTCTAGTCACTAACAGAAATCCCAAAATCACAATGTAATTCAGTAAATCACTGAGGGCAGTGTTGGATTTAATTTGTTTTCCACTTTTTCTATGAGTGATTACTAATTCATAGTACAGAAACAAAAAAACTTAAATACTGGTTTTTACAGAAAGCAGGTGACAGTAAGCAAGCAGCTTAAGAACATTAGATTTTTTCCCATCAAAATATAACCTATTGAAAATGATGGTAAATGACTACAGCCTTACCCAGTCAGCATTTTTCAACTCATCAAGGTCTGTGCTGGATTCATCACTCCTTTCTTTGTCCATTTCCTGAATCTTCTTCAGATTCTGTCAATTAAAAGCAATATAGTACATAAGCTGTATAAGAACATAAAACTGTATTGAAATAAAGTAGAAAAGGTTTAATAGAATATGGTTTCTTCTGCGTCTATTCATCTTTCAAAATTTACATGGTGGATATTCCAAGGAATGTTTTCAGAACATGTACAGCAGATTAGAAATTAGACTTCCAAAATTGTTAATGAAAGGGTGCCCTTCTATATATAAAAAAGGATTCATAAATGCTGGAGAGGATGTGAAGGAATAGGACTTTTCTGCACATATGGTGGGAATAACGTAAGAAAATAGTATTTGGGAGGAAAACAAATAGAAATTTCAAGATAGCTAAAGACAGACTACCCACAGAACTCATAGTGATGATATTAGGTTGCAGCCCAAAGTTGGTTATCGACCTGGGGAAGGACCCATTGATATCACAATTACTACTAGCAGTCAGATACGTGATAGCTTGTTTTTGGAAAAGGACAGATTTCCCCAGTATTAGTAGTATGGAGAAACCAAGCCTAGGAACTCTCTTCAATGGAAAAAATGAGAGTTTTATATAAAGAAGACTAAAATATATGTTTTTTGGAATTTGAAAAAAAATAAATACACAGATAATGATAAGAACTTGACCAATCACAAAGGGAACTTTTAAAGATAACAAATACAGGTTATTAATAAGATTTCTTAATACTTGTGTGGAAAGTTCATATATGTTAATAATGACAAAATAAAAAGTTTTAAAAAGAAAATGTCCCTTCTCAATGTAGGTGAAGCTTACTTAATAAAGAGCCAAATTTTCAGACTTTGACTAGAATAAGAACAGTGACTGAATGCTACAGTAGATCACAGAGTGGGTTTATTGGACCACCTAACATTAAAACAAACAAATATGTGTAATTCAAAATTTAAATAAATGGACTCTTTGCACTTATGGAAATAGTCTCATATATTCACATCATACATAAAAATCACACATTTATATAGAATACAACTTTTTGCTTGTAAACTGAATGCCTTTGAAATGGAATCATTGAGACACAAACATGGAAACTCACTATGCCATGTTTGCAGATAGTTTCAGAATAGAACTGCACTTTAACAGGGTCTTATTTACATTTTTCTAATTGTTTATTCGTGCATTTTCATGAAACATAACTGTCTCCAAACTTTTGTTCACTAAACCTCTTGAGTTTATGTTAGGAGATTAAATCAATAGGTTACAGATCTGGAAACGTTTAAATTATTTATGTATATAGCACAGAAATATTTGTCCTCCTTCTGAGCTGACAATGTAATTAAGCCAACATAACACACTTGGGTGCTCCCTATAATGGAAGCGATCAACAAAGAGAGTCCGGGTCTGTTTTTTTTACAAAATTTATAAAAAGAGGTTTAAAAATGTAATTTTCTGTTTATTATACATTACACTGAAACTGCTACAGTTTAAATCTTTGCCCTACGCCTCAGAAGAATCTTTCAATGAAGCAGTGCAGGTAGCTATTAAAATTGATTTCAGAGATCCTACATGACAACCATCTCACAGGGGTCCTTGGAATTTTTAAAAATTATTTTGCTACAGAGAATTTTAGAGAGAGTACAGGATAGCAAATGCTTACTACTACCTTTAATGTGACACAACAGCAGACTTACTTTTACATCCAAGTTCTTAACACCATTATTGGCCTGTTTTTTTAATTACATACATTATAGGCAGGCTCTTGAAAATCCATACAACTTATATGACACAAAATCGAATGGCCAAGTCCTGAAAATCTGGGGTGAGTATAGGGCAGGGGAGGGTTTTGGGTAGAAGATAAAATTTAGAAGATATTAGGGTGCTTCTAGTTGTTCTGACAACTCTGATCTCACTCAGTGATCGCACTCATTGGTTCAAATTCAGCTTGCCTCATTCATGGACTTTGACTACACCCTAAGACTTTCCAAAGGCATTCGTTTCTTTTAGTTACAACACGCTCTTGTGAAGAATGAAATTTCTTTTCTTTTTAAACACAGATTTTATCAGTAGGACCCAGCATTATCATAAGCCAGTGCCATTCAAGATAGCTTGTGATTTAAGGACATGAGAGTTAGATACTGCTAACTGTATAACCTGCAATTTCTGAAATGATTTATTTTTTTTAAAATGACCTCAGACCAGAGTGTACGTTTTTAGCCTGTAAATAAGCTCTGGTGTGGGCTGAGTATGGCAGTTAACAACAGAGTCTTAGCTACTGAGTAATAATTTTAATGGTAAAAATAAAACAAAATAAAAACTACTGCACATGAAAATATCCTGGCAAATTTAAAGCTTCAAGAAACCCTCCAAGAATAGGCATAATTTTAATTCAATAGTTCTAGGAAAAAGGATTGTGGTTTTGACTCGCCTAATTAGAGACATATGTAAGCAAACATTTAACTATTATACCTTCCCCACTACTCCACATCCAAATAGTTCTTCTAGTCCAATGTATTCCAGGTGTAGCTAAAAGTATGTCCTTTCTTCTCCTCTCCTCTCCCAGAATGTCTGTAAGGGTACACTACAATTAAAGACCCATGGGATGGCCACAGCTGGCCTGGGTCAGCTGACTTGGGCTTGCAGGACTCAGGCTGCAGGTCCTAAAATTGCAGTGTAGACATTCAGGCTCATGTTGGTGTCCGGGCTCCGAGACTGAGTGAGTGGGGAGGATCTCAGAGACCAGGCTCCAGCCTATTCCCAAATATCTATACTACAATTTTTAGCTTCACTGCCCAAGCCCGAATCAATTGACCCAGGCTCTGAGACTTGGTGCCACGGGTTTTTTTATTGCAGTGCAGATGTACCCTAGTAGACTGGCAGTGTGTGCTTGAAACATCCCAGGTGTTAGCAGGTGTTGGCCCTATTGAGAAAAGGTTAGATTCTTCTGTCAAGAATCAGAGGGGTAGCCGTGTTAGTCTGGATCTGTAAAAAGCAACTTTTTAGATTCTTCTGACTCACTGAAACCATTTTACCCTATCTGGTCACAAAGCAAGGTGGGATTGGAATAAGAACCATACGAGTAGCCAATCCTCATGTGAAAGTTTGAGCTGAACTCTACCATCTTATTCTTAAATTTATTTGTAAATAAGGCCAAACCCCAGGATTCCACATATCATGTGGACTTGGTTTTAGGGCAGCTTACTCATAGAATCTATGAGGATCTTTGAAATCTTGACACATGCATTCTGAGTACTGTCCATTATAGGTGAATTAACAAGTTTTCATCCATTGCATTATAAAACAGAAGAGAAACAGCCTTAATAAAAACAAAGTTCAAGCGTCAGTCCTGGCAGGGTTAAAGAAAATATGACGACAACAGAACATATTTAAAGTACCTCAGTTTCACCACTTCTGGGTCCTAGCTTAGAATCATAGAAATTTAGAGCTGGAAGGGACCTCAAGAAGTCACCAAATCCAGCCCTTGAGGCAGGACCACATAAACCTTGACCGTCCCTGGCAGGTGTTTGTCTAAACTGTTCTTAAAAACCTCCACAACCTCCTTTGGAAGCCTATTTCAAGCTTAACTATCCTTCTAGTTAGAAAGATTTTCCTAATATCTAACCTAAATCTTCCTTGTTGCACATTAAGCCCATTATTTCTTGTTCTATCTCCAGTGGACACTGATAACAAATGACCACAATCCTCTTTATAAAAGCCCTTGACACATTTCAAGATTGTTATCAGATCCTTCCTCAGTCTTCTTTTCTCAAGACTAAGCCTGCCCAATTTTATTAACCTTTCCTCACAGATCAGGCTTTCTAAACCTATCATTTTTGTTGATCTTCTCTGGACTCTCTGAGTTATCCACATCTTTCCTAAAGAGTGGTGTCCAGAATTAGACACAGTACTCCAGCTGAGGACTCATCAGTGCCAAGCAGAGTGGGACAATTACCTCCCGAGTCTTGCATACAAATACTCCTGTTAATACACCTCAGAATACTACTCTTTTTCACAACTGCATCACATTGTTGATTCATGTTCAATTTGTGATCCACCGTAACCTCCAGATTCCTTTCACCAGTACTACCATCTCGTCATTTATTCCCCATTTTGTAGTTGTACTTATAATCTTTCCTTTCTAAGTGTAGTACTTTGCACTTGTCTTTATTAGATTTTTTTCTTCTTGATTTCAGACCAATTCTTCAATTTTTCAATGTCCTTTTGAATTCTAATCCTGTCCTCCAAAGTGGATGTAACCCCTCCCATCTTGAAGTTATCTGCAAATTATATATGCAGACGCTGCACTCCATTATCCAGGTAATAAAGGAAAATACTGAAATGCACTGGACCTAGGATAGACCCCTGTGGGGCTCCACTAGATACATCCTCCCAGTTTGACAGCAAATCATGATAACTACCTTGTCCATACGAGGCCTGCTAAATTCTGTTTAAACTTGCATGAAGTCATAATCCCCAAGGGAAAAAGCATGCAGTAGCTTCTCATTCTACACTGTATTTAAGGTAATCCAAGTAAGTGTAAGTGTGTGTGTAAATGATACATATAACCAATATTGTCTTGTTTCACTGAAAAAATCTGCTAACATGCTTTTTAATTTTAATTCATGTGCAGAGCCACATTATAAATACCACAAGAAAATCTTTCATAAATTGTTTTCTTTTGAATTAAATTTATTAGGCTTAAGTTAGTACCTGAAAGGGTTAACAAAGATATGTAAAACTGTGTGCTACTTCAATAACACTTCCTACACCTCTGTGTTTGAATATTGTTCAAATTACGTAGCAAATAAACATAGCAGTCTGAACCTACTTTCTAGTGAACATCTGTAGGCATCCTTAAATGACCACACAATGCAGTGACAGCTTAGCATTATCTCCTCCGGTGGTTTATAGACAACTGGGGAAAATGTGTCTATGGAAACTTGTACGTGCTTTGCAACTGTCAGTGATATCAGTCTGTTACTTTAAAAAGCAAGAAGTCCTTTCTCCAAAAGAGGAAATATTATAGAAAAGTCTCATTTACATTTACTTCTGCATTTATATCAGTATTGAAGTCTGAGTATTCATCCTTTTCTCCATCAGATGCAAAGTAGTGGTAACGATTTCAGGGTAAGTCTTTGTGAGCGGTAAATGCCTTGTTTTCTTTTGAACTGGAAACTTTTGTTGAAGGCCTGCAAAATTATAAAATCATCCTAACTCTTTCTCCTCCTGCTCCTCAGAACCAAGGTTAACTTTGGTGAACAAGCTGACAACAGTCAGATTGCTACTCCCTTCAATACGCATTTATTTTTACAGAGTTAACATATTCCAGCTGCTTAACCTTTACTTTGAATGTTGAACAATACCTGCAGCAATTATCCATTTCAGCAACCATTAAAGCTTTCCGTTCCTTAACATATGGTTTGTTGGGCTGGATTATGCCCAAAGGCAGCAAAACTGGCATAAATGCTAAATATCCCACCATGTTATAAGATTCCAACCTGATTTCTCCTTACCACTAAGAATCAGGAGGAGAGAAAAGGTTTAACTAACTGATGGACCATCTTCAAAATAAGGCACTCATCTAATTAGTCCCTGTACAATATAGTAAGAGGGGGAGCTTCTATTTGAGGAAGGCCAAGTCTAGGTAAATCACACCATCACAGGGTAGGAGAGCTGTAACAGCAAAGGCCAGCCAGAAAAGAAATGCTGTCCTTTCACTCCAATTATTAAACAACATCTACTATGGTATTAGAGAGACAAGGTAAATGAGGTGACGGTTACAACTACACTGCATATCTACTGGTGTGATCATTTTTAAATCAGTATAACTTTCAAATAACTCAAATAACTTTCACCCAACAGTCCTAAAAGAGTAGGCTAAGGAGATCTCTGGCCTGCTGATGTTAGTTTTCAATAAATCTTGGAATACCAGGGAAATTTTAGAAGACTGGAAGAGTGCTGATTTTATGTCAATAAAAAAAAGAGACACCGAATGACCCAGAGTGGCAAATAATGAGGACCAAGTAGTCATATGGAACGATCTTGATCATTTGGTAGGCTGGGCCCATTCAAACAAAATGTGTTTTAATATAGCCAAATGCAAAGTCAGACATTCAGGAACTAAGAATTCAGCCCACACCTACAGACTGGAGGACTGTATCCTGGAAAGCCGTGACTCTGAAAAGGATCAAAAGATCACAGTGGACACACAACTGAACTTGAGCTCCCAATGTGATGCCATGCCAAAAAAAAAAGCTAGCTAGTAATCCTTGGACATTGTGATACGTAACTACGATAATCAGGGATATTGTGGCTGTCAGTCCCTAGGGGGAATCTCCCAGGAACAGAAGGCAAGATACTTTCAGCGGATGGCTCTGAGCTCCCTTTTACTGGGGATCTGAATGAAGCAGACTTATTGGTTTTAAGTCACAATGGAAAGCAGACCTTCATCCACTAATGGAGCTACAAAATAATCTGCTTTGGTCTCCCAGAAGGCAAACAACAAAACAATACCAAACAAGCTAAATGAGGGAGGAAAAGAGACAAGGAAGAGATAGCAAGTCTAAATGCTATTGCCAAAACGCTTGAAGGCTACTTAGCACCTAGATACTATGGCAGAATGCACATTAGGAATTAATATATAGAAAGTTTCACATCATATTAATTGCTCAAAAGATTGAATGTTGCCAGGAGTTGTTTGCAAGGTGTGCTGAAAGACTTGAGTTTCTCAGTGTTTTGAAAAACAATGGAATACTATGTAATTTCCTTGTTACAAATTTAGAAGACATTGGAATTTAGTAACATACACAAATGGAAAATGTTCTGACCTTACAAACATTGGTTCTGAAGGTTTCCTTTAACTCTTCTGTGTATGCTGGGTACTGCTCAGGGGGAACAATTTCTTGTGATGAACATACATACCAAGTCCTCTAGACTGAATTAATTGTATCACCTCCCTCCTTAATCAGCCAAGATCAGTGGGGTTAGAAATCAATTTCAGTGACGAATTATGCAAACCAAAACACGTAGAATAAAATGGAGTGTTTGTCAGAACTTAATTGAAATCTAAAATCCATATGAAGAACCTCAGCTGCTGTATCCATTTGTGCTTACCCTTGGGAAACAGACCAGAGGAAGCTATTTTTGCTACAATATTAAAATCATAGCCCAGGCGGATTTCCATTTTAGAGGGGGAAAATACTAAGAGGTTATCTTAGCGGACCTCGAGCCCGCAAACCCACACTACAAATCTCATTCACATGTTATAGACTGGGCATTCGTTCAGAAAAGTAGGAAACAGATTTGTAGGCTACACACCAGAAGTCTGAATATTAAGCATTTCAATACTCTTAATTTTATAACAACGAAAGCATTTGGCAATTTTTTAAAACGTTGTGTTCTCACATACAATTCTCTAGCAGTTTGAGTAAATAAACATATGGATGTCTTTACATTTATTTTTGCATTATTTAAAACAGTCAAGTACAATTGTTATTATTGTTAAATGGCCCATATTTGAAAAATACTTTCCTTTGCTCAGTGACAGATGGAAGGTTATGTAATGTACATGTCAGCTCAACAGCAAAGAATCACTTGAACACAATGGTTTCTAAATTTTAACATTTCAAGGAGCTTTTCATAAATAGGGGTCTGATTCCTGGCTTTGTCCTTTAGCAGTTTAAAAATGTAATCTATCATCATTTCTGTATGTATTCCCATTTCTAGAGGTTGTTTTATTGATAGAAGTGATTCTGACTGATAACTGGGGAACAGATAAAATAGACTTGCACATCTGATCTCTGATGTAAGAGTACGTAACATATAAAAGAGGGTACTGCCCAAGGGCAATAGTTGATTTTACATACCCAATTATCTAACATCAGACTTAAGCCTTATGGACCTGGGCCTCCAGCCCTTACTCACTTGAGTATCCCCCATTTCAGTCAATTAAATTACTCATGAGAGTAAGGTTTGCAGACTCAGCCACTAAAATGCTTTGTGCTGCTATAGGACTTTTGAATCACATATCAAAAACATAAGACAGTAGGAGTGGGAGTAGAGAAGACATGCCCTAGTGTGGAGAGAGGTGGAAAAGGGTTGCTCAGTAGTGATCCCTTACTGATCAATACAACAAATGCACTGACAGACTCCAAATTGAGGCCTTGGGTAGATATTAGTGGCTCTTCAGTAACTCACAGAGGGGATCAAGTAGAGAAACATTTGGCAAGGATTTTGAGTTTCTGGAAAGTAACTGTAGCAATATTCTATAACATTCATAATTAAAGTATAGCATTGAATATTGTGCAAATATACTGTTTGATCTAAAATGTATATCCTCCAAGGTAAATTTTTATGGGCTGACAGTGTGGGACAGAAGAAATGTTGTTCTTTGGATCTAAGTTTGAGTAAACAACTTGGCTAATTGTTTCACTTACTGTTAATAAAATTGCTATTGCATAATTATAAAAACCCTGCTGGTGGTGTTAATATTAGGCTACATGCTGCTCTGTTAAAGGGGAGAGAGCGATTCAAGACCATGACCATAAAAAGTTTGTGACTGAAACAGCTATCATTTTCCACTTTAGGGAAAATGAAGACTCTGTGTCCAAAAACAGGTGATAAAGAATATAACATATTCCTGATTTTTTAATGTTGCTGGAAAGGGTTAATATCCACTGGAAAGATTTCCTAAGAGGTATAATTTAAAAGCCTGTAGAAATTCCCACCATGCAAGGGTGTTTATGCTTTTGCTACAGGTCAGCTGCCCTCATGGCAACAGCTAACTAAGTAAGCCCTACAGGGCAAGGCAGGTATCAAATTGGCTAAAGATTTGGGCCCAGATTTTTAAAAGGTATTTAGGCATTGCTCTGCTCAGCATTGCAATGCTTAACTGATTTAGAAGCCCAAGACTCATTTTTAAAAGTGACTTAGGGGCCTGAGTCCCATTGACTTTCCATAAGACTCGGGCTCCTACAGGCCAAAGTCACTTTTGAAAATGAGACTTCCACAGCTGGCCTGTGCCAGTTAACTCTGGTTTGCAGGGCTCAGGCTGCGGGGCTCTCATATTGCTGTGTAGACTTCCTGCATGGTGGGAGGGTCCCAGAGCTCAGGCTCCAGCCCAAGCCCGGACGTCTACACAGCAATGAAACAGCCCCACAGCCCGAGCCCTATGAGCCCAAGTCGGCTGGCATGGGCCAGACACGGGGTTTTCTTTGCTGTGTAGTCATACCCTACTAAACCAACTAGGCTCTCCAATGCTGAGTGGAGCAATGCCTAAATACCTTTTAAAAATCTGGGCCTTGATGAGCAGAAGCTACAAAATGAGGAATTTCTTTTTTCACCCATTTTATTGGTAAAATCAACCCACTATTCAGAAATAAGACCACAGATATTAAAGGGCAGGTCAGAAAGGAAATCAATTGCACCCAGTGTGACACCCCATGCCCAATATGACACCTTGTNACCACAGATATTAAAGGGCAGGTCAGAAAGGAAATCAATTGCACCCAGTGTGACACCCCATACCCAATATGACACCTTGTACCCCAGTTTCACCCCTATTTTATGATTATGATATATTGTGTATAAAGTATGCCCTGTGAGATATCATTTCAAAACTCAACCTACTGAACATTATTATCCTGGTAAAACGTGTGTGGCAACTTTGTATGTAAAGTTATGAAATTCTACTGTATAATAATGCTCTTCCATTAGCATGTAACAAAGTTAGAAAAGCAGGCTCAAACTAGTTTTTCAGAGACAAAGACACACTTGCACACCAGCAGGGAGCTAAAAAGTCATTACCTGTTTCATCGGAGATTCACCAGCATGGAAGTTGTACAAAAAAATAAATTTACAACTCACCTGAAGGACAGCCTGCACAGCACATACACAATGGAACTGCTGACCCCATGACCCAGCAAAGACTTTTCCAGTATAAAAAGGAGAGACAGTGACCTACTCCTCATCTCTCCTCCCTCATCTCTACTCATGGCAGCAAGATCTCTTGAAAGACAATAGGCGCATCATTGAACTGTTGGGGGGAGGGGGTGTCCTAGCTGGAAGGTGTTCCAGTTAGTATGAACTGCTCTAAGCTTTTGGGTGAGAAACCTTTTTGCTTTCAAATCTTACATAGGTTGGTAAAATTTAGGAATTAGATTGCGGTTTTATTTTTTTTTTCTTTTGTAACCAACTCTGACTTTTATGCCTTTATCACTTATAATCACTTAAAATCTATCTTTCTCTAGTAAATAAACGTGTTTTATTGATTTATCTAAACCAGTGTGTTTTGGTTGAAGTGTTTGGGGAATCTGTACTCAGGTTAACAAAGGCTGGGGCACAATCATTTCCTTTGATTAAATGATGGACTATTAATGAGCTTGGTTTGTTCAGTAGTGGGCTCAACAGCACAAAATGCACATTTCTGGGGTACCAGGCTGGGGCTAAGAATTAGCAGATGTCACCCTGTATATCGTTCATGGGTGGCTGGGAGAGCATTCATGTAATTTTGCTGGGAGTGACTATATGCTAATGTCTGTGCGTGAGCAGAACCTGGAGAGGCTGCATTTCAATAGCAAAGCAGTGTAAGAGGCACCCCAGGCTGAAGAGTTAAGGGGACTCAGCATTTCAGTGGTTCAGGTTGTACCCTGCTGAATGTCATACACAGGCAAGTGGTGAACATAGTATTTACACATAGTTTTTTGCAGCAATGCAATGAGTTCCAGAGCAAGCACACTATATTCTCTCAAATGAGGCAAAACCCAGAAAAAGTGTATAACACACACTGCACAAGTGCCCACAAAAAAATTTAAGTAAATAATGATACAGCGGGTGGAATGTTTTAGTTTAATGTGTAAATTCCAACATTGTTGAATAGTTAGCAGTTTTAACTAGGATGATATTAAGTTTTTATTCATATGACATGGCAACAGCAAAATCTACTCCGACCCTTGCCAATCAGACTGAATGGAAGACTAACCTCAAAGGAATTTATTTCACTGGACAGGAAGAAGGTTCTTTCCTTAATGAAGAGGTTAGGGTACACTAAATCCTACTCTCAGAGCATACATTCTGTGTAGCACTGTATTTTAATAGCTTTTCCGGTCAATGGACTATTAAGGTCAACTTGGCTGAGGACCTACAGTCTTTATTTTTCGAAATAAATGATCCATTAAACATTGTTAAGAAGAAACACACTAAAAAATTACTTAAGATAGCTGCATCCCATTATCAGATGTAGTCATGAATATACAGATATTATTAACAATTTGCTATTTTATTAATTAACCCATTAGAATCTTTACTTGAAATGAAACAGAAGAAAAATAAAGGAGCAAAAGAATAGATTTTCTTTATACTTATTTGCTTAAGTAGAGCTTTACAGGTGTGGAGGAAAAATAGGACCCTGCCCTATTCTATGGCTCTATGCTTCAATTCAGGCTTTGCAGCTAACAGGCCGCAGGCCTGAACCAAGCTAAAAGTGTGGTTCTCTCTGACAGTGCTGACTGACAGTTAGCCTGCGGAGGGAGGAGGTGGCCAGAGGAGGGTGGAAAGCTCCGGCAACAAGAAATACTTGGCAGCACTTGCCTGCGGCCGCTGAATATAAAAACCGCTTGTGTGTAGCAATTAAAGTACAGTAACCGCTTGGGTAGAAAAAAATTATAGTAGTCATGTATAATGAGGAAGTATATCTCCCCCCTACACTATTTGTGTACCCACGCACCTCCCCTTACGAGCATCCCCTTGTGTAACTGACCCCTGCCGGGAACAGTCAAGTAGCGGGCACCCAATAGGAGACAGGAGAATAGCGTCGCCGGAAAACCGCAAGACCCCAACTCCCTTATTCCTAATATGGCAGTCATTACTGGAAGTATAGGGAAGTACCCCAGGACCCCAACTCCTTTATTCCTAATATGGTTGTTATTACTGGAACTGTGTGTAATTTGTTTGCGGTTTTAGACTTTAAAAATGCTCAGCTTGCTCTGCATCAAGGCTGGTAGTTTCTTAGCTGCCAGCCCCAACGCGTTGGTGTGTGTTTAATAAACGGGCCTCAGGCTTGAGTCTATGAACTAAAATCAATGCGTGGGTGACTTTTTCCACAACACAGGAGTATATCTTTTCAGATGAAGAGAGACTAAAATATACAGAGAGATAGAAAAGACTGACTGTCTACTTTATAAAGGCAACAAAGGAGATAAAATAATGATAAAAATACATAAAATAATTAATGGCATAAAGACGACAAAAAAGGAGCATCTGTTCCGCTTGCCTCAAAGGAACAAGGGGACAACCCATGAAATTAAAAGGTGGCAAATTCAAAATCGATAAAAGGAAACACTTTTTCATACAGTGTGTAATTCGACTGGATTTCATTGCCACAGGAATTCCTTCAGGACAAGAACTTAGAAAGATTCAAAAAAGGATTGGACATTTATATGGCTATCAAGAATAGACAATTAACATAATTAATTTTGGAAGGAATACTAAACCTCATACTTTAGGGCTTAAGCCACTCTCTAACAATTAGCCATCAGGATGAGACCTAATATGGGTGGCAGATTATCACACATCTGCTTACTGTAGGGTTCCTACACCTTCCTCTGAAGCATCTGGTGCTGGCAACTGTCTGAGACTGGCCTACCTTTGCCTACCAGGGGTCTGATCTAGTGTACCAATTTCTTTCTTCCTATGTTTGCATAACAGAAGTTCAGTTCTGCTATGGCTATCTTTTCTTGGCCACCCCAAACAGGAATGTTTAACTTTATGCTTTATCTCACTAACTCTGTTCACACAAGGGAGATCTTTTGGATCATCCTGGGAAAGGGCGTGTCCTTGTGTTCTTACTTTTAAGTATACGGATTATGTTTATACTGTATTAATATAACTCACTTTAGCTTAACCAAGCATGTAATTAATTTTGATTCCATAGCACAGCTATGGTTATTGTGTGTTTCATAAGATGCATTTTTTGCTGGTATTGGTGGGGTGGGGGGGAAGATTGTGAACTTCTTGTGGTAAATAAGAGCCCACTGTGCAGGATGGGAGAAACTAGCAATATTTTCCCCTTCTTCCCCCGTAGCCCTAAGAGCCAGAGAGCAGAAGTAGCAAGCTAGGAAGCTGGGAAGGCCTGGCCCATCTGAAGACCAAAAGCACCAGCAGGTGGCATCACTGGTGGACCAGGGGTCATCCTTACTCCCCTGAGCACCTGAAAAGAAGTGGCATTATTAGTGTATGAGGGGGAGCCAGGCCAACAAAATGATAAGCTGGGAAAAATTACCAAACTCCCCAGAAAAACTCGACGATGGAATAAGATACAAATTTAGGGAGTTCAATTTATTTTAGGGTAGGTTGGATAAATCAGGTTTATACTGAAAAGCCAGCCTGAATCCTAACTAACTATGGAACAGCTGCTGCTATTCCATAATATTTTTAAAAACTTACTCTGTCTCCCTTTCTGCTCTGACATCAGCTAACCGTTCCTGGCTTCATTCTACTCTCTCTGCTTTCCTCTATCAGGTCCCCTCTTATGAATCTCCCTTCTAAATATATAGCTCCATGTTTTTAATTCTCTCCATGGATGAAAGTCTCTCCCTGCCTGTAAGGGGTTTTGTCAGTGTTCATTTGGGATAAGGTGTGTAACACAATTGATGGGTACACCACTTGTGAATAAACGCAGCCACCTCAAACACATGCCAATACAGCCTCTATACTATATAATGTATTTTACATACACACACATGCACATCTATAGCCAGATAGAATAAAAGATGGTGTGAGGGCACATTAAACATTTTATTGACTTCTGCTTGGGTTGACCATATTACCCATGAGCTGTGAAGCCACTACATTCTAGGTAGGGAAAGAATATATGAAGATAGTATAAAGTTTTGGTTGGCACAACTTTAAGATGATCAGATAACCCCTTTCTGACACAGGTACAAGCTATAAATAAATGGCAATAAGAAATATATAGCACTCCATATTAATATATATTTTCTTCATGACTCTTATTTTGTTTTCTATGTCCTTTGGATTTTTTTTTAACCAATGAAGGGTTTCTGAAGTTATACTTTGATAAAAGCAGTGAGCAAGTACCATGTGGATTATAAAACTAAGCCACCTATATGGATTTCAAACCTTAACTATTACTACAACTGTTTGTAAGATAATGATAACTGTGTTTCTCAGCAACTTTCAGTGTTTTCTAATAGCCCATCGATTTCAGTAGGGCCAGAATTTCATCCAGTGAGTGGGATTGTTTCCATTGATTTAAATGTGTTTTGGATCAAGTCCTAATAGCCTTTTCAGAGGCAAATGGTATCTTTTATCTCACAGTATACGCTACGGTGTGATCAGATGCAGGGCATTAAAAGGTCTAATTTACAGGGTGACTGAATAGTTTACAAGTTTAAAACAAAAGTATTACTGTATATATATTTATGTATCTATTTATTTGTGTACTTCTATAATATTTAAATCAAAAAGTAATGTTTAATATAGGCATATACTGAAAATGGTTCCTCACTGCGGTCAGCTTTGTACCTAATCTAGGGGGTCAAAAAGCAATTAATGTGTAACACAGTCTTCAGTCATTACATTAGAAGAAATTGTAGGTAAGCTAATTGCCTTGAATATTTAGAGATTTGCTAAAGACATAATAAATTTAGACTTTCTGGCTAGATTGAGAGTTTTGGACCAGAGTACAAATAAAAATTGCCCACTTCTGTTCCAAGAAAGATAAACGAAGTGTAGAGGAAAGGGTCACAAAAACAGGTGGAGAGGTCAAAGCAGTGACTCTTTTATTAACTCTGTATTGTGTGTATCAACACAATACAACGTGTTGATTTACATATAACTGTCCACTACTGGCTCTCTAAACTCACCATCATTTATTCAGTTAATTTCTTGTAGGTGACACAGAAGAAGTGATCTGAATGCAGAGTGGAGAGCGCCCTTCCAGACCAGCTCAGGGAAGTAACCACTAGGAGCAGTGTGGAAGACAGCATGAAGACACTTATGGGAGAAGCAGACAAATAGGATGTCGAGCCTGGTGTCATTGGCAGAGAGGGCAGGAAGGCAACATGAAAAGCATAAGATAATGTTTGTTTTCCTCATTACATTATGGGTCACGGTCTATCATGAAACTACACTAACCCCTATCAGATACCCATGATTAATGGGTACAGGACAAAACAGAAAGCTGAACTGTAAGGACACTTTATAAATAATTTTCTCTAGCATCAGATTGTCACTGGTGATCGGAAATAGAAAGTTTTTCACAATACTCACTCCCCTGGTAACCAAATCAGCAACGCAGAATTCTCTCCAACTGCTTACCTCTTTTGCACTTTTAATTTTGGCCAGGAATGTGTACAACTCCATTGTTTCAGCAAATAGTGCCCGACATACTGCCTGATAGTGGTTTGGTGCCTCTGATCGGGTTGGTAAATGGGCAGCACACAACTAGGGAGGAAAATAAAAATTGTTATATATAGACACATACACCACTGCTTTTGCTAATACAACACAGCTAGGAACCTACTGTACTTACAGGGTAGCATGCAAATGTTCCCTGTACATATTTATGTCAATTTATTTTTTTAACCAATGATAGTTTCTACTATACATTGTTTTCAAGATTCTGTACCTAAAATAGAGATGCAATAGAATATTTAGAGGATGAGAAATCTTGTATGTGAGACACTTAACTTCAGGAAGGAATTAAAGTACATTTCTTTACTTTTCTTCTGTCTTTTCATTTTTGTAGGAAAAGTTCTATGAGTGAAGGAGAGTTTAGGAGACATTCAAAAAGATGCCGTCACTTCCTGGAAAACTTTGAAACACAGTCTACCTGGAGGCAATTTCCCTTTTATATTATTTTTCTTCCCTTCACTTTTAAAAATAATACATAGGATATTTAACTGAAAATGGGATTGTTGATTCTCAGACTTTTTCCCTTCCAAGGTCATAGTTCTTAGTTTATAATATCATAATTGTCTTCATAGCAACACACTGATTGCACAAAGAGGACTACAACATTAAGCAAGCATCAAGACAAGATTATCAAAGAAACAAATATTTTGTTCCTACGCAAATGATGTTCCTAGTAATAAAGAAAGAAGAAGTAAAATACATTGTGTTTTTCTTTTAGCATAATTGTTTCTAAATAGAATGTTTTTCAGAGTTTTCTATCAGATGTCAGGAGCTTTTTAAAGTGAAAGCATTTTAACTCAATTGTCAAGAAAAAAAAGAGTTCCCTAACGAAACAACGTAAAGGGCCAAATTTTGAAAAGATTTACATGATAGTCTAATATAGGATTTCACCCACTGCACACTGAGTGGATATTTTCAGAGAACCATCCACAATGACTCCAACATCTTTCTTGAGTGTTATCAGCTAATTTAGACCCCATCATTGTGTATATATAGTTGAGATTATGTTTTCCAATGTGCATTACTTTGCATTTATCAACACTGAATTTCATCTGCCATTTTGTTGCCCAGTCACCCAGTTTTGTGAGATCCCTTTGCAACTCTTCGCAGTCTGCTTTATACTTAGCTATCTTGAATAGTTTTGTATCATCTGCAAATTTTGCCACCTTACTGTTTACACATTTTTCCAGATCACTTATGAATATGTTGAACAGTAATGGTCCTAGTACCAATCCCTCAGCGATACCACTATTTATCTCTCTCCATTCTGAAAACTGATAATTTATTCCTACCCTTTGTTTCCCATCTTTTAACCAATTACTGATCCATGAGAGGACTTCCCTTTTATCCCATGATGGCTTACTTTTCAAAAGTCAATTTAAATTAAATAAATTTAAAACAAATATATATTTGTTTTAGAAATCTAGAACTGTTGTGTGTTTTGGTGTAATTTGCATTATCCTTATGTTAAATTTTCATTATCCTAACAAAACACTGAATTTATTCATCTCTCTTTTATATGTTGCAGGTCAAAGTGAAAATGAAAGGACAAAAAACAATGCAACAATTTTTCCACTCAAAGGCCTCAAAAACCAATCAAGGTGAAGAACACATCAAGAACCAAGAATATATCAACATGTCATTTGAAGGTTCAAGTGGTGTATCTACATCCGAGCAGCCCGAAACACAAATACAGCTACCTACTGAAGAAACAGTGTCTCCAAAACCTTAAGGCAGTTCCTGATGTTTGTCAGTCAAAGTGTTATTGAAGTTACAAAAGATGGCTACTGGTGCACCTCTTGCAAAAAAGCTTACGAAGAAGGAAAGCTTTCCAATGCTATAATTGGTAAAAGTGGAGGAGCTTCGTTTGTCAGACCGATCAACAACGCCAATGCTGACAAACTACATGAAAAGGCTGCAAAACACCATGCCTCGGGAGTGCATCAACATGCAGAAAGCCTTATAAGCCCACTTTCAAAGCCAATTTTAGAAGTACTTAATGAGGCTGGAGACACAACACAGTTCATGCGAACAAACATGGCTGTGGCATCATATTTTCTATTTAAGCAAGAGATACCACTACAAACTGGAGGCCAATGTTAAGTGTATTGTCACTTGTTCATACTGAAGTTGAACACTGGTTCTGAAAAAGACCAGCAAATACTCACTATATCTTTCTGCAAGAAACTCAACTGTCTAGCTAGAAGCATGCGGTGCAACAGTGAAGACTCAACAGTTGAAAAAGTGAAGAACTCTCTCACTACATTCAAAATATTTGCATACATGGCTGATGAATGCACCAATGCAAATGGGCATCAAGTATTAAGTCATTGTGTACATTATCCTGATGTCAGTGGTAGGCCAGTAGATGCATTTCTAGATGTTCAAGTTATAGAAGACACATCGGCTATGACAACCCACATATTAGAAGAGTTAAATGCTTCTCAATTGGACCCCAGACAGATGGCTGCTTGTGCATTTGATGGAGCTGCAAACTTCTTTGGACGACACGGTGGAGTACAAGCTTTGCTCAGAGAAAAGTGTAACTCTAATCTCTCCTATACACACTGCAGAGGCCATCTGCTCCAACTAGCGCTAGTACGAGCTGCAGACTTCAAAAGCCATTAAAAAAAAGCTATAAATGTAATGTCTTCATTATATTATTTTTTCATTAAGAGTCCAAAAAGACTGAATATCTTGGAAAATATAGAAGATACACTGGGACTGAAGTTCAAATTAGTCCAACCTGAGAAAACCCGCTGACTTTCTCATGAGCAATCCTTGGCTGTTGTCTTAAAATTACTCCAGCCGTTATTACTGGCTTTGGATAGTATCCACCAAGATGGGATGGATCTAAGTAGTGAGGCTGGTGGATTACTTTTGCTACTACGTTCAGAGAAGACTATTGCCATTCTCTCTCTTGTAAGTCTACTGTTGAAACCACTTGGGTCATTAAACAATGCCATTCAGGCATCTGCTACCACAGTAGTAGATCTTTGACCAGCAATAGAAGCTACATTTGAATCAATCAGAGAGCTATCCATTGAAAAAGTACTGGAAGAAGCAAAGACTTCAGTTCAGAAGTTGACTAATGAAGGAATTTATATTGAATCCTTAAGTGAAGAGGACAAGAAGTGTTTGTTAAGACAACTGAAAAAGTACACAGACTTGATTCTTAAAAATCTACAACAGCGACTTCTAAATTCTACTCAACCTCTACGTAGTTTTTACAGATCCCTGTCCTATAAAACACTGACAGTTGAGTGGAGTGAGGCACTACTAGCAATGGGGCTGCCATGTGATCAGGACAGAATAGAGAATTTGAACACAGAGTGGAATATCATACGACGAATGAATGAAGATTTGACTTCAACTTCTTTTTTATCATCACTAGTGGCTCGACCCAATCTTTGTGCTATGTTTCCTGGAATGAAATAAGTAGGAATTAATCTCTTGCTACTCCCAGTCACAACAGCTACAACTGAGTGTTCTTTTTCATCATCGAATAGAATTTTGTGTTCTGAAAGAAGTCGCCTTCTACCTGATCATGTGAATGAATTAACGAGCATATCAGTTGAAGGAATGGATGTACCGGACACTTGAGAAGCCACCAAAGATGAACACATTGCATTCAAGAAGTTCATTAACAGAGTTGTGCAAAATTATAACAAGAAACCAAGAAGGATGTAGATGTAGTGCTTCATAGAAGGCTTGAGCAGCCAACTTTAATTTGTGTGATGATTTTAAAACATGGGTTAAATCTATTAAAATGATCATGAAACATTTTTCAGTTTTTACTATGGTGCCATACAGCCCACCTTCACCCTCATGGTCTCACCCCTCATCGGCCCTGACTCCTCCCCCCCTGTAAATTCTAACACACACACACACACACACACACACAATTTCAATTCCTGTGGAAAACACTGGAAACTGAACAAGCCACTCTAAAGAGAAAAATTTTGCCCAGAAATATGGAAGATGGAAAGTTCTCACAAAACCTTTTATAGTGTTTAAAGGAGGCATTACTCTCCTGACTCCCAGTCCTATAAAGTAGCAAAGTAGAGTTTTACACACGGTTTTGAAGGTGGATAATGAGTTATTTTTGCAGACATTTATGGGGAGCAACTCCCAGGCATGAGGGCAGCATGGGGGAAAGGCATGAAGGTGCTTGCTCGAAAATTTAGCAACTGGATAGTGGAGGCTGACATCATGGGCCAAGCAAAGGCGGTCATTTCCTCCTCTGTAAAACAAGGATATTTATCTTCTTTTGTAAAGGCTTTGAGATCTATTACTAAAATATATTTATTGTTATTATTATTATTAAGGATCCTGCACTCCCCACTCAAACAAAATTCTCATTGAAGTAAATTGGAGTTTTGCCCAAACTGATGAGGATCGCTGTATCAATCTCTAGGATCCCAATCTTGCAATTGAATCTGTATAGGCGGACCCCTGCTCCCACATAAAGCCTCACTGAAGTCAACTCATACAGATTCAGTTGCAAGATCTGGACCTAAATGCATTAACCTTTATAAGTAATGCTACTGCATGTGGTAAATTCAGTACTTGTGTAAACAAGTGTAATTCCTATGGGTTACACCTTAGTTAAATTTGGTCCAGCGTCTTTAATACTACTCCCACCAGGATGTGCCTAAGATATTCTCCACAGAAGTCTGCAATAAAGAGACAGAACAAGTATTTGTGAAATAGTGCCTATAATCTGTTCACCATAAAAATACATGTTAAATCATCAAAACAAAATAACCGGAATGAAATATTATTGCACAGACACCCAATCAAAAAACAAATGTAATGCTGGCCTTAAGGCTTCCTACTAGTGGTTTTATAGTAGTTGTTTACTTTGCTGATAAAGGTGAGAATAGGCTGAGGGAAAATCACTGGTTATGTTAGAAGCTTTCCAGAGCTAAACCTCTCTTTTGAGACAAAGTCTCTTTAGTAGCGGAGGAGCCCTTCATTAGTTTGGTAGTACATTTGTCTAAATCTGTCCTTTACTATGGTGAACTTTCTGGAAGCAAATGCTCATGATGCAGGTACACTCAGGCCCATCACATGTATATACTATATTTGACTACTTCCACCCCATCTTCCCACGCAATGTCCAAATTCTGCCACTTCTTCCTCCATAAAATTTCTAAGCTCTAGCTTTTCCCCTCTATCCGCACAGCTAAAACTTAGGCCCTCATAATACCCTGTTTTGATTATTGCAACCTTCCCCTTCCTGGTCTCTTTGATACCACACTGCTCCATCAAGCTTATCCAAAACACATCTGCCATGATGATCTCTCTTGCCTCTGGTTCTTATCCTGTCACACTGTCCCTCTGAATATTCCTTCACTCGATCCCTCTTTTCCAACACATCAAATTCAACTTCTCGTCCTCACCTTCAAGGAAAATTTAACACACTGCTTGACCTCACTATGTTTGGCTGTAGCCAGTTCATGAAGAGGAAATTTAAAACAAAATAAATTTTAAGACTTTTTTATGAGGAACACTTATCAAAATAAGGCAAAGCTACTTTTTGATTAAGAGCTTTTAAAATTTATAATCAAACTTACAAGGCCCAAAACATTTACAACAGTTTTTAAAGGAAGTTATAAAATGTGATTCTTTCATTAAACTTAATTGCTGAATATTCACCATGACAAATTCCATAGCAAAACAGAGAGTGCTCTTCTCCATTAAATTATATGAAGAGACTGTCTACCTCAAAAGGGCGGGGGAGTGCTATAGCACATCAATCCAACCCACACTCCATTAACAACCTGGAGAACAAACACAGGAGATATGAAAACTAAATACTTACCAGTCACTTAATGAGAAGGCTAGCACTCTATTTAATAGAAACTGGCCAAATTCTGTCTGTTTTAGAATGGTTAATTTATCCTCTCTTTACTTAATAACTAACTGTCCTCACCTGACCTATCATTTTTTCAATAGGCCATAGTTATTAATTTTAGCTTCTTCTGTTTGTATAAATGTTTAGAGTGCAGGTTAAGATTTTATTTTTTGTTCAGACCACACAAAGTTCTGTATTGACCATACCTTTATTGACATACTTTATTTGGAAGTATGTTAGAGACATCTGCATAAAAATATTCAGGCAGCTACTAAAATTCTGTACTAGCAAGTTTGTACATGGGATGGGTATCATCTACTACTGAATACAAAGTAAAGCAATCAAAAATTGAATTAAACACTTGCAATTAAAACAGAGAGAAAAGTGATCACACTAAAAGAGAACTGTTTGGGTTGGGGTATTTTTAGAAGGGAGGAATGGAAATGGATAATTCATTCATAAGTCATAAGGATGCATTAAATAAATAAATAAATAAATAATAAAGTCAGCCTAAAGTAAGGTGGTTTAGCATAAACTTAAAATAGCCAGGCTGAAACCACATCTCTATTCAGTCCGACTGCACCTATGTATTAACAGGATTTCTAAACAACTGGTGATTTTACACATAGCTGTGTTGCAAAATCTAGGCACAATGTGACGAGTCAAATATGAAATGTCATCCTTAACCCTGACTTTCAGGACATCTATCCATTTTAATCAAACCTTTCAATGTGCTTTTTTGTTTTAAAAGGTGTTTTTCTTTAACATACCTAATGCACACCCATCTAGCATTAATATAGTCGATGTCACTGGTTTGAGCATTGGCCTGCTAAACCCAGGGTGGTGAGTTCAATCCTTGAGGGGGCCACTTAGGGATCTGGGGCAAAAATCTGTCTGAGGACTGGTCATGCTTTGAGCAGGGGGTTGGACTAGATGACCTCCTGAGGTCCCTTCCAACCTTGATATTCTATTCTATTTTAAGATCCAAAAGAACGAGGCAGGCATTAAAAAACCCTTAGACTTAGCATGCCATAGCAGTCCACAATTATTTCAATCAGATCTTCAAATCTTTTCATCCATTGAGAACTCTCCAACTGAAACGGTGATTTTGTACAGAAGCTGGGTAGGGTGCTTTAGTGATTCTGGGGCTTGCCTTTTCTCCCCTCATGCTGCAGTTCAAGCCTATCCTGAGGGGAGTGAATGTTCTCACAGAGCCCTATGTTTAATACAAGGGCTGTTTGTTCTGTTTTCAGGAAACCTACCAAAACGTACATTTTAAAAAATTACTGTGTTTTTGTAAACTGGTAAAATGGTGGAATAACGTAAGTATTACCGGTCATTAAAAAGTACTTAATAACTGAATCAACAAGCATTTCTATTTTTAACTGTTCCTTTATTGTGAAGAGTTTCTTCATGAATCTATCTAGAACAGATTGACTCAAAGCATTCAATTTTTGCTTAGATCACTGAGAAGATTAGTGTGTTGCATAGGTCACAGAAAACAGACATTATGTAAATATCAGACCCTTGCCAGCTCCTCTCTCAGGATTCATCCTCAATTCACCAAGAAACAGTGTGCATCAAGCCTACCCAGTGTTAAAAGAAAGCACAACCCATGACTCTATTTGAATGCATTCTATCAAGAGCTAAACCAAATTACAACACACATTCACAACTGACTGATCTGTTGGAGTCTGATTGCCTAGTGCGCAAGTTTTTTTTGCCAATAAATATTTGAAATCTGCACCACGACACCCTAGTCTGTCTGGGATCAGAGTTCAATAGAGAAAAAATAGTTTCTACTTTTAATCTTCTTCTGCTAACTTTTCTTTATCAATTTTTTCCGTAGAGAATAAAAAGATTTTTTCCCCAGGGGACCCAAAGGCAAGCTATCATGCTCAAAGTATTCTACAAAATGTACTATACAGCCTGCATGCACTGGGCTTGTAATGCATTTGCTACAGTCTTAGAGTTCCAACACAATACGTACGAGACACACATCTGGCAATGTAAAGCAGCAAGAAGAAATATTACTTTTATAGAGCAAACCAATGAACATTCAATAGGACTGTGTTTCAGACAAATCCACAATAGTGTGGAATTGCCACATGTTCTAAGGGTACAACTCAGCCTGAGCTATGTTACCTGTATCAATGTTATTTTATGATTCTGTCTCTGTGCAGATAATCCCATCACAACGTCCCAGACGTTGTGATGGGACTTTAAAAGAAATTATATTGTGAAAATGAGCTCTAAGGACACTTTCGCTTCCCTGACATGAAAAAAAAAACACTCTTGCTGTGACAATAGCTGTATATTTGTAAAACTTGACCTAGCCTATAATTTTAGTTTACCCCTTAGTATCCTGGCTGGTCAGGAGAACTAAATATGTTAAGGAATGGCCAGTTTCTGAGGAATAAGGTGGTGGCGTGATAGAAAGGTGGAGGGTTTCTGGCTCCTAGGACCTGATTGGAACTCTTGCCCAGTGTAAGTCTTGATTTACCTAGCCTCCCAGCCATCTGGTACCTGGCCTCATCACCAGTTCCTTACAACTCCCAGTCCCTCAAATTGAAGATCATCAGTGGCAAGCGTCAGGAGGGTGGGGCAAGAACAAAAAGTCTCTGACATGGAGTCCTGACAGGCTCTTTTGTTGAGCTGGGATGGGAACTCAATACTCTCCACACCTACTGAAATGTCATAAAGCAGGGTTAGGCGAGAGCTTGTAAGGCGAGGCTTTTGCCAGGGAGAGGGAAAAGAAGGATGAAAGCAGAGTATACACTCAGTTTAGAACCCTAAATTTAGCTACTAAGCTCCATGATAAGCAGCCAAAACCCATAGAAAGTAGTGTTCAGAAGCTGTGGAACTCTGCATGCTTATATCTGTGTTTGCAACTGTAATAGGCAGGCCTGAAGATAAATACGCAGTGAGAATATTCACTCCCCCTAAAGTATCAGATGAAGCTCACATACCCACAAAAATCCTGTGTTCTTTGAAATTCAGACACATCTTTATAATACATCAATGCTGCCAAATGTAAGTTAGAGTTTGTTTTCAATGTACCACTTATTTTGCTTTACCCAAACTGTTCCTCCATTTCTACACTTCACTCCCCTAGTTTGGGCTGTCTGCAGGTATGAGACAGATTTTCCTCGTTGTACTAATTTTCTGTAGTAATCTGGTATGACTTCATATCTTTTAGGATGTTTTGGCTAGCTCTTGGGCTTTTGATGCAGAATTTGTAGCAAGCTGGCTTTGGTTCAGCAAAGCATTTAAACACATTTTAGTCCATCCCTGTTTCAGCAAAACACTTAACCATGTACATAAGTAATTTCCTGAATCAGGGCCTTACACCGTCTGCTGAGTTTGCGAACAATAGTGTTGATAATGATGGTGATTTCTGTGTTGTGGACAACTAAACACTTTCCCCCTAAGAATCTAAAGGCCAAAAGCACCACTATCAATCCCTTGGATCATCCAATTCTCACCTGAAGTCTCAAATTTAAACTAATGAACCTGTAGCCATGGGGAAAACCCATTTGTGGGTCCTGAAAGACTGACACCTACCAGAGCCCAAGGATGGAGTTGGGGTGACCTCTGGTAAGCTTTTTAGCATGCATATAGGTTCTTTTATTGCTTTTAATATATTTTCTCTAATGCCTTAGAATAAATGTGCTTACTAGAAAGAGCTGTGTGGTAATTTGTGATGGTGGGCCATTACGCTATTCATAGCTCTTGAAGAGAAAGCAAAGTGCATATACTGGCCTATCTAGGTACTCTGGTGTGCTGGGAATATCAGAGTGTAGGTAGAGAAATGTGGAGCCTGGAAAACCCCGGTCAGGAAAGAGAGACACAGTTTTCTGTCAAAAAGAGGTGAGGGTTGAGGAGCCAGGAGCCTAAAAGTGGGTGCCCCTGAGGGGCAACAGAGGGGGAATATAGGTGCAGTTGGCCTGAACTGGGACACCATGCACATGTCGTAGTTGTTTTTATAAATAAAAGACACAAAGCTGTCAATCCAGCATTTTTCAGTTTGAAATTAACACACAAATATTGATTATTTTTTTAAAATCTCACACTGCAAAGCATTTTTAACCAACCATCATCTAGAAGAACAAGTGTCTGCATACAGCTTCAGTTTAAAAGGAATTTTTATTGGATTTTTTTTCTCCAAAAAATAAGGGGAAAACAAAAACGAACAACAAAACAAAGAGAGCAATAATGTAAAGGAATGGACAGGGAGGGAAAAGAAAGAAAGGAAGGAAGGAGGTAGGGAGGGAAAAGGAGAGTTACATCTCAGTTTCCTTCCACTAGGAATTAATCAAAGATTTCTAAAAAGTCAGACTAAATATTTTCAAATTTCTCTTGAGGTCCCTCTTCTCCAGAACGTTGCCTGCTCTTTACCGGCCAGGTTAGCCAAGCCACTATGCAAAGCTTGTATCTCTGGAGGTAGCCTGCTCTTCCATCAAAGCTATATGAGTTATTGGGCTATAAGCACAGCTCTAGAGAACCAAGGTTTCTGTGAGCTGGAGAATTTATAGGATACTGTCCCAAAACACAATTCTGAGAAGTAATTTTTAAGGCGGTATCCATTATTATATTAATCCTCCTGCCTACTCCCAAAATATGGGAGACCCACATCTCCAGCAGCAGTCTGTTTTGGCAAGGACCACACACACTAACCTAAGCAGGGACCAGTGTGAACGAAATATAATTTTCTCCTGAATCAGCCTTAAACGTAGATCAATAGTATAGTTTTTAATGTTTTGCAAGGCACTTCCCCATTGGCTCAAAAGGGGGGGAGGTATAGCTCAGTGGTTTGAGCATTGGCCTGCTAAACCCAGGGTTGTGAGTTCAATCCTTGAGGAGGCCACTTAAGGATCTGGGGCAAAAATCAGTACGTGGTCCTGCTAGTGAAGGCAGGGGCTGGACTCAATGACCTTTCAGGGTCCCTTCCAGTTCTATGAGATAGGTATATCTCTCTATATATATAAAAATGTAACCCTTCTGCCCATCTGAGTTGGCAGCAACAAGGGCCGGGTTCAGTATCTAGGGGTTCCGTTTCAATACTGCAAAACCGGCTCAAGCCCCCACCCAGTGACCTGGGACAATTTCATACCACCCCCCGGGCGCCTCTAAGAGGCAATACTTCCCCTCTCGCAAGCACGGAGTCTGAGTGTAGCAAAATCCTTTTAATAAAGGAGGGAAACAATGCAGCATTATATTGGGGAAACACCACAAATAGGATTCATAATACAAACCATGAGCTAAAGACCCACCCCCAAGCAAGGTTGGCAGTGTCCTTTTCCCCTCAGGGTCTTAAGTCCAACAACCCAAAAGATCACCCCAAAGTCCCAAAAGTCCAACACCTCTAAAGTCTCTTGAGTCCAACAACCCAAGAGTCTCTGTCCTTGGTCAGTGCAGCCCAGAGCTGCAGAGTTTTTGCCCCCCACAGCCTGGGTGGAAGGGGGGGAGGGGAGAAAGGGTACGCAGGGTGTTAAGAGGCACCTTATGTGGTCCGAGGCCANTCCTTTTAATAAAGGAGGGAAACAATGCAGCATTATATTGGGGAAACACCACAAATAGGATTCATAATACAAACCATGAGCAAAAGACCCACCCCCAAGTAAAGGTTGGCAGTGTCCTTTTCCCCTCAGGGTCTTAAGTCCAACAACCCAAAAGATCACCCAAAAGTCCAACACCTCTGAAGTCTCTTGAGTCCAACAACCCAAGAGTCTCTGTCCTTGGTCAGTGCAGCCCAGAGCTGCAGAGTTTTTGCCCCCCACAGCCTGGGTGGAAGGGGGGGAGGGGAGAAAGGGTACGCAGGGTGTTAAGGGGCACCTTACGTGGTCCGAGGCCAACTGCCCCGCCTCTCCGTGGGGTTCTGCTGCCGCCTTCACCATGAGCCGCTCCACTATCCGTCCCATGAGCTGCACCAGCCGTCCCACGAACTGCTCCGCTAGCCACTCCACAAACTGCTCCACTCGGTACTCTGGTGAGCAATATAGCTTCAGGCTCCCCCACTAGTTAACACAGCACTCAGTGATTTCAGCTCTTAGTGATTTCAGCTTATAGTAGGGGAGCCCTAGTGCTGGTGCACCATTGGCCCAAAGCAAATTCAGCTCAGCAGTCTGTAACTAGATTCCTAATGGGATCAAAGTTAGCTCTGACATTCAACAGTGGAGAGAGGAGGAGGTGCAATTGGTGTTTCAGGCCCTCAAAGGGGGCCCATCCCATCAGGTACAAATACCTGTCCCCAACCTCTCTCCCTTCACTGGGTTTTGGAACCCATGTCCCTTGTCTAGCAAGTGCTACTTAGTTGATGGTGAGTCCCTCTGTCATCAAACAGTTCCACTGGCCTTGATTCACATAACCATGGTAACTCAGGGTAACAACACTTTATTCCTCCTGCCCCAATAACAGAGAAACTGGGGATCCCACAGCCGCCAAAGTGACCATTTTGGGCTGCTGGGGCTCACGCTAGGCGGGGTGGGTGTGCCTATGCAAATGAGATCAGCCCCTGAAGTTCTTTTCCACACTCCCCATAATTCACCACCAGATGTCAGGGTAGAGCTCATCCTGACTCTGCTTACATCTTCCCCCCAGCCGAGAATTTGTCGTCCCGACAAATCACACTCCCTATTATACCAACTCACTGGTCCCCTCCAAAGGGCCTCAGATAGCCCACTTTAGCTTCCACAAGCCTGTGTGCTAAATGTATTGACTCCTCACTAGTCACCCCAGGTGCATCATAAGTTAACCGTTTCACTGGTCTTATTACCCTGTCTCACCTATGGAGAGTCTCTGTTGCCGTGGTAGAGTGGACATCCTCTTGAGCGACGGATGGAGAGGTTTCCTTTGAGGGCCCCTCGGCTACTGGCATAGGCCCCTGCATTTCTAGATCTAACAGGGAAGGGTCCAAGGTTCCCAAGGCATCCTCCACCTGTATGTCTCCACTGTCCCCCACAGCCGCCAAAGTGACCATTTTGGGCTGCTGGGGCTCACGCTAGGCGGGGTGGGTGTGCCTATGCAAATGAGATCAGCCCCTGAAGTTCTTTTCCACACTCCTCATAATTCACCACCAGATGTCAGGGTAGAGCTCATCCTGACTCTGCTTACATATATATATAAATAAAAGAAAATATTTTTGAAAAAACAAGAATCTTTTTTAAACCGAGCTTAAACCACTTTACATCAATGGTAAACTTAATTTAAGCAAAGATGACAGCATCTTCACTGAAAGATTGAACAAAAGGTAAATGGCACAGACTAACACCTCACTTCATCGGCTCATTTTCAAATCCACATCCATTACATCTCCACAACCTAGTGAAGATTCCATAATATGTTTACTCTGTCATAATTAACTCATCAACACCCTTGGAAAAAAATCGTATAAATATTATTTTCTGCTACTGTGGGTTTTTTTAAACATTTGGAACTTAAGAAAAACACAGAAGAATATAGTAATAGTTACAGACTACAGCTCAGTTTAAAGCCTAAATCCTCCTCATCCTCCTTATGGATCTGTCATGTTCACTGGACCTAAATCCTAATCTTTCTTAGTTCTGCATGCAGTAAATTATCAAGAATTTAACATTACCAAGTGAAAGCCAGTTTGTGTTTTTCTAATGTGATCTTAAATAATCCCTTTAGACAGACAGTATTAACAGAAGCATTTTAGCATCATTAGTTTTTTACGTCACTATACATTCTTTTAGGTGCTTGTACAGACTTGTTGGCTAGAATCTGTTCATTTAAACTCTGATTCCTCCCCACTAATTGCTTAACTATTTTTAGCTGTCAAATATAGGCTGTGCATGCAGATACTGCTGGACGACAGCTTCTCGGCTCTTTGAGCTGGGAGGTGAAAACATTATCTACTATCTGTTGGTACACTGCGCTGGTGCCGTATCATTGCAAGAATGAAAATTTTGCTTCTTTAAAGACTGTTTTTCTGACACGTCAGCTAAATGAAATTAAAACTGAGTTTGTATGGTCAACGCTGACATTTCAAGGCCAAAGTGAATATGCATTCCCTTTGGATTTCATGAAGGACTGATCCCAAACCCTCTAACTCTTGTTAAAACTAGTAAATTCCTCCATGATTCTACTATAAATACACAATAAGGACCTGATTCTGCAAACCCATGCTCCTTGAGTAGTGCTTATTGGGATCATTCATGAAGAAGGGCAGAATACTACAAATTTTCTGTTCTCAACTCTTCCATTCTAAATGCCCAAACTTAAAATATTTCTCAAAATCATTAGTCAGACCATCAACAAATTGCTGTTTGCCAAAGCTAATGACTATAACAGTACTGTACTCTACTTATGGTAACAGAAAAGCACCAGGTATGTAGCATTTTTCATCTCTAATCGCTGCAAAGCACAAAACAAATCTAAAATTTATTGAAATGCAACATGTTATCTAGATGGAACACCTCACCAAATTCTTTCTTGGTTTTTTTTTCTTATTATTATTATTTGGAGGGTTTTGTTTTGTGTTTTAAACAGGGTTTAAACCAGTCATTCGAGGCTGTAGATGTTGGTATTCTTTATACTTTGCCATGCCAAGCATTTTCCCCACTCCTATTTTTACATGCTGAAACTTCATCATATTGAGGCTGTGCATCAAACCCACCATCTTTCCAGTAAAGAGCGTATAGCTAATTAATGGCTAGGGGCATATGGGAATAGCTGACATTTACTTTATTTATGATGATACAAATGAGGTATGTAGACATATAGTATATACACACACACACACATATATATACACACACATACACACACACACACACACACATATATATATACACACACACATACACACACACAGAGAGTTGATTTTAAATTATTATAAACAAAGTAAGTGACAGCTATTCCAACTTCCCTCTCAACCTTGACATTAAGTAGCTGATTTCTTTCAGGCATAGTGATAGAGTGGTCCTGAAGAGGGATTTGAAGAATCAGAGGGTACTGTCCTTATGGATCAGCTTGCGAAGAGCATTCCATACAAAGGGGGTGGAATGAAGGAAGGCGTGGAGACGTTTGTACAAGACCCTGACAAACGACAAAGGGTGGCATCATTAACAAGATGGAAATGGCATTGGGAAGACATAAGACAAGACTGGGCCGGTAGGAAGCGTGTATATACTATATGTTAACTGGCTTATTTGTGTGTATGTTTAACCAATATTCCTTAACTAAGTTTTGAAACTACTAGTAACATTGTCTGAGATAGACGCAGCCCTGAATGACCAGCAGTAAGGAGCTGCTCCACTCCAATAATATGACATCATTTTAGTTACAAATGTGTACCCCAGGGTCTCTAAACAACTCTGCTTCCAGGGTCCTGAATCCTTCCCTGCCACTCACTGTGTCATTACGGGGTGGCTAGTGTCATAAAGATACTTAGAGCAGTACTTCTACTCAGGGAAGCACAGGGCTGTTATTGTACCTGGCCACTGTACATGGGGCACAGGATGAGGGAGATTTCTTGAGCTCTTCCCTCCCCATGTACACAACAACTAGGCTCAGCTGGGAACTACTGGCGTATATAACCAATTTAAGATATTTTAAATCCAACAAAGCATATTTGTGAAAGGATAGAAAATTATACACAAAATAAACATTGAGTAAAATATAGAGGCAGCTACAGTTATCCCCCCACACACACTGCCCAAAAAACCACAGTTTTACAAAAAGCCACCTAAAAACAACCATGACTTTTCTTCAGTGCCCAAAGTCAGAAGCTCTAAAGTTAATATTTATGTAAGGGAAAGGGAGACAAAAGGGGTAGGCTTTTATACTGGCACTTTAATGTAGTGAGTATCATTAATGTAACATAGTTTTATTAATAAGCTATATTAAATATAACAAACTAAGATATGAGGGTCATAATGCACTTCTTACTGGTGGTAGTTTACAGTTCTGTACCATACTGCACAGAGTTAAAATAATCATGGTTGCAGTTAGTGTGTTCTTATGTAAGACACTGAAATTCCCCTTGGTAGACGTAAGAACAATTTGCTTTTATGTTTTGTCTTGAAGCATGATTTTTCACTCCCAGCCAAAAGACAGATTTCTAATTGCATAACCAAACATAAACCATTAACAATCTTCTTAACTTCACTCCCAATGAGTGACCACAGAAATTTCTAACAATCCAAACGGGGCTTATTTTGCTTTTTAGACCTCAGTACGCATGGAGAAATAGGCTCCTGTCATGCTACAACTCCTTATTTACAAACTCTTTGTCAAGGAAGTTCAAATCTTCAACTTTGATTGTACTAATAAGGCCAAAGGAAAAAGTCTCATCTTTTATAAAGCAGATTTTTTAAATGCCTTTAAAATATCTAAATAGTAAACCTATATTACATCCATTAACACTATTCAAAAGGTTTCAGTCTAAAGAGATTTTATGGACAAAAAACAATAAAATTAGTTGACTGACAGTTTATTATATCTCAATTAAAAATATTAAATACAGCAACGTTGACCCAAACATGCATAATTGCCTTAATCAAGGGGAGCAGAGGGCATGAAACAGCAGTTCTGACATAAACAAATGGAAACCAAGAAATCGGAAGTAAAGGCATTCACTCCATCCTCAAATGACACTGTTACAAGAAAGGAAAGTGGTACAAGAAAGTAATAAAATGTCAACTCTGTTTTTTTACTTCATTTCAGTTTCTAGCGCCATATTTCTGTGATATGACACACTGGATATGTGTGGGAGGGCTCAGCCACCCCTGAGGAGGGCAAATGGTGTTTGTATTGCCTGGATTCCAGGGAAGGACAGCTGTGAAGGGTGGTTACAGTTCCACAGGAGCCTCTCAGCAGTGGCAGTGTAACACTGTATCTCACAGGCACCCCAACCACACCCATACCTTGGTGAGATCTATCCAGGTACTTATATGCTCCACATCATTATAATATCTGAGCACTTAACAAACATTAATGAATTTACCCTCTGAGCACCCCCATCTCTGCGATGTAGGGAAGTATCTCCACTTTATAGACAGGGAACAGAGGCAAAAATCCCAAAGCCTGATCCAAAGCCCACTGGATTCAACAGGATCAAGGCCTAAGTGGTTTACCCAAGTTCACATAGGAAACCTGTGGCATGTTTTTCCTAGTGTGTCTGGCATTACTGCCCAACGTATTCCTGCTTTGTTGGTCCACTTACACTTCTCTTGGTAATGCCTATGCAATCCTTCAATACGCTCTGCCCATATGGAATTCACAGAGTTGCCAACTCTTATGGCCTTAAAGCCCCAGCTCCTGGAGTCATGTGAATACACGAGAATCTTAGCTCTTATTAAAAAAATTTCTAGTCCTCATGGTTGCGGAAGAAAGCTTGAAAGATTGACTCTAGTATACTCTAAAGGAAAGAAATCAAAAGACAACCCCAAAATGTATTATTTTTATTTTAATCTCATGATTTGTTTTGGACCTGACCAATTATTTCTGAATGCTTAGGGTTGGAAATACTGAACTCACTGCAAGATTATGGCCTAAAGTTGCAAACAGTAAACCGCAGCAGAACTGGAGAAATCCTCTCTTCTAGGTGACCTGATATCACATAAATTTCTTCCTTCTCCCTAGCTAAGGAGCGTTCTCATTAACAGCAAGCCTGTTTCTTCTAAAATACTCCACTTTTAGCAGGAGGACAGGCCACGTGTGTGACTGCAATAACAGGTAAAATTGTTGTGCTCGTAGATAGAGCTATTGATTTCTTATGATACTGAACACTCCTTTTTCTTCTCAACTTCTGCCTGCTCAAAAAACTAGTCAATCTAAAAACAGGAACACAGTAAGTGTTTTATTGCTCCTCCACCCTTCATTACCTTGCCCTTATTCATATCAAATATATTTGATATGATACTTTGGCTGTATCAACACCAAGTCTCACATACATGTGTGACAAAACGTCCATATCTTGCAGTTCAGGGAAGGGACTCACACCTGGATCACTGAAGAATCAAACAGAATGAAGCTGACCACTCCTGATTTCAGCTCCAGGGAGACAACTAGTTGAGAGGGCTGTTCCTCTTTGCTTCTCCTTTTCAGAAGGAACTTTTCTTCTTTAGTTTAGGAAGAGAAGAGAAAGAAGATTGTCCCAAAAGCTGCACCTCATTTTTCTCATTAGTGTGAGGAAGGACAAATCAGAATGGGAGAGGCTGCCATCTCTGTCCCCTCTTCAGGAGGAGATTGTTGGGTGTGGGATGATCAACCATTCCCTTATTTCTTCTTTTTATCAAGAGTGGAGGGTATTGGCTAGTCTGAGAAAAGCCATCCACTTCTACTGGCTGAAAGGGGGAAGATGAGCCATAAAATACCCTGTTTCTCTCCTTCAGTGGGGGACATCAAGTGAAATCCTGATGTCATATGGTTAAGTTAATGTCCTCACAAGGGGAGGGTGTGTTTGGAACCGAGGGCAGGACAAGCATGTCATAAAATCATCATGAAGGAAAAAAGAGACAGAGGAGGGTGTCCCACTGTGGAGAGGACAGATCTTCAGTGTGGGGAAGATTGCAAAACTAAAAGATGTCTATGGAGAGAGTGGCCTCTCCATCAAAAATTTATAAGGCAACTGAATCACAGAGAGATAATTAAAACAACAGAAACTTCAACCCTGTGGGGAGGAAGGTGTGCCAGCAGTGATCTCTTGTGGAGCATCGTCCTGTATATCCTTAGAGAACAACAATTACTGGTATGCAATTCTCTTTTCTCTAAAGATACTCATCACAACATATCCTCACTCATAGGGACTAAAGCTCCTAGGAGGTTGCCTCTATAAAGACAAACAAGCAAAAAAGGCTTAAGGACAAGAACAGGCAAAGAAAAATGCCGACAAGGTCAAACACTGCTATTTTAGATCAGATGAAAGCTTTTTTACACCAAGTTCTGGGGAAGGGCTTAATTGGGATGGCTATGGGGACATTCCAAACATGCTGGCAGAGTGACTAAAAGTGGAACTTTATCAATAACTCTAGAATGAAGTTTAGGATGTATCCATATCACCATCATATCCTTGAAGAATTTAATATAAAGTAGATTAGTCATTAAGAATTGTAGTTCACTGAGCTGAAGTCACAGTCAACAGGAAAATTATTTTCCATGTAAGAGGCCTGAACTCAATTAGCTCTAAAGGACCTTTTATCAGCTTAGTTAAAAAGACATCAGAAGGCTTTAACCAGGGGAGGCTGGTCTCAACTCTGTCATACCCTATGAGACCCTGATAAAGTGCTGCCAAAACTTGGTCTACTTTCAGCATTTTCATTAAAGGCCAAATGAGCTGTTAAATGAATGTCACCGGGGGTTATCTTTAACTGAGTGACTGGTGAAGAAAGCTGTTAAACAATTTTTGTGTGGGACATGTAAGGGGATCAATATAGGCCACTTCCCACCATTCTGTATTAACATTTTCCCCTTACAGTTATTTCTCCTTCTGGTATACGGCTTCCAAGCAACTACATGGAATTAACACCTGTTTGGAGACACCCAAAACCCTCAGGAGCCATGCTTACAGGGTGATGGGACCCTGGGTTGAATGCATACAGGTGCCCTGCTTCTAAGTGATCAATTGGGTCTGAAGGGACTGATCTGTGATACAGCCTAACAGGATCAAGAACCATGTTAATCTCGGACAGCAGTGGCTATTAGGAATAGATAATGGAAGATTTATCTCTTACACTTTCAAGCTTTTTCAGGACAAATGGTGGGCCCAGGTGGCAAAGGTACCCAGAGTGAACACTACCAAGCCTTGGCAGTGTTCAGATTCAGGGTTCTGGTTTAGGTTTTCTCTACCGTAACTGACATGAAGAATATAGATAGATATAGAATTATTCATATTCCCAATAGAGGCTTATTATCTAGGGGTGGGAGATGAGCAGAAAACACTTAAGTACCATTAATACCATGCAGATTTAATTTTATCTTGGAAGTGCATAGATACTATGATGATGGGTGCTTTAGAAAACAGGCAGACAGAATTTTTGCTGTTGCAAGATGAAACGTTTTGATTCTGGATGTACTGAGCACCCACAATCCAGAACTAGTTGTGAACCTCAGCCTGCATAGGAAGACGTGATAAACACAGCCATGCTTATCTGTGAGCATCAATGCCAGAGAAAGCTTAGTGCTATATCACTAACATCCAAGCACACCTGTATTTATCTCAATTAACTGAAGGAATGTGAAGTCTTCTAGATAGTAGTTTCCTTTGCCATCTTCTCCCATATCATATTTGCCAAGATGAGACAACTCCTCTGCCTCCTTCTGTCCACGTGTGAACATCCTTATCCAGACATCATTATTTATATTACTGTAGCATCTAAGAGCCCTAGTCCCATTGTGCTAGGGTCTGTACAAACACAGAACGAATAGACAGTGCCTGCCCCAGAGGGCCTACAATCTATGTTCCCAGATAAGCCTTACAGACTGCAGCATAAATGTCAAAGACAGGGTAATCAGCATTGCCAGAATGCTTCCAATTCATGCTCTGCCAGAGGTACTGGTGCCCAGTGCCATCAGAGGCACTGAAGCATAAATCAGATGTTTGCCATTCTCACTATCCCAAAGGTTCCAAGTACTGTTGGCACCAGGACAACACTTCAGAGCACAGTAGTTGGTATCAAACCCTTTAGCATGACGGGGGTTGAAGGAATATCAGGTTGATCAATATTTCCTGCCATCTTTAAGTGTCTTTGAACATTAATGCAATTGCGGCTGGAGCCCTCAGTGAGCTGCTGCCTGGAGTCTAGTGCATAGTAGAATATGCATAAGAGCCGATGGGACTCTGACATGCAGGGCTGGCCTTATGGGTGGGCGACTGCCCAGGGCGTCATGGTCAAGAAGTGGGGCAGGCCTCAGGTGCGAGGCCATGGAAGGAAGCTCAGGGCAATGGGGTGGGAGGGAGTAGGGGTGAGCGGGTATGGGTGGAGTGCCCAGGGAGGCAGAAGGGGCCAGGGCAATGGGGGGGGAGCCCAGGGAGGCAGTGGGGGGCCAGGGAGAATGATTGGGAGGCTGGGGGAAGCAGTGGGAGCCAGCGGTGATGGGGGGTGGGTGGGGAGCCCGGGGAGGCAGCGGGGGCCAGCGGTGCCAAAATACAAGTTCACCCAGGGCACCATTTTCCCTAAGCCCAGCCCTGCTGACTTGGATCTAATTTGGCACTTAGAAGAAAGTGATGCCTGCTTGCTTGTTTCTCTTTCATTATTGTAGTTTTATTATGGTAGTGCCTCAGAGGTCTGGGGCCCTGTTTGTGCTGGATGCTGTACAAACACAGAAAAGAAGGGTTTACAGTCTAAGGATACAAACAGATGAAGGGCAGGGGATGTGGATACAAAATACAAGCAAATGAGGATGGTGAAGTATTGGCACATCCTTGTTCGATACACGTAATATAGTGCTCCCCACTGCCCAAAGTCAGTATCAAATTCCACCAGAGCAATGCATCAAGGTACCAAAGGTATTGAAATTTTTGATGCACCCCAGCAGAAATTAAGGCACTGGGTCTCATTCACCACCTTGTGAAAGTGTTGCTTTTTTGAACATCAGGCTTGTTATTTACACAATAGGACTGTTCAGTCCCCATTCTTTCCTGCATTTTTATGTGAGAGGCTTGAGGAGGAAAATCTTGCTAAGCTAACCAGCCACTGATGGGTTCTGGGGACTTAGCTGTTTCCATTACAACAAACTGGAATAACCATCCCTGTTTTTCAAGTGTGAGAAAGGTTAATGTCAGGTTTGATATTAATTTTTAAAAATGAGAGAATGTAGTGTTTAATTTAAAAAAAAAACAAAAAAAACCACCACCACATTTGCTTCCAATTACATGTCCTGGAATGAAAAATCAGGACAACTGTTCAAGGCACCAGAGTCACATCGCTTTAATTAATGAAACCTGTCCATCAAAATTACTCAGTTAAACACTTGTCATGTTCAAAGAAGCTTTAAAATTCCACTAAAGGGCATTACCTAACCTGGTTTTTTATTTTTCCATCAAGTTAAGGTATAGTAATTTCCATCTTTTCATATAGTGATTTAAAATAAAATAAAAATAAATATAAGAGGAGATTTACCTCACTGAATATTTGTTTTTACACTTCTATTATTTGGAAAACTCTTTTCTTACTTTGAGCCATTAAAAACCTTTCCACTATGACATAATTCCACAGTCCAGACATGAAAAGACACAATAAATCATGCTAACACTTTCCTCATCTTCACAGTTCTTGCATTTACTTGTTTATACTGCACACTACCACAGAAAGGAAACAGTAGGACAACAATTTTCTTAAGTTGAATTTCTATCCACCGTTGCCATATTTTTATACCTACCCCATTCGAGAACAAAATGTTACATGGAGATGTCTGGACTGGAATATTTTAAATACAACCACATAAGTAAGAACATAAGAATGGTCATACTGGGTCAGACCAAAGGTCCATCCAGCCCAGTATCCTCTCTACTGACAGTGGCCAATGCCAGGTGCCCCAGAGGGAGTGAACCTAACAGGTAATAATCAAGTGATTTCTCTCCTGCCATCCATCTCCACCCTCTGACAAACAGAGGCTAGGGACACCATTCCTTACCCATTGTGGCTAATAGCCACTAATGGACTTAGCTTCCATGAATTTATCTAGTTCTCTTTTAAACCCTGGTATAGTCCTAGCCTTCACAACCTCCTCAGGAGTTCCACAGGTTGACTGTGCACTGTGTGAAGAAGAACTTCCTTTTATTTGTTTTAAACCTGTTGCTCACTAATTTCATTTGGTGGCCCCTAGTTCTTATATTATGGGAACAAGTAAATAACTTTTCCTTATCTACTTTCTCCACATCACTCATAATTTTATATACCTCTATCATATCCCCCCTTAGTCTCCTCTTTTCCAAGCTGAAAAGTCCTAGCCTCTTTAATCTCTCCTCATATGGGACCTGTTCAAAACCCCTAATCATTTTAGTTGCCCTTCTCTGAACCTTTTCTAATGCCAGTATATCTTTTTTGAGATGAGACCACATCTGTACGCAGTATTCAAGATGTGGGCGTACCATGGATTTATATAAGGGCAATAAGATATTCTCCGTCTTATTCTCTATCCCTTTTTGAATGATTCCTAACAACCTGTTTGCTTTTTTGACTGCCGCTGCACACTGCGTGGACGTCTGCAGAGAACTATCCACGATGACTCCAAGAGCTCTTTTCTGATTAGTTGTAGCTAAATTAGCCCCCATCATATTCTATGTATAGTTGGGGTTATTTTTTCCAATGTGCATTACTTTACATTTATCCACATTAAATTTCATTTGCCATTTTGTTGCTCAATCACTTAGTTTTGAGAGATCTTTTTGAAGTTCTTCACAGTCTGCTTTGGTCTTAACTATCTTGAGCAGTTTAGTATCATCTGAAAACTTTGCCACCTCACTGTTTACCCCTTTCTCCAGATCATTTATGAATAAGTTGAATAGGACTGGTCCTAGGACTGACCCTTGGGGAACACCACTAGTTACCCCTCTCCATTCTGAAAATTTACCATTTATTCCTACCCCTTTTTCCCTGTCTTTTAACCAGTTCTCAATCCATGAAAGGATCTTCCCTCTTATCCCATGACAACGTAATTTACCTAAGAGCCTTTGGTGAGGGACCTTGTCAAAGGCTTTCTGGAAATCTAAATACACTATGTCCACTGGATCCCCCTTGTCCCCATGTTTGTTGACCCCTTCAAAGAACTCTAATAGATTACTAAGACATGATTTCCCTTTACAGAAACCATGTTGACTTTTGCCCAACAATTTATGTTCTTCTATGTGTCTGACAATTTTATTCTTTACTATTGTTTCAACTAATTTGCCTGGTACTGACGTTAGACTTACTAGTCTGTAATTGCCGGGATCACCTCTAGAGCGCTTTTTAAATATTGGTGTTACATTAGCTATCTTCCAGTCATTTGGTATAGAAGCTGATTTAAAGGACAAGTTACAAACCATAGTTAACAGTACATGGATACAAATGTATGAATATATCTGTGGTATGCATACACACAAAGAGGAGGAAGAGTAGATTTAGTGTGGTATAAAGTTTGATCAACATGAGTTTAATATGGCCTCTTTACTCATGAATGGACTTGTTTTCTGTTCTTATGGATAGGATACAGTACATAACACCCTGTACCATCAAGTACGGTTATCATCAGCTTCTTAGGTAGATAGTGGCTATGAGTAGTGCTGCACGTCAAATATTCTATTATGGCAGAGTAGTTATTCACCTAAAGGAACCCAGGCAAGCCAAGAAGGGAAAATAAAATAAAAGTTCTCTATGGAGCTCTCCCTTTCCAACCCCAAATTTTCTTTGTACCAGAGGCAAGGAAAACAAGTATCTTAAATCCCTGTCTCTGGGTTAAATTATCAAAGGTCTCATGCTCGTCTGGCCTGTTGTCAGGAAATAGAAAACAAAAATCCAAAATAATCTTTTTTCAGGTTTTAAATAATATAAGTCAAAATCTCTAGTCCCTTCTTCCTTCAGAAAAGAGGGAAAGGAAAATCCTATGCTCTTCTAAAAAGATTTTAAGCAATCAAAAATAGAGGTTTTTCTTTCTTCAGGACACAGAGAGAAAGACACACTACATGCCCTCCCTACCCCAAAAAAGCTTTAAAAATAGAGAGACAGTTTCTAGTTCCTCCTTTGGATGTTAAATAAAAACTTAGAATTTACTATGTGGTGTCGCCTCTGTGGGCATCTGACTTTCCTTGGCATGGTTAGTTGCTTGGTTTCTCCAGCCACTCCAAGCCCTTAACAACTAATTTTCTCCTTTATATAGGGTGACCAGATGAGGGTAATAAAATATTGGGACACATTTGGGGGGGAGGGGTGCGGGGGGGCTGAGCAAAAAAAAAAAAAAAAAGCCGAGCGAGTCCCGGCTGAGCAAAAGAAAAAAAAAGCCGAGCGAGTCCCGGCTGAGGGGAAAAAAAAAAAATAAAAAACAGTGCTGCCTGCGGATATCTCTGTCCCGCGTCCCGACCAAAGATCGGTCGGGACGCGGGACAGAGACCAAAATATCGGGACGGTCCCGATAAAATCGGGACGTCTGGTCACCCTACCTTTATATGCCTCAGGCTGGCTTCCTGGGAGTCTCAACAAGCCCCGGCTGCTTCTGGGCCCTGCAAATTAACCTTCCTGAAGCTGCCATTCTCCTGAAACTTCCAGGCCCCAAACAGCTACTATACCTATCACATATAAAGAGCTGTGCCAAATCTATTATATGTAGAGAGCTGTTCAATCTATTGATGCCAGCTCATTCAGTTGCTCCAGTTAACATGAAGGGTTAAGAAGTACACAGGATAAAAATGTGTACATAAGTGTCCATAATTGAAATTGAAGATATTAACTTTTTTATGTATTACAAAATGTAATCTTTTAGTCTGCATATCCCAGATGGTACAATAAGGCACAAGGTCAAAGAAGCCATCTGAACTACCTGAGAAGTACAGTAATCTCTCTCTCTCTCTCTCATACACACACAACTGCCTTTCATATCTTACTGTTCTATTAAATGAAATTCACAAATAAAAATCAAGACGACAATCAGAGCCATGCATTTATGTGACATTAATAACATGAAAAAGTCACACCCCTATCATGTGAAAGTTTCATTTGTGTCCAATTATAAAGCCATTTAATTATGCTGTAACAATGTTACCTCTGTTCACTGACCCCCAAATACTGTATTCCATGATTTCTTTCACTTGGGAGTATAAAAAGGTGTCCTGTTTGCAGATCAGCTATCAGGATAAATATGATTCTCTAACCTTTGGGTCCAAGGAGGCATCACAATTTAAGGAGAACACGTATGTTGGTTTAAGATAATCAGAAACGTGTCTTGCATGAAATTATCATATTCATTTTTCTCCCAGAGCCTCTGTTCAACATACATTTTTTGTCAATTCACAACTATCTCTTGCAAAAAGGAGCTCTGTACAGCTTCTTCCTAGCATGCGGCATGCTGCTATAAGCTAAGCAATGTAGAAAACAAAATCATGCCAACAGAATAACCAAGGGAAAATTGAAAAAATATGACTAAATTAGACAGAGAGATGATTATTTTGGAGGGTCAGTGGAGTTCTTAAATAAATCTCAATAGCTTCTCTCCAAATGTCTCATTTTCTGTTGATATGGTTACCAACATTGAACTAAATATACCAGATGTAACTAACTTGCCTCAAGCCCAAAGCTCTATTTTGAATAACTAAAGAAGAGGAAGATCACAATTGTTTAATTAAAGGGACACTTGTTTTGTTTCATATTCCTGACTTTGCCAGCTGCTGTTTTTAGAGAAAAAGTATCCCTCTATAAAGAATTAAATAGTTCTTTCAGCACCTATATTCTTTCAGTGACTAATATGACATGCATGATTTTTCTTTGATAAAGTGATTACAGCATTCCAAAAGGGTTCCAGATTGGCAATGTTAACAGCTGAAATCCTATTTAATCACAAAGCTGGCACAGTACAATAAACAGCAATGCCAAGCTGCTAAACACTCTCCATTCCAGGTACCTCAGTCCAGACCAGGAGTGATCTCTAGGGATTGGAAGGCAATTCCGCTTCCATGACCATTTTGTCTTTGGCTTCTCTGCTGAAAGGGAGAGTTGTTTGTGACCTATGATTAAGGCTGTATGTTAGTCACTATTCTTACAGGAGTCAGATTCCATAATTTACAATAAAACCTATACAGTTTAAAACTTAAGAAAAGTTGTTTAGCGTACTGAATACTATCTTTCATCCTGGCTACCGGGAGCATTCAGCACATCATGCTACAGTAGAGAGAGCTCTGTAAAGGGATTTGTATGTCACCTTTAACTGTTTTTCCTATTGCATACCATGCCAGGTATCTAATGCAAACTCCACAAACAGTATTGTGTAAGACAGTGGTTCTCAACCAGGGGTCCAAGGGCCCCTGGGGGGCGGTGAGCAGGTTTCAGGGGGTCCGCCCAACAGAGCCAGCATTAGACTTGCTGGGGTCCAGAGCAGAAAGCTGAAGCCCCACTGCCTGGGGCTGAAGCCTGAGCAGCAGCTTCACAGGGCCCCCTCTAGCGTGGGGCCCTGGGCAGTTGCCCTGCTTGCTATCCCCTAACACTGGCCCTGGCTTTTATATGCAGAAATACAGCTGCTGTGGCACAGACGGGCCATGGAATTTTTATAGCATATTGGGTGGGGGAGAGGGTCTCAGAAAGAAAAGGGTTGAGAACCCCTGGTGCAAGATACCTGGTACATTCCCTTTGAGATGTTGAAGTTACATGGGCTTCAAAGAATACCCAACAGAAGTCATGTATGCAGTCTAGCTGTAGCATTATTGGTCCCAGGATATTAGAGAGACAAGGTGGGTGAGGTAATATCTTTTATTGGACCAACTTCTGTTGGTGAGAGAGACAAACTTTCCAGCCACACAGAGCCCTTCTTCAGGTCTGGGAAAGGAACTCCCAGCATCACAGCAAAATGCAAAATGGAACAGATTGTTTAGGATAAGTAGTTAGCACATATTATAAGGGACCATTCAAGGTGGAGTGGAAAGAGGAGGTTAGTGGGTTACAAACTGTTGTAATAAGCCATTAATCCAGTGTGTCTGTTCAGTCCATGATTTTTAGTCTCTAACAGAGTAACGAATTTAAGCTCCCAGGCTTGTTTTTTGAAAGTGTTGTGCAGGTTTCTTCTGAGGATGAGGACTGATAGGTCAAATACAGAGTGATTGCTTTGTGAAAAGTGTTCACCCACAGCTGATAGGGTGTTTTTGTCTTTTATAATTTTCCTTTGAGTTCATTCGAGAGCATAGTGATTATCTGGTTTCACCCACATAGTTGTTATTGGGGTATTGAGTGTACTCGATGAGGTATATCACATAATATGATAGGCAGGTGTAGGATCCATGGACCTTGAAAGGTGTATTGTGCGTGGTGTTGATCATTGTAGCAGTGGTGCTATGTCTGCAGGTTTTGCATCTGATGTTCTGGCAGGGTCTGGTGCTGCTTTGAGTTGGTGTGTCCTAGTCTGCGGGGAACTTGCTGGTCCACTTTGCATTTTGCTGTGACACTGAAAGTATCTTTCCCAGACCTGAAGAAGAGCTGTGTCTGGCTGGAAAGCTTGTCTCTCTCACCAACAGAAGGTGGTCCAATAAAATATATTACCTCACCCACCGTGTCTCTATACAGAAGTCATGGTAATAGTCAGCAGCAGAGAGCTGAATCAGAGTTAAACCACCACATTTCTGTGAATTTTTCAAAGAGGATCTTAAGTCAGTAAAGATAAAATATTAGTTATAATGCCATAAGTATCTAGGACATCCAAGCCTACAGAGATGAAAACTGTGGACAGACATGCTGATTCTCAGCCAAATCCTGAGACAACGAGATCAGTTACTATCCTGTCCAATTTGTCAGGGTGGATCTACTGCCATCACTATGCTGATAGTGAAACTGAAAAAATGCAGCATGCCACGCTCTGCACTTATCAGTTTCAACGTCTGGACAGTGGAGGCGTTTGTGGGATGAACAGACATACTCACAGGCAGATCAGTTCAGCTTTGGACAGATCAGTCTGCTTTGTCTGGCTCAGTGCCAATGAAAGTTAACCTACAGGCAGAGGATATATGGTTCACTTTAGTAATTAGGACCAGCTTTGGTCTTCTTTTACTCTGTTATGGGTCACTATAACCAGTGGCACCCACGGCACACTACACATGTTGCCATACACCATTGGCAATGGTGAGACGGAGCAGTGCTAGCTGCTCCAGTGCCCACTCAGGTTTGGCTCCATCACCCCTACATCATGACGGAGGGGCTGTGGGGGCCAAAGCTGAGTGGCGCAGTGACACCTGTGCACCAGTTTGCAATCCCCCTCACTCAGTTTTGGCCCCCCTCCCATCACAATGGAGAAGCCGTGGGGCCAAATCTGAGTGGGCACATTAGGCAGTCAGGTGGCCAACGCTGGCCCTCCCTGCCAGTGCTCTGGGGCCAGCTCCTGCACCGGGGCTCCCGCTCCAGGGCCTGCCCAGCCTGGCCTCACCTCCAGAAGCCATGTCCCCTCTCAAGGCTGGGGAGCGACACCGCACCTGGGCAGGCTGGGCTGGAAGGCGAGTGCTGAGCATTTGATGGGTGAGGCTCTGGGGCCAGCGGCTGCAGAGGGGATGGCCCCCCAGGGATTGATGGTGCAGACCACTGAAAAAATGTCTGGGGGTGCCCCTTATTACAACACTGACCTGTGGGGCCGATCTTCACCTCTGGTTTCCACAGTCATGAGTCACAGCCACAAATTAATATTACGGCTGTCAAATTATTTTAAAAAATAATCACAATTAATCACAAGATTAAGAAAAAATAGTTGTGATTAATCACAGTTAAACAATAATAAAATACCAATTTAAGTTCAGCATAGAAGCATGTCCTCTGGAATGGTGGTCGAAGCATTAAGGAGCATATGAATGTTTAGCATATCTGGCACGTAAATACTTTGCAATGCCAGCTACAACAGTGCCATGCGAACACCTGTTCTCACTTTCAGGTGACATTGTAAATAAAAAACGGGCAGTATCTCCTGTAAATGTAAAAAAAACTTGTTTGTCCGAGCAATTGGCTGAACAAGAAGTAGGACTCAGTGGGCTTGTAGGCTGTAAAGTTTTACATTGTTCTGTTTTTGAGTGTAAAAAAAATAATTCTACATTTGCAAGTTGCACTTTCACGATAAAGAGATTGCACTATAGTATTTGTATGAGATTAATTTAAAAATACTATTTCTTTTGTCTTTTTTACAGTGGAAATATTTGAAATAAAAAATACTATAAAGTGAGCACTGTACACTTTTATTCTGTGTTGTAACTGAAATCAATATATTTGAAAATGTAGAAAAAAATCCAAAAATATTTATAAATTTTAGTTGGTATTCTATTATTGTTTAACAGTGTGATTAAAACTGCGATTAATCACGACTTTTTTTAATCTAGTTAATTTGTTTAGCATTAATTGGTTTGTGCAATTAATTGACAGCCCTAATAAATTTCAATAGTAATTATTTGACCAAACAGCAAAATTACGTGGTATTGCCTGTGTGATCAAACACCACACTAATGCACAATGGCTTCCACAGTGGAGGCTGTGGGTTCCTTTGTAACTCAGGATAAATCACACACACACACACACACACACACACTTTTTATTGCTAATACACTGCCTTGTCTATTTTAAGCCAGGAATATTTTTAAGAGAAAAAAATCTTAGCTGTGACAGTATACAGATCTATACATTTAACAGGCCCCCAAAAAGTAAGATTTCAAGTTGAATCCAAATGTACTAAGAAATTCTGAGTTAAATGTGAATTGCAACAGAAAGAAAAACTGGATTTGTATCCAGTTTTGCTTTTTTCTGATGTATAAAGGAAGCATGAAAGTTTTGGGTTTTTTTTTTAAAATAATCTCTTATTTATATTAAAATTATCAGAATATCAAACTAGTGTTTCCTGTTATTGTTGGATGGCTCCTGGAATACCTCGGATTAGATCTGAATTATTTTAGGTCTGGTCTACGCTAGAAAAGCTATGCAGTATAATGAGATCAGTTAAGGGTGTGATTATTTTACTGATATAATTACAAAGATACATTGCATTATGTGTGTGACACTGCACCCCATAGTCTTCATAGTGAGATTATGATTATGATATGAATTGGTGGGGAGGGATAGCTTAGTGGTTTGAGCATTAGCCTGCTAAACCCAGTGTTGTGAGTTCAATCCTTGAGGGGGCCACTTAGAGATCTGGGGCAAAAATCAGTACTTGGTCCTGCTAGTGAAGGCAGGGGGCTGGACTCAATGACCTTTCAGGGTCCCTTCCAGTTCTATGAGATAGGTATATCTCCATATATTTATATTATGGCATAATTATGATGCATTTTCACAAGATGGGTCATGTGAGGTGTCATTGGAAAAGTTATGATTTGCTGAATATGATTATCCTATTTGTATGCATGTATCTGTGACGGGTTCCCCCTGGGGTGCCACCTGGAACTGAGGTACCACTGAGCTCCTGACCCACCAGCCTGGGCTCCCTTTCACACTGTACTGCTGTGACAAGCTGGAAAGCCCTCCAGCCTGCACTTTCACCAGCATTCACACAGGTAGAGACACAGTCAGCTGCAGTTACATGCAGGCTCTCTCACTACCAGCTTTCCAGCCTAGAACCCCAGAGCAGTACCGTCCTGCCCTGGTCACATCTGGCCAGAATGTGGGTTTAACACCCAGTCCGCCTCTCCCTCAGTGTGAAGAGGACCATGCACACTTGTGGTAATCAAGGTGAGATTTTCCCCAGACACCTTAGTCAAACGCACACTGGTTTGGATTAAAGCATAAAATAAGTTTATTAGCTACAAAAAGATATATAAGTGATAGCAAACAGATCACCTAGTAAATAAACAAAAACCGCAAACTGAGCTTAACCTACTAGATAGGTTGGATATGAATTAGCAAATTCACACCTTGAGTGATAAACAGGCTGGCAGATTCTTTAGGCACAAGCTGCCTTTGCTTTGCAACTTGGGTTTCCCAGGTTTTCATACACAGGCTAGAAATCCCTTTAGCCTGGGACCATCACTTCCCCCAGTTCAGTCTTTGTTCCTCAAATGTTTCCAGGAGTCTCCCTTATATAGCTTTTGCATATGGTGGGTTTAGCAGGCCAATGCTCAAACCACTGAGCTATCCCTCCCCCTCCCCTGAAGTCATGCCTGCAGGCAGAGTTCCTCTGGGCTGTCTCACTGCCTCCCCAGATGCCTTCAGGGAGCAATGGGCACTGTCCAGGGTTCTCTGCTCAGTGTCCCCTACTGAATCCCTGATTTAACCCTGTGACCTTCACTCCTGATCCTGTTTTTTACTATTTCTTGTCCCCCGTGATTAGTTGATGCCTGGGTCCAGTGGCTCCTCCTCTTAAGCTGGGGAAGGGGGGGCTTACATAATGGGCAGGCCACCCATCCCCAGAGCCTCAAGAGGTGCCCCTCCAACAGAGAAGAGGTGAGTCACCACTCAAGCATGCAGCAACAACCCAACTGCACTGATTCCAAGGGAGCCTGCAGTGACTCAGCCCTCAGGCATGCAGCAGCAATCCATTCCTGAGCTGAGCCTGGGTCAGATGACCCCCAGGCTCAGATATTTCTCCAACCCTGCCAGAGCTGCAGATCAGTAGGTGCAACAGCACTACCCAGACAGGAACCTGCCTGCTGCCTTGCCTTGTATCTGACTCTTGAGACTCCAAGCCTGCTCTTGATCCTGTTCCTGTGCCAGCCTGGCTGAGCCCTGTTCCAGTTTTGTCCTTGCCCTACTCTGACCTTGCGCCAGTCCTGTTACTTACCTGTTCCAGTCTTGCCTCCACTTCCTGACACTCCCTGAATCCTTGGACTCAACTACCTGGCTTCGCCCTTTGGCGTGTATCTGGACCCTGGCTACTACACTTGGACTAGGACTTGGCTTGTTCCTGGACTCTGACCACCTGGCTTTGACCCCTTGGCTCGGTTACAGTACTGATTCTGACTTGTCTATAGACTCTGACCACCGTCTTCGGGCCCTGGCTTGCTCCTGGATTCTGGCTATGATACTGATTCTGGCTTGTCTATGGTCTCTAATTTTGGTTCTGACCCCAGCCTGTCTCCGGCTATGGTTTCAGCACCGCCCTTGGCCCAGTCCCAACCCTTTGTCAGGCTTTGACCTCCAGTCTGACCACTAGGCATGTCTACCAGTAGGCAGTGCCTGACTCCATCACTAAGAGGGAAGGACTCATGGCAAATCAGGCAATGCTTGAATCCTGGAGATATAATCATACACCAAGGAAAAGAACTCCTTTGGAAAGGAGAGTTCCCCAGAAAAAAACCCTGAATAAAACTAACAGCAAAAATAAAACTATTAAAGAAACTGTTAAACTAGTCTGCTAGAGCTAGTAAACTGACAGTTAACTAAACTATAAGAAGAAACTGGGTATCTAGCTAAATAAGCAGGCACCACTGGTCTCAGGCTGATGGCAGTTGAGAAGGAACTGAGGGCAGTTTGTCCATCGCAGCTCTATATACTCTTGGTATGGGGCACAAGGATAGTTAGGGCTCATGTAAGGACCGAACAGGCACTGCTGCCAAAAATGTCCAGTTGAAAGTGCAAGGGCACATATGCACTCCTGAAATGGAGCACCAATAGGGATGTTACTCAAAGAAGAACTTCCAAATCTCAAACATCTTTGAAGAATTACACCCCAACCTGGCATTCAAATTGGTGAAAAGCTCATCATATTAACTGGCCCATTCTGGGCTGAAGTCTTGCAACAGTTTCCAAAGTTTTGGAACTGGTAAAATCCTATCTCCCGATTCAGCCTCAAATACAAAATGTAGCCTAAACCGGATCCAAATACTACTTCCTCATCCATCTGTAGTTATGGCGCTTAAATTAGCATGGAAACTGAGACACACTCTTCCTTTCATCTATAAATCAACACAATCCCTGAATGGCTATACTATACTGCTTTCAGACTCCTGGCTATAAATCTATACTGCTTTCAGACTGCTGGAAAACAAAAGCATGCAGATCAGTATCCCCACTGTAAATTTTCAATCATTAACGTTCATTCAAAGAAGTTACAACTATTAAAATTTATGAGCCATCTAATCTCGAATCTAAACTTACTTTAAGGATTGTCTCTTTAAAAAACAGCAATTAAAATCTCTGCTCTATGGTGTTTGAAAGCAGCCACAATTTGTTCTGGCTAATGTTTTCTTATGAACAAAGATATACAAGTCATCATTCATACAACATGAAGACAAAGTATCAACTATTGTCTTGTTTACAACCTTTTACACAGCATCAACGAGATCACACAATACTGCGAATGATGCATCCATCCCAAAAGAAAACATCAACTTTCACACAAATCAGGAAATTGCTATACTGACATTTTTAAAGTGAGTTTATTGTTCATGAATGGAGCCTGTGTGTCAGCACTGGAAAATTAAGTCCCTGCATTTGTCCATAACAGGTAGGAAGCAGCAGTGCCACCCTCCCCCACTGTGCCTCAACCGTGACATAGGGAGGGCCACTGGGAAGGATGAGAAAGTAGTTCTGTGTCCAGGCTCTTTTGAGTTGTGTGCTTCACTGATGAGGTGGTCAGTGAGGGTGCAAACAGTTTTTGTGAAATGACGATCTGTCCCTAGGAAACGGGCACAGCTCATCAGCACAGAATTCATGAAGCAGCTGTTAGATGCTAATTATTTCTGGCCAACAGCAGCCTCAGTCAAGTCTGAACTAGTAATCTAGAAGGGAAAAACTCTACTACACAGTAAGCAATCCCATAAAACATGCAGTTCCCACTGCTGTCATTCCCTCATCCCATTTGTCCTAGTGCCATTGTGCCTGAAATGTATCAAGATTTATTAGTAATCTGCAGGGCAAACAAACTCTCCTTTGCAAGTGGACCTTTAAATGCTGGAGAGATAATCTGTACAGCAGTTTGGTGTGTGAAAGAGAACATTACTGGACTCAAAAGACAGTATAGTCCAGCGGTTCTCAAACTGTGGGTCAGGATCCCAAAGTGGGTCACGACCCGTTTGAATGGGGTCACCAGGGCTGGCATTACACTTGCTGGGGCTCAGGGCCGAAGCCCAAGCCACACCACCCAGGGCCGAAGCCCTTGGGGCTTCAGCTTTGGACCCCCCGACCCCACCCGGGGCTGAAGCCCTTGGGCTTCTGCTTTGCACCCCTCCCTCCACCCCCAGCCCAGGGTGGCAGGGCTTGGGTGGGCACAAGCTTCAGCCCCCCTCCTGTGGTCATGTAGTAATTTTTGTTGTCAGAAGGGTGTTGTGGTGTAATGAAGCTTGAGAACCCCTGTTATAGCCAAATGGCTACTAAAGAATACAGAGCAGCTGTATGGAAGTTTCTCCATATCCTCTTAAAACACCATCTTTCTCATAAGTGGTTCTTTGCCAAAGCTGATTTTGTCAGAACTGTACTCCATTTGTCCTTTTCCCAGCTCTTGTGAATAGATACTTGCCAGCTACAGCGAGGTCACCAGGGACCATCAGATATTGGGGTTCAAATAACGCCATGCCCTTATTCTTGGTCCTAAACAAAGTTTTATTTCAAACTGCCCAGAGAAGTAAACTCACGAGTGTCCCTGGAGTCTGCAACCCTAAGTTTAGACTCTCTAAGGACTTGTCTTCATTGTTAATAAAAGGTGCATTCTTTACCTCCAGATAACCAACAGTGTGAGCTATCCTGAGGTAAAAACAGTAAAGACAAGGCACTTCAGTTTTACTGTGAGGTAGGCAGTATNCCTGGAGTCTGCAACCCTAAGTTTAGACTCTCTAAGGACTTGTCTTCATTGTTAATAAAAGGTGCATTCTTTACCTCCAGATAACCAACAGTGTGAGCTATCCCGAGGTAAAAACAGTAAAGACAAGGCACTTCAGTTTTACTGTGAGGTAGGCAGTATACCTCTGCTAAAAGGTCTTGTCTTCACTGTTTTTTTACCTGGACATAACTCATGCAACATGAGTAAGGCTACGATTTAGTCACAGGTACTTTTAGTAAAAGTCATTGACAGCTCATGGGAAATGCCGTGATTAAATCTTTGGGGAGGGGTGTGTGCTGGGGAAGTGCGGGGGGGGCTGCTACTGGGGGAGCCGCTGCTGGGAACGACTGGGGGGCTGGTGCTAGGGGTAACGCCCGGGGCCAGCGGCACCAGCTGCCAGAGGCTGTGAGCCGCAGCTGCTCCGGCCGGCCACCGTGGACCGCGGCTGCTCCGGCCGGCCACCCGTGGACTGCTGCCAGGGGCCACGGCTGGTGTGGCTGTCCCGGGGGCCACCTGAGTAGCTGGCCCCGGAGCCAGCTGCTTGGGCGACCCTGGGGTCAGCCACACTGGCCCCTGCAGAAGTCATGGAGGTCGCGGAAAGTCACGGACTCCCCTTTTCTCCCTTTAGTAGAGCCACAGCTCCAAGCACCACTGTAATTGTCTATAGAATACATGAAAAACCAGTTGAGGGCACCACCCTATTAACACCTTCCATCATAACAATACCACATATCATCTTTGTCCATCCTCCCAATAGAATTCAACATACTGACACCCGAAGTGACTCATCTCCCAGAGAGAAAGCAGATAAATAATAATGGGTTTTGGGAGGGCAGTAATGGGTGCATGAACCCCTGGGGCTAGGGGCAAATGGGGGACTCCAGCATGGGAGATGGGGTGAATGCAGTCATGGCAGTGGGAAATTGGGGGACCTTGGTCTGGGGGAGAATAGGGGTGCATACAGAGTTTCTGGCATGGGGAAAAATACAGGAGACTGATATATTGGGAGGCAAGAAAGGGGGCACACATAGCCCCTAGCATGGGGGGATGACAGTGGGGAAAATGGTATGGAGGGAGGAGACCATGGGGGACACAGATCTCATGGCAGGTGGTGGAGGTCGGAATGGGATGGCATGCAGAACCCCTGCCAATTGCCATGGGGAAAACAGGGGACACACAGAGCTCCAGGCATGTGGTAGGGGGTGGAGAGAGTTGCAGGGAGTCCCTGAAATAGATGGAGATGGGAATGTGGCACACAAGGAGCAGGTAGAGGAGAACAGAGGAATGCAGTATACGTAATGAGCTTGACCTACAGAAGCTACGAAATGTGTGACTCCTAGTATATAACTGAGGACTATACAGTTAAGGACTTTAAAAATCAATAGGGACAATGTAAAGTCAATCTCTCACTTTACAGGCAGACAATAAAAATTGCAGGGTGGGCAAGACAGAATAGTTGCTCAACTCAGCAAATAAACCTGTGTTAGCATTCTCTACAAGCTGCAAGCAAAGGAGAAAACTTTATTGTAAGCCATGCTCACAGGGAACTACAATAATTGAGTCTCACGGTCACAAGACCACATGCTGTTGTGTGGTAGTCACTGGATAAATGAAGGTGTAGCCTGCACATATTTCACAACTGAAAAAAATACTTTTCTGCCACATCTGACACGTGTGTTTACCCTGGGAAAAGTGTGGTTGAAAGTGATGAAAGCAGAAAGAATCTCACAGAGCCACACTGATGTGGAAAATGTGGCAGAATAATGCTGTTGCTTACGTATGGGCAATGGACTAAGATGTTCTGCAGTGCTATATAGTCAGCTGAATGAAGACCAGTCACAGTGCAAAACTTGTAGCTACTAAATTATAAAAAAGGTGCACAAGAAAAACTGAAAAGTCTATGAATTCGAATAAAATAAGAAAGTAAAACTCAGGTTAATGTAGTACTAATACTTGGTATCGATAAGGAATCAGACATATATTTCCAAATAAATATGAAATACGTGTTACAAATAGTTAAAGTTAATACATACTTTTTTGTAACCTCTTTATAATATTTTACTCGTGAATCAATGATATGCTGCAATATTTTAACAGGATGGTCCCATAATTTTTTTCTGTTAATCTGTGATAAATTATGTGTACTAGGGTAATGGAGGAATCTCACACGGACATGATAACATCCCAAACCTTCCTTTTACTTGGTTGCAGAAAATGCAACGAGGGCTTCAAAAACCTACTCAACCTTTACCGCCAGCATATCAGTCTACTACACCCTTGTGCATACAAATGAGTGTTTTTCTGGCTTATGGCAAAAAAAATTTAATGCATCCGAGCTTGATTAGCCAACCTCTCCCCATTTGGTGGTTCCCTTCTTCCATGTTTTTTCAAAATGACAACTTTCTTTCCCACCAACAGCAACCAGGTATGTTACCTCCTCTAAAATTGCTCTGTGGCCTAGCTAAAGGTATATTCTTTAAGAGCCCCAATTCAGCATGTGCTTAATTGCTTTGCTGAACTGGGGCTGAAAAGGGCATATTGCCCTTTACCTATCAACTAGACACCAAGGATCCAATGTCTCCTAGAGATGCCGCCGTGTGCCCTCGTCTCCCACCGACATCAGTGAGAGTTGGAACCGCTCAACTTGTCTCAGGAGACGTACAAAATCTCACAAAACTAGGTCCCAAGAATATCCCTGACTGCAATCAGACAAATGAACAAAAATTTGGGATTTGTGCAGGGCAGTGTAACGTTTTGTTCTGGATCAACCAGGGCAACACAGAGGATCACATTCACCTTATTCTTGTGCATAGTCCCAGTGACTTCACACTAAGGTTAACCACATTAGTAAAATGCTTCCTTCCGCTCTGTTTTATCAAAATAATGAGAACCTCAAACATATTCTAAAAGTTAGTGTTACTATAATATGGACATACATGAATACTTAAAATGTTAAACATGTAATTGCGACAAACATCCCATCCCTCCAATATCTTCCACTCAAACAGTGTTTAGCATTTTAAAGCTGATCAACCATCATAACAGTTGCAGAAAGAGTACTATAGAATACAGTGTTAAAAGTGGTACACAAAACAGCCACATTCACTCTTCAGACAATTTGTGGGGACATTCTTGCATGTTTTCTGTACCTAACAAACAACATGGTCTCAGGATTACAGTGCATGCAATCATCACTAAAGGAAAATACACTCAGCTTTTCTGTGTCTGTAACATAACTTCTGAACACTGCATCCAATCAACTCCAGAATTTCAGGTACTGTTCTAGGCATCACTGACCAGAACCCTATTGATTTTGGTGAAAACTGAAAAAGCCATTAGCACTTAAAAAGTTGCTCTTCACTCTCCCTGCAGAGAGCTGCCTTACAGCTGCAGGGCAAATGCTCAGACAGAAGGGGGAGGCAGAGGGAGAGGAAGGTGAGTCATCCATCCTTTCTCCAGGGCTAGTTCTAGGGGTAGGTGAGCAGGTCAGTCACCCTTTGCACCAACTTCCAGGGGGCACCGAATTGCTGTGCCACTTGGCTTATTTTCCTCCCCTTTGCTCTGCCCTCTTTTTTTTTTTAAGCTCGGCTGCTGAGGGAGGTATTTTCCTCCAGGCTAGCAAAATGGCTAGGGGCTCTCCTGGCTCTCTCCCACCTAGTGCACGGCATCCCAAAGCCTGCTCCAAGTGGGGGAATAGGGGAGATGGAGCGTGCATCTGCCCATCCCTTCTAATCTAGGGAGAGTGAAGGAAACTTCATTCCTTCCTCCCTCCTAGTGTGCTGCTTCTCCAAAGTCTGCTCCACGGAGGAGGAAAGGGGGGGAAGAGATAGGAGAAAGAGAGAACCATCCATCCCCCCCTCCTTAATAATACAGTGAGAAGAAAGGTACTTTGGAGGAGGAGAAAAAAAAGGAGACACACAGAGCCCCTGCAATGTGGGGAAGGGAGGGGGAATACCCGATACAGAGCCCCTGGCATGAGGGGAAGGAGGAATGGAAGGTTTTGCTATGAGGGTCGCACCCATCACCTTTAACCAAGTCTGCAATTCGTGACAGCCATTAACACCTTCCTATGGTCACAGCACAAGCTTAATTATTTACATAGCGTTTTTCCTGTTACCACCCGAAGCAAATTTTACTCCCATCCAAATCTCCCTGCAGCATTCCTCTCCCTCCCCAATATCTTTTCAGAAGACCAGAAGAGGCCACTTTCGATGGGCTTCTGAGTGTATACTGGTTCTGTGGAGTCTGTTAGCTGAAACAACTTTGCCCATTCTGTTCTAATGGGAAATTCATTACTGCTACAACTCTTCCAGCCTCCACTTCCACAGCTACATTCCCATTCTGGGGGCATCCAAGCTAAGATTCTGCCTGAGATGGTCCTTAAACCTGAAAATCCATTTGCACTTAAAGTGAATAACAAACAATGCTCGACCTACATGAGCAATGAAGAGCCACTCTCTAGTCTATACTAAATGCCTCTTCAATACCGATGTAGTAAATAGACTATAGTATTATGAAGACTGCACTACTGAAAATAAAAACAAGGTGAAAATCCAGTGTCTGTGTTTATTTCTACCCTCTTCACGACTACAAAAGAGATCATATACAATTCTAAGAGCTCTGTCAAAGGCTCCTCACTGGAAAATAGAGAATTAACCACTTTGAAATGATTGTCAAGAGCAGCAAAGTTGACATTAGAAATTGCACTGTACTTAAAATTCATAAGCTGTTACTTCCAAATGTCACTAGTCAGGTTAAAAACTGCCATCACAAACCTTAGAGTGAAATATCGGACCCTGAGTCACTATGTACAAAAGAACTACTCTTAAGAACAGGCATTCCCTTCAGTAGAGAAGGGGGTGGTGGGAGAGGAACATAACTACAGAAACATTGGAGTAATGAGCTGGCACATGTTACTGAAACAACCTCACTCATTTCAAGGTGTGTATGAAAGAATTAAGTAGATGTCATGCTAAAAGATTTAACATCCAGTTTGAGGACAAAATCAGAATAGACTAATTAGACTGTCCCAATATCAAGTATCGGGAATGCTAGCTGATCATTTACTTTCTATTGTTTACTGTCAAAGATGAAATACTATCAGTGTATATTACATTTGCAAACAAGTATTACCTAAGGAAACTAAACTACCACACTGGCAGTATCATGTTTGAAGATAGCACAGAACACAGACTTGTTGCCATAGGCCTGGTCTATACTATAGGGTTAGGTCAATGTAAGCTGCCTTGCATTGACCTAGCTGTGGAAGTGTCTTCACTTAAATTTGGCACCTACTGATGTAAGTGCCTCTCTATGTCAATTTAGTAACACCAACTCCCCAAGCAGCGTAGAATCACAGTTGATATAATTAGGTTGACGCAGTGTTAGTACAGACACTGCGTTGCTTACATTGACTGTTACTGGCTTTCGGGAGCCGTCACACAATGCCCCACACCGACAATACAAATGATACAAGTACTTCTGGTGAGGAGGCACACTGTCAACACAAGGAGCCAAGTGTGCACACACACAAGCAATTTTATAATTGCGGTGGCTGTATGCCAACATAAAAGTTAGCTTGATATAATTTTGTAGCAAAGACGCGGCCTTAGTTGTGAAAAGAGTTTTTAATAGCAAAGTACCATGTAAATTGGCCATTACTGTACCTTCATGACATCTTTATAGGAGTGAATGACCTCAACTTCCTCTTTTTCATCTTCCTCTTCCTCTTCCTCCACGCCTTCATCCAGAGCCTCATAGCCTTCATCTTTACTCCCATCTACCTCCACGGTATTGGTCATGTGATCTATAAGCTGCTCCAAGGGAGGACTTAGTTCTCGCTCTTCATTCTCCTTCAAGCCATAGTCCAGCGCCTTATAAATAATAATCCCCAGTGATTCAATAATCTACAAGAAAGAAAGCAACATTATTATTAACATCACTTAGATGAACTAGTAGGCAAGTGTAAGAACACAAACATCCTTGAGCAACGAGCAGCGCCGGCTCCAGGGTTTTTGCCGCCCCAGGCAGCCAAAAACAAACAAACAAAAAAACAAAACAAAAAAGCCGCAATCGCAATCTGCGGCGGCAATTCGGCGGGAGGTCCTTCGCTCCGAGCGGGAGTGAGGGACCCTCCGCCGAATTGCCGCCGAATACCTGGACATGCCGCCCCTCTCCCGAGTGGCCGCCCCAAGCACCTGCTTGTTAAGCTGGTGCCTGGAGCCGGTCCTGGCAACGAGTGATAAATTGTCCACTCTACAACTGCTGATTTAAGATTGCTATAGGATCATCCAAATTAAAGAGGGCAGTGACCCTCCACATTGTATCACTGCCCTGCAAGTCAACATACAGCGCCTAATAGCAAAATATGTCATGCTACATTTTTTTATGTTAAAATTTGACAGGCAAAAACAAAATAATTTAAAAACAAAGTTGGACCATTTTGAATTTTTTTCCCCTAAAAGTGTTTCGGCTCAAAATATTTTTTTAGATACACCTCTACCCCGATATAACGCTGTCCTCGGGAGTCAAAAAATCTTACCGCGTTATAGGTGAAACCGCGTTATATCAAACTTGCTTCGATCCGCCGGTGTGTGCAGCCTCGCCCCCCCGGAGCACTGCTTTACCGCGTTATATCCAAATTCGTGTTATATCGGGTCGTGTTATATCAGGGTAGAGGTGTATGTATAAAAATGTTTGGTATATGTATACACTCTTATCCTCCTTTTGTTTTGTTTTTTAAAAAAGGAACTTAAGAAAAGATGCCTCACTCCTTCCACGAGTGGTAGTGACTTGCACCACCTCATTGCCTCCAGGGATGAGTGGCCATAGCTATGAGGATCTATTTGACTCAGAACCTAACTGAGCTCTGATCAAGCCACTGAGACCGCTTACTTGGTGAAGACACAGAGATCCCATATGGGAAAATCTAGTTGTTCTTAGTAGTAGTAGTAATTTGGTAGCCCCTTGGGACCTCAACTGAGATCAGGGCCCTATTGTTTATACAATGCCTACTATTATAGAATAAGAGACAGTCCCTGACCTTCTCAGTCTTTCCTAGTAATGAGAAATTGGCTTGAATGCTCCAAAATGTCAAGTATACCTTTTCTTTCTTTACATTAATTATTATTTATACCAGAGGCAGTGGAGTACCTAGCACTTTAAAGACCTTAAGGGAAAAAAGTCATACATAAGAGCTGATGGCTACTTTGGTATTATTTAAATCAGGGGTCTCAAACTCAGTTCACCTTAGGGCCAGGGCCAGTGCCAGTCCTCAAATCCTCCCAGCGAGCCAATAATGTCACTCATGCCACCCAGAACCTGCCCCCCCCCCAAATGCCACCCCCCATCTGCCTAAGGTTCTGGGAGGGAGTTTGGGTGGGGGAAGGGGTCTGGGGTGCAGGCTCGGATGAAGTTTGGGTGCTAGGTGCAGGCTCTGGGCTGGGGCAGGGAGTGGGGGGTGCAGGCTCTGGGAGGGAGTTTGGGAGCGGGAGGGGACATGTGGGGAGGGGGTGCAGGCTCTAGGAGGGAGTATGGAGGTGGGAGGGGTATGTGGGGAGGGGGATGCAGGCTCTGGGAGGGGGTCGGGGGATGAGGCGCTTACCTGGGGCTCCAAGGCGGGGCAGGCTGGGGGGCCTCCGTGCACTGCTGCCCCCAGGCACCGCCCCCACCGCTTCCCATTGGCCACAGGGGTGATCGGGGCGGGGGCAGCACACAGAGGCACAGCCCCACCCCGGGGCCTCAGGGAGCGGCCAGCATCCACGTGGAGCGAGCAGGCAGGAAGCTGCTCAGCTCCGCTGCGCTGCCGATGGTGGGCGGGGCCCCGGGCCATTTTAAATCCACTGGGGGATGCGGGGGGGGAGCGCCCGGGGGTGACAGGTGGGGCCAAGGGAGAGATCCGGCCCCAAAATTGCTGGAGCCCTGCAGGCCACACTGGGGCGGTTCTCGGGCCACAGATGGCCTGTGGGCCGGGAGTTTGAGACCCCTGATTTAAATGGTCAGGCTCCAGTGCAGGAGAACAGCAGCCCTGGAACAGAAGTTAGTAATGGAACTATTTCCGAAAGCAGATATTTTCAAATATTTCAATGCTGATAAGTAAATTTCATTCCCTCAATCTGGCATTCCACATAAATCTAGCTAAAAAAAAAAACTTAGGAAAAAAAAAAAGTAGCAATGCTCACATCTTAAACTTTTTTTAAGGTTTAATTTAAGCAACCTACTTATTTTACTACAGTAAAATATTTCAAAGAGGCCTTACTGTAATGGATTATAGTTTAGTAGGGGAATTCAAACAGTTTAATCATAATCAAATCCAGACAGAAAATGTAATGCACCAGCAATGGACCAGCAGTTTTATGCTTCATTTCTCTAGTGAGACATGGGAATGCATTAGTAGAGAGCATCAAATTGTTAGACTGCTACGGGTCCAGAATTTAGTGGCAATTTGTACCACGATTATAAGTAATACTTCCTGAAATGCAGAACTTTGCTATTTGTTTTTTCCAACAAAACAAAAAATATTCCTCAACATAAAATGCATTGATAAACTGTCCATATTTCACAGTGAACAATTAAAACACCCGCACATTAAGGGCAAGAAAAAGGCAGATTTATCCACCTAATATATTTATTATATTTTCCAATATTTTAACAATTATATGGAATAATACTGATTTTCCTACATTCTTCCATAGCAGCTTTAAAAAAGATACTTGATACTCTCATGAACATGTCTGGTTTGGCTTAGAAAACTACAAAGCAAACCTGCACATCCCTATTTTGGAATGACTGTGAATGAGATATTCAAAGAAAGATCTTTAGGAAACTTTCATAATGAACATATAAAGACTGAAAATGTGAAACAATTGTAATAAAGCAAAGTACATTTTATAAGTATGGCTCCTTTCACTAAGGTCCTCAGTATATCCTCAACATGTAATGCAGGGGTGGGCAAATTTACTGGCCCTCCGAGCCACATACAACAATCATAGAATCAGAGAATATCAGGGTTGGAATGGACCTCAGGAGGTCATCTAGTCCAACCCCCTGCTCAAAGCAGGACCAATCCCCAGACAGATTTTTGCCCCAGATCCCTAAATGGCCCCCTCAAGGATTGAACTCACAACCCTGGGTTTAGCAGGCCAATGCTCAAACCACTGAGCTATCCCTCCCCCTTCTTCAAAAGTTCAAGAGCCCGGTCAGCCCTGCTCCTGCTGAAGCCCCGAACCCTGGCAGGTGTGCCCCAGAGGGATGAAGCCCCAAGACCCCCCCTTCCTCGCTGGGCAGAAGCCCCTACCGCACACCACCCTGCTGCAAGGCAGAGGTCCTGAGCTTCTCCGCCCCACCCCCAGTCTGGTAGGTGAAGAATGGGAGGGCGTAGGGGGCTCCGCGAGCCGCACTTTAATGGTAAAAGAGCCACATGTGGCTCGCAAGCTACAGTTTGGCCACCCCTGATGTAATGCTTTAATAGCTGAAAGGCAACAATCTAAGAAGAGTTAAAACCACATTTGGAAGCACCCACCAGGCACACTTTAAAATCTATAACATTCAGCAAGTTCAGTTACATCATTAGCAGAACCTCCATAAACATGTTATACTGTCTTAAGTACTTGCTGGACAGCACACAGAAATACTTTTGATAGAATAGTTTAGTCTTGTTCAACAGGTGGAATCAAAGTGAAATGAAGAGTAGTTTAACAACTGCTTAAATATTTCTTAAATATCTGATATGAATGCACAGTATAAATTTTGTCTAGCTTCATCAAAACAAAAATCTAAGAAGTTTTATCTGTTCAATCCTTTTTTCCTGGTGTTAAATTTGATGTAAAAAAAAAGTATTTTTTGTGACAAGTCTTCAGCTCCAGGACCCAATCACCACTTTTCTTGGAAAACACGCAAAACAAGCTTAAAAGGGAAAGTTCTCTCTCTTTGGTTTGGAACAGGGATTAAGGCCTTCACAAGTACTACAGCTAAAATTCAATGACAGCTGCTGCTTTCTTTGATGTACCAACACTGTGCCTGTTCCAGTCCAGTAATATGGCTTGTGCATTATGTGCTAAGCATAGACTTCATAATATGTGCAGAGATGGCTTGACACAAAAGCCTGAACAGAAACTATTCAGAACTACTTTCCTGCCTTTCAAATCCTTTATTTTGTCATACTTAGCAACATATCCATTCTGTCTCAGTGGCTCCATTTCAGCTTCTTATGACACAGCAATGAACATTTTAACTGAGAAACTTTGCATTAACTACTTTGCTGCTGCTGAAAACATGTAATAGAAACATGTGACACTTTAACCAATGCTAATTTACCATGGAAGTTATAAAAACACAAAAATGCCTGCCATATGAACCAAACAAAACCACAAAACCTTTCAGATTTTTGTACATTCACAAAATAGCCAGTACGGAGACTTACAACAATTGGGAGAATATAATTCCAAAAGAAAGAACGAAAGAACGAAAGAAAGAACTGTGCAAAATGGGTCAGTACCGGTGTTCTTGAGATATATGTATAGAATGAAACTAATCTGTTTTTTTTATATGTACGAGTTGGATTTAAGAATATTGTTTTATTGTTTATCTAATATCAATGTGTTCTATTTGTGTCTCTCTCTCACCCACACNCAAGCTGGGGGAAGAAGCGGGGGAGGCAGGAGCTTGGCTGCCGCAGGTCCAAGCTTCTGCCTCCTGCCCCCGCAGGGGAGAGCGTTGGGCGAGTGGGGCTGGGACTGGCATGCAGCGGCGTGCCACAGAAAATCGGCTCGCGTGCCATGTTTGGCACGCGTGCCATAGGTTGCCGACCCCTGGTGTAAAGCATTATAATGTAAGCTCCCTAATTTAGTTTTATAAAGTTATTCAGCTACTGGTTGACATGCAGAGAGAAAATCCTCTGCTAAAGTTCTGAAGCATCAAGAACTAATAAGTTCTAAAACTCTCAGTACAGGCCACAGAAAACGATGTGAGTTAGGCAAACACATCATTGTTTACTGTTGGCACTGGCAATTGTTTCGATGCAATGTAATTATTTCAGTGCTATCAATTTACAACTGCTTGGTTTAAAGTAAAATCTCCAAATGTTAAGGCCTTTGTGGGTTTTTCAGTCTATGAGCAAAGCTCTTTAAGGCTTTATAGATATATAGTCATTATATACAGTACTGAGCTTTCATATATATACTTGTTTAGGACACATCTAAAAGGTTTAACTGAAATGAATATGAACTTATACATCTATGGTTCTTTCTTTTAGGAACAAGATCAGTATTTTTTTCAACCGGTTTACTTTTCAGACTTACTGGAACTGATGTGCAAACAGGCAGAGTCTGCATGCCATTCCCCTATACTCATCACATGCGAAATGGGGTAATGTCTGTAAACTCACCATCTTCCTGAGGTTTGCTTTTATTTTTAAATAAAGCAACGAAGCCCAAAGGGAGGGCTCTGCTTACAAACATAAAAGGACTTTCTCTGGCAAAATTCCTGCCCTTCCCTGTAGCTCTCTTTTACTCAGACTAGAGCCACTCGGACTTTTGTATCCCTGAGTTGGAACTAAAGAGGCTCAACTGTTCTCGCTGCCAAGGCAGGTCAGCAGAATAGTTTTGAACCTCTCCACTGCGACCTAAAGACTCACAATCTAGTTACAATAATATTTGCATTTCTATTGCACCATTCCGCACAAATTTTAACGGCATTTTACAATTAAGCCTAATGATAAACAAAAATAATACAGAATACTTAACACTTATTTCACCTATGGATCTCAAGAAACTCTTTTCTGACACAATACTGCTCAGCTCTCACAACTGGAGACACTTTTAAATATATACACATATATTTTAAAGTTAAAAGTTTAAAATGCAACTGAAAACAGCACAAACTTGCTTAAGAACTTACAGAAGACCAACTGTCCGTCTCAGTTTAGATCAGCAGTAGAGTTATTATTTTTTCTATTTATAACATAGTAATATATCTGCTTCTGCAATATCTAATTTTGTATGTCAAATTAGATTACATTTGTTAAAAAGTGTGAAACAGTTTTATTATATGGTCATCCGAAGAGCTACCGAAATACACAGTTTGGTTACTCACCCCAATGTCCTTCATAATTCTAAGCAGAAATATCTACATTCTTATATAAGCCATATTGAAGCACCTCATGTATACTAATGCATTTATCACCACAACACTCCCATGGAAGTAGGGTAGTAGTATCCCCATTTTACAGACAGGGACACACCGCTGAAATGGATGCTGTAACCAGGGGCCAACATGCAACATTGGTTGTCGAGCTGGTAAAATGAAACTTTTCAACTACTTGCAGCTGGGCAACTAGGATTTGGAACACTTATAGTTAATCAAATGAATTACTCATTATGAAACTACCCGGACATATGGATGAAATATTATTTAACTTATTTAACTTTGGGGCGTTATGGTTCACCATAAAAATAGCTGAGATACTAGTCTCTGCAATATATTGCACCTTGCTACTAAAAATAACTTCAGTGTTAAAGGAAAAATTAGTATGTGCCGTGTCTAACAGAAAGTAAAAGGTGAAAAAGATTAAATACACACCCCCTACCTTTCCTGTAAGATTCTCTTATGTAACATGAATGGTATTTTGATCTAGAGTATACATACCCTAATCTATGAAAATGTCTTTGTAATATCCAGAGTAGTTCTCTTTCAAAATAATCTTATGGAGCATACCATGATTCATTTATATTGTGCTTGTGGAATCCGTGCATATATTATTTATATATGCTTTATATTATTATTCAGGTATAAAGTGTACAGATTCAGTACAATAGCTCTCGATCAGATTTAAGTGGGTGTATAAGGGGGTCCTTAACCAATCATTTTCAAAGCAAATTAAATATATAAAACCTAAATCTTTTCAACATCTTTTGACTCATTTGCTTCTAAAAGAGAGAACTACGCTGTAATTTACTTATAAATACATTCATGCTCATAAGTAATGTAGCCTTCTCCAACCTTTATCCCAGATGCTAATAACAAACATATTATGTTCTGTTGCCTACGTTTTAGCTACAGAAATTGTGCGGGAGAACATTGTCATTTATTAGTGTAAATGAGAGCAGAATTTGGCTGATTATCTCAATCTTAATGCATAATTTCCTTGGTCTATAAAAAAAAGAGATTGGAACACAAACTATCATTATTTTTCGTTCTTTTTTTCACACATCATAACCTCAGAGGTTTAGATAATTGTTAGTTATTTACCATTCCAAGAATATTTCTCCCAAATGACTGTTCATCCCTAAAGAGTAACAAACTTAGTTTCCCTGTCTTAATTGGGCAAACTCCAGTAAGGCCTGAAATTCCTGTAAAGGAATCTTCGCTATTGCAGGCTGTCCACAAAGACAGAATTTGGTCAGAAGTTTTCAAACACTGTTATTGTTAGACACACATATATTACATTCTTTAAAACCATCAAGGGCCTTGATCCTGATCCCACTTAAGTCAATGGGCTTGTCTCCACTTACAGAGGGCGGCGATCGATCCACCGAGTGAAGACCCGCTAAATCGACCGCCGCTTGCTCTCCCGTCGACTCCAGTACTCCATCGGAATGAGAAGCATAAGGTAAGTCGACAGAGTTTCTCACATCGACCCAGCACGGTTTAGACACCACAATAAGTCAACCTAAGGTACATAGACTCCAGCTATGTGAATAACGTAACTTAGGTCAACTTAGCCCCATAGTGTAGACCTGTCCAATGGTAGACATGCCAACGGTTTTAGAAATTCTGGTGTGGGACACATTGTATTTGCTGCAATACTTAGAGAATTAAGAATGTTGTGTTTCAACAGGCTTATCTCGTCTTAATATTGTTTTACCTTTTTATATATGTAGATTTTACAGTCNCCCCCCCCCCCCCGCTGCCCCATCCAACCCCCCCTCCTTCCTGACTGCCCCCTGGGACCCCAGCACCTATTCAACACCCCCCCATTCTCTGCCCTCTTGACCACCCCGACCCCTATCCACACCCCCACCCCCTGAGCACCACCCCAAACTCCCCTGCCCTCTATCCAACCCCCCCTGCTCCCTGCCCCCTTACCGCGCTGCCTGGAGCACCGGTGGCTGGCGGCGCGGCTGTGGCTAGAGCCAGCCACACCACCGTGCAGCACAGAGCACCGGGTCAGGCCAGGGTCTGCAGCTGCGCTGCCCGGCCGCCCAGAGCATTGCGCCAGTGGTGCGGCGCGCGGAGGATGCGGGGGAGGGGGAACAGCAGGGGAGGGGCTGGGGGCGAGCCTCCCGGGCCTGGAGCTCAAGGGCCGGGCAGGAGGATCCTGCGGGCCATAGTTTGCCCACCTCTGAACTAGAGCCCCAGGGATCTCAAAAATCAAAAGGAAAGAATCTGGATACTCTCATTCTGTTCCTTAAAGGCCATGGTTGTTATAACAAAAAAATTGATTAATACAGCTTACCTTGTCTATTTAGTTGCAGTTTCATCAGACTCTTCACTACCCTGAAGCATTTACCTGAATGATCCCTTCTGGCATTGATAGTCAAGGACAAATAAAACTATTTTGCACCAGCCATACTTCTATGAGAGAGAGACAATCCACATACAAAAACAGATTTTTATGTGTGTGTTTCCAGGCCTCACAGGTCTAGAGATGTCACTGGCTTCTTGGTCTAGCTGTAATTTTTTGGTGCTGGACTAGAATCAAATCTAACAAGCCCTGGCTCTCAGATAGTTTTTTGTAGCTCGTCTTTTTGCTAAGGAAGCAAACAACTTACAGCAAGGGGTCAGCAACTTGAGAGCATCCCCCAAAGATCAGAGCTGATGGTAAAATGAAACCAAAATATAACTTAGCAGCTCTTTTACAAAAGCTGCATAAATCCACAGAATTCATCAGTTACCAAGGTTGGATGAGACACGTTAGTGCTGATATAATGGAGGGAGGGATCTTCTTATGTTGAAACAAACCCAATAAGTGTGGTCTGATCTCTGAAACATTCACTCCAGATCCAAAGGTAAAGTGAAGCTTATAGCCATCCCTGAGGGAGCTATTCAACTCTTTGGATTCTCTGGATTTTACCCATTGTCCAGTTCTTTCAAACCAACATTCATATGCAAGTAGTCTATAATTGTGAAGCAACCTCACACAATCTCAGAAGAGTCAAAGCCCCAACCGTTCTTCTAGAAGAATTTGTTTTAAAATCCCAGTTAAAAGCTATTTATGCATTAAACATATAATCTCCAGGACAAGTATAAAATACCTTGTGTATATAGTTCCAGAGCCAGCCAGTTCCCAAAGTCATACTGATCTACAGAAGATATCCCTAACAGAATAGTGATATCCTTGGATTCAGAATCACCACACACTTTGTTCTTTGCAGTGTCACTGTAACCGAGTTGGTCCCAGGATATTAGAGATACAAAGTGGGGGGCATAATATCTTTTATTGGATTGACTTCTGGTGGTGAAAGAGATGAGCTTTAGAGCTACACGGAGCTCTTCTTCAGGTCTGGGAAAGGTACACAGAGGGTATATCTCTGGATATTAGACACCCAGAGGGTATTAGACACCTGGAGCTGGCCTGTGCCACTGCCTTAGTAGAATGGTTTTTTTTTATTGCGATGTAAACGCTAGGGTTTGGGCTGCAGCCTGAGATCTGGGACCCTCCCACCTCGCAGGGTCCTAGAGCTCAGGCTCCAGCATGATCCCAAATGTCCACACTGCAATTCAAACAGCCCCTTACCCCAAGCCTGCAACCACAAGTCAGAAGCACTGGCCAGCCACAGGTGTCTAACTGCAATGTAGACATACCCAAAGTGTCACAGCTAAATACAAGGTGGATCAATTTGTTTAGCATAAGTAGTTAACACATATTCTAAGAGACAATACAAGGTGAAGTGGCCCGTTAACACCTCTTCAGTCAGAGAACAAAAATGGTGGGTTACAGAATGCTGTATTAAACCATAAATCCAGTGTCTTTATTAAAGCCATGATTTTTAGTGTCTAGCAAAGTTGTCTCAGGCTCATCTTTTGAAGGTGTTGTGCGGGTTTCTTTGGAGGATGAGGACTGATAGGTCAGATATAGTGTGACCGTTTTGTGAAAAGTGTTCACCCACAGGTGATAGGATGTTTTTGTCTTTTATCATGTTTCTGTGTGAGTTCATTCGAGAGCATAGGGATTATCTGGTTTCACCCACATAGCTGTTACTGGGACATTTAGTGCACCTCTTATTGTGATAGGTACGTGTAGGACCCATGGATCCTGAAAGGTGTGTTGTAGGGGGCTGATCATCATAGCAGCGGAGATATGGCACTGTGCCATAACAAATTTATGCAAAACCTACAGGCAAATCTCCACTGCTACGATTCTGTCACAGAGGTTACGGAAGTCACAGATTCCAGGACTTTCCGGGACTTCTTCTGGGGCACGCCTGGAGCAGCAGCCGGGGTTGGGTTAGCCCCCCTGGAGCTGGAGCAGTGGCATGGCTGGAGCAGTGGTCGGCGGCCAGTGGTCCCCATGCCACCCGCCGGCATCCAGCCCTGGGACTGCCGGAGCAGCAGTCCCCGGGTCTCCCTTCCTCCCCCAGGGTATTTTTAGTAAAAGTCAGGGACCGGTTATGGGCTTCCATTAATTTTTTTTTTTTATTGCCCACCACCTGTCCCTGACTTTTACTAAAAACACCCGTGACAGAATCTTAACCTTAACGATGATCAATACCTCCACAACACATTTCTGCTGCAGTATGGGTGAGCTGTGGAGGTATTGCAGCATGTAGTGGTCGAGGGGCCTGGAATGGGACAAGACACAGAGGGTTATTTTCTCGAATATGTCAGTGCAGGCAGGGGTACTGGAACAATTTGTATAGTGGAGGTGCTGAGAGCCATTGAGCCAAACTGTAAACCCTGCATGTGATGGAAACCACTTCAAGCCAGAGGGTGCGATAGCACCCCCAACACGTATGAGTGCAGGAGCACAGAAAAAAATCCTCGTGGAAATAAAATGTTACTTTTCCAAACTGAACTTCAATATATTGTGAGAGGGATGTTTCAGACCACAGAAGCTCCCTGGACACAGCCAGGTTAATAGCAGTGAAAGAAGTGCAAAGACAATGGTAAGTTAAAAATTCAAAGATGGTTTTTCATTTTCTAAAAGCTGCAGAACTACTTGGTTCGGGAGTGTGTGTGTGTCCGCCCCATCAGTGGCTGTGCTACAAAAGCTCTATCATTTCAAGCCTTTGATTTTGGAGGACATAACAGTTCTTGTGGTGCCCAATTGGCAAAGGGAGATGTTATTCCTAGCTGCTGGTGGGAAACCTGCCATGTATGCAACCAAAGTATTCACATATATAGTGACTGAGCAGCACTTCTATGAGTGGAGTGGGCTAATCAGCTACTGAGTTGGCCCTGGAAAATACACCCTTCCCTGAAACGTGACTGCCTACCTGGAGTTCCTGCTTCAGGAAAAGTTTGCAGCTATCAGCACCCAGGATTGGGTCAGAATTCACGAGAGAATCAACAGGATGATGCGTTAGCTTCCACATAGCTTAGCCGGTTATGGCTGCATGCAAACACGCAGAACTCCACACCCTTCCTCCTTAGTGTCCCTTCCTCCCCCGTTTCTGGACAAAATTTCAAATCACAGTCGAATTTGGCACAAACGATTTTGTCACCTCTGGACTGCATGGACTACCTTTACCTGAAATGGACTAGATTTATAAATGGAAAACATTTCCACCTCCTCTTCACACACAGTTCACTATTTCCAGGTGGGTCATTACAGGTCTGAGTGGTTTCAGAGAAGCTTACTTACAAGTATGGCAGTGTAAGGTTGTTATTTTTAAGAAACAGGAATGCCTTAGCAAAAATCTGCGCCTTTTCCAGTAAAAATTAACTTTCAAGGTGTTTACTGTTTGCTTTTCCTGGTCACCATTTAGAACTCCAAGCGGTGGGGTGTGTGGGGAGGAGGAGCAAAGCCACTGCTGACATCCAATCCACCATTATTGGATACATGCTGCTACCTGCGGCTTCTAATAATTTTTGCATTGGTTCACAGAACCAATTACTCTCTCATTACTGTATTAATAAACATTAAAATGGAGCCAGAAATGAACCAGGCTCAGAAGCTGCTTCTGTCTGTTCCATGTCTATTGCAGGTTCTGAGGCAGGCTATTCCTCGGGGGTGGGGCATCAAACAGCTTCTCTGAGTATGGCCCCAGGACATGTTGCTGCTGCTCCTGCTGCAAAGCCTCCTCTGGGACTGGTTTCAGCAACAGAGTTACTTCACTGTCCTCACTTGGCACCTGCTGCCGGCTCCCATCACTCCCCATTCTGTATTCTGGGGCCAACAGGGCACCGTCCCGGTCAACTTGGTGATCACACACCACTGGTGGCTCCATGTTCGGTGCAGTGCCCCGCTCCTAGTCCAGGTGTGGGCAAACGTTTTGGCCCGAGGGCCACATCTGGGTGGGGAATTTGAAACAGGGCCATGAATGTAGGGCTTGGGCAGAGGGTTGGGGTGCGGGAGAGAGTGCAGGGTGTGGGAGGGGGTGTGGTGTGCAGGAAGGGGCTCGGGGCAAGGGGTTGGGGCACAGGAGCGGTGCGGGGTGTACGAGGGGGCTCAGGGCAAGGGGTTGGGGCAGAGGAGGGGTGTGGGGTGCATGACGGGGCTCAGGGCAGGGGAGTGGGGTTCAGGAGGGGTGTGGCAGGGGGCTCAGGGCAGGGGGTTGGGGTGGCAGTGTTTGGGATGCGGGCTCCGGCCCAGCGCCGTTTACCTTGAGCGGCTCTGGGGTGGCAGCGGTGCACAGCGGGACTAAGGCAGGCTCCCTCCCTGCCCTGGCCCTGCGCTGCTCCCGGAAGCGGTTGGCACCATGTCCCTGTGGCCCCGGGGGAGGGGGCAAAGGGCTCCGCACGCTGCCCTCACCTGCGAGTACCTCCCCCGAAGCTCCCATTGGCCGCAGTTCCCTGTTCCCGGCCAATGGGAGCTGCGGAGGGTGGTGCCTGCAGGCGAGGGCAGCGCATGGAGCCCTCTGCCCCCCTCCTTCCCCAGGGGCCGCAGAGATGTGGTGCTGGCTGCTTCCAGGAGAGGCGCAGGGCCACGACAGTCAGGAAGCCTGCCTTAGCCCCGCGGTGCCACAGGGGTGACAATCCCATGGGCCATAGTTTGGCCACCCCCGTCCTAGTCAAACTCCTCAAACGGGCATGATGTCATCCACTTGCCTGACATTGCTGTTGAGATACACTGCAGATAGTGTTAACATTACTGTACGTAACATAGCTTTAGGACAGAGTATAAAACATCACTGTAGAATAATTAGGGCTAGATTTGTACATAAAAGAAAAACTTGCAACCTTTTTATATAAAATATTGTTTAAAAATATTACACATTATTTTCACTATGCCTTTCCATTATTTCACAGTATACTGTTTACACTATAATCCTTAGTTTTAGCTATCAATTGTTTTTTGTCAAATATATACAAGTTACACAGACCAAATTAAGATCAAATACATCCAAAATCTAATTAACTCTTAACAAACATACATTTATCAAACTATCAAAGTGAAAGAGCTCACAAAGCAGAACATAACACTTAATATCACAAGCTTCTCCTATTTTTTTTTAGTTTAAAAAATAAAACTAAATGAAAATTTAAAATCAAACCTTGTAATGATTTTACCCGCTACTGTAAAGTATCTTCATATCTGCTAAATTAATGTGTATTCTTATGAAAGCGGTGTGCAAAGTTATAATCTTGATGCAAATGCAATTTGTTCCCCCCTCCATCCACAATGAAGCTACTCAGAAATATGCTAGCAGAGTGCATCTACCTTTCTTCTGTCCCATAAGATCCTGTCTACACAAGGCTTCGAACTGCGTTAATTAATCATGTTTATAGTCACTTTAAACACAGCTCCAGCTAAAGCAGTTTGTAAACGTGGTTTGGCTAGTGTTTAAAGAGCATATTCTAGCCTAGATTTGTATATGAGTAAATTCTAGGAAAAATATATTTTCCTAGACATGGAAACGATATCCCCAAGTGTGGATAACTACTCACAAAAGCCATGACATCAGGGAAAGGTTTCCCACAATTGCAGGTACTTCAATGGTTGCTGTGTGCATAGGAACACTGCACAAATTTACACTAGCCAAGATGGTTTGTGTGTACACATTGAACAATTACAAGTAAGTGACAATAGTTCAACTGACATTTTCTATAGAAAACAAGGCTTTAGCATTTTTACTCAATGTATGATATTTGCCCAAACCTTACAGTCCAATCACCCCACACCACTTGATTTTTCTGGCCCTCATGTTTTCTACTCCAAGGAAGTTGCACCTCATCTTACACCACAATATTACTAACTTACAATGACATTTCAAACGTTTCCTACTTTCTGGATACTGTGTCCTTGTTCAAAGTTTTGAAAACTCCGGTTTGTAGTGACATACTTACTGTCTAACTGACTAGGTCATTCTCAACCTTTCCCCAAACATAACATAGGCCACTGATGCTAACTGTAAGAAAGAAACTTTAGAGTACATCAGAGCTATTTGGTTTATCAAACCATCTTACTTTAATTAATTTGGAGAGTAGATCAGGTGTCATTCATTACAGTAACTAAGTCTATGTTGCTACTTACTTAGTTGCATTTAATCTATTACATTCAAGAACTGGCTACAAGTAGCCATACAATCTTTATTGCTTCTCTACACATTTGGCCAATTTTGGAAGAAACTGTTCACAAATGACAGTAGCAAAGTTAACTGTGCAGTGCTGAAGTTAAACTCACATAATCGTTAATATAGTTTTTGTATTTACTGTGCTTGTAAACTGCATTGCAGTGAATTCACTGCTATAGAATGTGAAGTGACATTTCCACCTTTTATCGCTGGCATTTTCCAGATTGCCAACCAAATTAATGTTTACATGGGTTTATACAGGAATGTCCACAGTCACCAAAGGATTAGTACAAAACTCCAAGATTCAATCAAAATGGACTTTTTGTCATTCTTTCTGGAAGAAATGTGGAATTCTTGGCCAAACAGAACTAGACGCATCTCTTTGTTGTGACTGAATGGATTTAAGAATACTCACAACTACGGTGAGAGTTAAAGAAAATAAACAAACATGACAGAACAAGTACAGTATTTTTAAACAAATATAAAGAGAACAAGAACAGCTAATATCTCAGTGAAAATATTATAATAATTTTTAATGCAATGTTTCCGAGGCAAGGGTGTAATCCTCATTTATTTTTTGGCCAAATTTAAACCCATAACCAACTGGCTCACCTACAGAACAGCTAAAGCAGCAGCACCACTAGCAATATACAGAGGAGAGATGGAAGTTTGGGAAACATCACTGGAATTCTGCCTCCGAGGACGAGGGAGACAGTGCATGCCAATATGGTAAAAACTGTAACCAGAAATATATATACCAATAGATGTGTCTTGGGAAGGGAAAAGGTGGTTATATTGTTTTTAAAACAATCCATCATGAACCATCCCAAACAATGGAGAGCGGTAATCTGAGAGCAGTAAAGTCTATTTTGTACACTTCACCCTCATCAGGTGATGCGTTGAAAGGAAACACGATTTTCTTTGCCTGTAAACGTGATACATACTTCAGAAGCCACTTAAAAATACTTCATTTCATGTGGAAGTGGGTGTGAAAATACTGACAGTTGGGGGAAGGTGCTTAAAATGAAAAGCACAGCCCTATTATCCAATCTTTAGGCTGAGAGCTACAAAATTACAAGAGAAGTTACACGCAATTTCCATCAGAATACAGTCTGAAATAATGGGATTTCTAACACTACAATTTGACACACAGGTGAATAAATGGGACTAATATTTTTTTAAAAATCAAGTTATTATATTAAAGCATATCCAAGATTTTAATTTTCATTAAAACCAAATTTGAAAATTATTTTAGTTTCAGAACATCTTTAGGAGACGTTTAACTGAAGACATAGAGGGTGAAATCCTGACCCCACTGAAGTCAAAGGCAAAACTCAAATTAACTTTAATGGAGCCAGGATTTCACCTACAGTGTTTGAAATTTGAAATTATAGTTAACAAATTATGAACATACAGCCCTCTATAACAGTGGCTCTCAACCTTTCCAGACTACTGTACCCCTTTCAGGGGTCTGATTTGTCTTGCATACCCCCAAGTTTCAAACTACTTGCTTACAAAATCAGACATAAAAATACAAAAGTATCACAGCACACTATTACTGAAAAATTGCCTATTTTCTCATTTTTACCATATCATTATAAAATAAATCAATTGAAATATAAATATTGTACTGACATTTCAGTGTATAATATATAGAGCAGTATAAACAAGTCATTGTCTGTATGAAATTTTAGTTTGTACCGACTTTGCTAGTGCTTTTTATGTAGCCTGTTGTAAAACTAGGCAAATATCTAGATGAGTTGCTGTACCCCCTTGTAGACCTCTGAGTACCCCCAGGGGTAATTGAACCCCTGGTTGAGAACCATTGCTCTATAAGAATGTTAATGCCATTTCCAGTAATATATATCCCTTGACTCTTACCACTTAGGATGGGCAGCCTAAGGGTATTTGAGGTGCCAAGAAGGAACTGATGGCTGGGGTCATCACAACTCTTAATAGTTATTTAGAAAGAATTACAATCACATATTTCCCTCAGCAATTATCTGTTGCCTATCCCCAACATTCAAGCCATCTGTCACTGTATTTCCAATATCCTTGGGAAAGATGGGTATCTCGGAAGTGAGCAAAGCAGCCACTATGTAAGCAGAAAGATACAGAGGCATCCAATTCCCTAACAGTTGAGTCCAACAGATGCACGATCTTCTCTCCAGATGGAGTTGGGAGCACAACAACATACTTCATTGTTACTGAAGTTGGGTAGCAGACTAGAATGAAATGGAAGAATATTGGGACAAATGGTCTGGCAAGATTCCATCTCCATTAGCTCAGCAGCCCTTACGATCAGAACGAGGCTGTGCGGACTAATGATTAGAACAAAGGATTTGGGGAGGGGGACGGGAATCTTGGATTTTCCCCCCAGGATTAAATTACTGATTGTATCTCAAGCAAATCAACCTAGATGGAAAACTGGGTGATAGAGTCTCAATGAAAGTCAGATACATGTGCGCTAAGTTTTCCAAAAGCTGTTGCTACCCCCCAACAAAGCAAAATAATGGTTTTTAGATCCCTAAAGCAACTCATGAAAAGAGGAATGTGAAAATAAATATTAACAAGAAATGCAATGCTTTATTATTTATTAAAAGGTAAAAATATTCCCTCACCGAAAAGCTCTTTAGGGTAGGTATAGGGCAGGGGTCGGCAACCTTTCAGAAGTGGTGTGCCGAGTCTTCATTTATTCACTCTAATTTAAGGTTTCACGTGCCAGTAATACATTTTAATGTTTTTAGAAGGTCTCTTTCTATAAGTCTATAATATATAACTAAACTATTGTTGTATGTAAAGTAAATAAGGTTTTTAAAATGTTTAAGAAGCTTCATTTAAAATGAAATTAAAATGCAGAGCCCCCCGGACCGGTGGCCAGGACCGGGGCAGTGTGAGTGCCACTGAAAATCAGCTCGCGTGCCGCCTTTGGCACCCGTGCCATAGGTTGCCTACCCCTGGTATAGGGTATTCTGTCTCTTCTAGAGTGCTTACTCACATGTCAGTGCTTAATAAATATAACTGCTTCAAGGCAACATTTTCTCTCAGATTTCATTTGATACTATATAACTAATAATAAAGATATTTTTACACCCCATCTCAGTCTTTTATATAAAATTCAACATGCTTTTCCATTATCAGTTTCTTTAAGCATTTTAAGACATAACAAAAAAATCTTTGGTGACCTGAAATGGATTAAAAAACATATGCACATATGCACAAAACCAATTCATTGCGATCTGTGGTCTGAAAAGCAAATTATAAAAGGCAATGGAATTCCTACTGCGTGTACTGTTCTAAGCCACTTTATCCACAGAGATCATTGTCAAAAGAACACTTTTCAAAGAAGAAAAGATAACATCTTGATACAGCAGCATTTGTCCAACATCGCTTTGACTAGTCTGCCAGACTGTTCCTACACTAAAAGGAACCAACAAGGGCTCCAGTGAGGACCTGGCTTACAAAGCAGTATTGATATACAAACCTAGTTTTCAAATAGCCAATTGTGGTTGATGCACAATGCCCAGATTATTAGATAAAATCTCAGGTGCTCAACACCTGTTCTTCAGGACTTTGGGCTGTCAAGGTCAGATATCCTAGGCTGGTTGTAACTTGAAATCTGCCACTATTCAGATAAGTGCAGTTTACTAGAAAGGAGAAAGGCTTACTATCCCTTGAGTATCCTATTCCAACAGAGGGAAAAGGGAAAAAAGAGGAAAGTCTGCTTTAGTACTGGGCTCTTTGATATTTTTTTCATACACACTGAGCTCTAGTTAGCCCTTGTTAGATGCTTAATTTCAATTACACATATCAAAGATATCCCTCCTGCAGCGCTTTCAAATTAAATCAAGTGGAGAACAGGTGGTTTTCCAAAAATTTAGAGAAGGGCAGGAAAAACCTTGTTGAGTTTGTTGCATGTCCTATTTGATTAATTATCACTGTTAATTAGATAACAGAAAGCAACATACACAAAGTGATCTTTCTGCAGAATGCAAAGCACTAAGGGGGTGAAGAAAGTCAGCCAATCATGGAGAATATAAAGGGAAGGGGGAAGGAACGGTTTCAATATTGTCACTAACGGATATCTGATCAGCCTAGTATAGTGCACCTTAGACAAATGCTAAATATTGTGACAGAATAAGGGAACGGAGCATGTTCAAAAAAGACAGACAGGAAAACAAAAAATACTAGGAACTGGCCCACATAAGCAAATAATATACTTCCTTCTTATCTAACAAGTCTGTAATTGTGTATGTATTACACACACAAGAACAAAGTTAAAAGAATGCTAACTTTGCAAAGTCAAGCACTCAAGAGTTAGCAAATGCCAGAATTAAGATTCCCTATGCATAATCACATACTATTTCTTGCCATGTAATTAAAGACTGCAGAAGCAGCTAAAAGAGTTTTTGAGGGAGTTTAGAGAGGGAGTGTGAGAGGCTTTCCTTGCAGGTCCAGCTCTACATGTGATTTCAAGATGGCCAGCAATGGAACAGTGATGGTAACCTCCAACAGATGTGCCATAATTTCTTTCCTGCCTGAAAGCAGAAATGTGCAAGGAAATTACAGTGTGTGTGAAGTGCAAGTTGGTGACTATGCTGGAGGAAAAGTTTCTTGATAGGAGGGACAAGAAGAGAGGCTATGAAGCATCAGGGAAGTTGAAGATTTGCTAGACATCCAGATTTGGAAAACACCAGTACCTCAGGTTTAATGAAGCAAGGAGCTGGACACCAAAGAGTTGGAAAGAAAAGAAGTCAGACGGGGCAGTTTGTAACCACCAGAGGCAAGAGGTCACAACGGCATTCTACATGGCTGGGTAGTCTGTGGTGACCAGAGAGAAGAGGACTAAGAGGAATTCCACATAACTAGAAGTTTTCAGTCAATACCAGGTCCTCAGTGTGGAAACTGTAGAAGATATCTCTCAAGATTCAACTGGTCCAAGAAAATGGAGAGATACACAGGACACACCAGTGGATGGCAGCTTAGCCCAGCCTGTAAGAAAATCAAGCTTGTCCACACAAAAATCTCCAACAGTCCACGGAACACAGATGATCCTTGCTGGGATTCAATATTCCAAGGATTGAAAGAATATTCTGCAAGCGACAGGGGGACAAACAGGAGAGTGTGCGGTCTTCCTGGAGCCAAGACATCAGATGTGACTCTAAGGTTGAACAGGCTTCTTTCTGAAGTCAATGGACAAGGATCCATTGATGATGGTTCATGTTGGCACTAATAACTCTGCATTGAAGGATATCTCACATGTAGCAGATGACTTCAGGGAACTCAGAAGTGTGCTGAAGAAGAAGAAGAATATTCAAGATCCTTCCTGTCCCACAAGTGAAGGAAGATAGAAAGCACAAGATTCTGGAAGTGAACTGTTGGCTAGGTAAGTGGTGTAAGGGTTTTGGTGAACACTGGTCCACCTTCTATGGGGAGAGGGGAACGTATAGTTTGGATAGCCTCCAACTCCGCAGAAGGGGAACCAATCTCCTCAGGGACAGGTTAGCTACAGTAGTCAGGGAGCATTAAATTAATTAAAAAAGGGGAGGGTAAAAAAAGGGAAGATGCCTGCATCCGAGGGTGCTAAAGGAGTTGGCGGATGTGATTGCAGAGCCATTGGCCATTATCTTTGAAAACTCATGGCGATCGGGGAGGTCCCAGATGACTGGAAAAAGGCTAATGTAGTGCCCATCTTTAAAAATGAGAAGAAGGAAGATCCGGGGAACTACAGGCCAGTCAGCCTCACCTCAGTCCCTGGAAAAATCATGGAGCAGGTCCTAAGGAATCAATTCTGAAGCACTTAGAGGAGAGGAAAGTGATCAGGAACAGTCAGCATGGATTCACCAAGGGCAAGTCATGCCTGACTAACCTAATTGCCTTCTATGAGGAGATAACTGGGTCTGTGGATGAGGGGAAAGCAGTGGATGTGTTATTCCTTGACTTTAGCAAAGCTTTTGATATGGTCTCCCACAGTATTCTTGCCGGCAAGTTAAAGAAGTATGGGCTGGATGAATGGACTATAAGGTGGATAGAAAGCTGGCTAGATCGTCGGGCTCAACGGGTAGTGATCAACGGCTCCATGTCTAGTTGGCAGCCGGTTTCAAGCGGAGTGCCCCAAGGGTCGGTCCTGGGGCCGGTTTTGTTCAATATCTTCATTAATGATCTGGAGGATGGCGTGGACTGCACTCTCAGCAAATTTGCAGATGACACTAAACTGGGAGGAGTGGTAGATACGCTGGAGGGTAGGGATAGGATACAGAGGGACCTAGACAAATTAGAGGATTGGGCCAAAAGAAACCTGATGAGGTTCAACAAGGACAAGTGCAGAGTCCTGCACTTAGGACGGAAGAATCCCATGCACTGTTACAGACTAGGGACCGAGTGGCTAGGCAGCAGTTCTGCAGAAAAGGACCTAGGGGTTACGGTGGACGAGAAGCTGGATATGAGTCAACAGTGTGCCCTTGTTGCCAAGAAGGCTAACGGCATTTTGGGCTGTATAAGTAGGGGCATTGCCAGCAGATCGAGGGACGTGATCGTTCCCCTCTATTCGACATTGGTGAGGCCTCACCTGGAGTACTGTGTCCAGTTTTGGGCCCCACACTACAAGAAGGATGTGGAAAAATTGGAAAGAGTCCAGCGGAGGGCAACAAAAATGATTAGGGGGCTGGAGCACATGAGTTATGAGGAGAGGCTGAGGGAACTGGGATTGTTTAGTCTGCAGAAGAGAAGAATGAGGGGGGATTTGATAGCTGCTTTCAACTACCTGAAAGGGGGTTCCAAAGAGGATGGATCTAGACTGTTCTCAGTGGTACCAGATGACAGAACAAGGAGTAATGGTCTCAAGTTGCAGTGGGGGAGGTTTAGATTGGATATTAGGAAAAACTTTTTCACTAGGAGGGTGGTGAAGCACTGGAATGGGTTACCTAGGGAGGTGGTGGAATCTCCTTCCTTAGAGGTTTTTAAGGTCAGGCTTGACAAAGCCCTGGCTGGGATGATTTAGTTGGGATTAGGTCCTGCTTTGAGCAGGGGGTTGGACTAGATGACCTCCTGAGGTCCCTTCCAACCCTGATATTCTATGATTCTATGGTATGACTGCTCATTTAACACAAAATCTAGATGTTGAAAACAAAATTCATCAAACAACCAAAGGACATGAAGATAAATTATTTAACTGACTATACACCAATGCGAGGATCCTTCGTAACGAACAGAGAAACATAAATTTATTAGCATAAATTCAGTGGAGTTTGGTATTTCTGGAACCTGGTGGGATGATTTGCATGATTGGAACATAAAAAAAATCAATAGTTATAACTTGTTTAGGAAGGACAGAGTGAGCAAGAAGGGATGGGGAGTGGCACTCTATGTCTAAAATGTCTACCTCTTTCTGAGTCACTGATAACTCAGAAGAAAATAACCTTGAATTGCTTATGGGTCAATGTCCTAACAGATAATGCACAAGATTGGGATATTAGGTGGAGTCTGCTACAGACCATTAAAACACATTAGGGAACAGGATGACTGGCTCATTACGCACCTATCTATGATGTGTAGGAGGGAAAATGTATAATCACGAGGGACTTCAATTTGAGTGGTCTCATGCTGCCAGTACTAAAAAATTCATTGTTGTCAGGATGATAATTTCCTAACTCAAAAAATATAACATTAAACACAGGAAAATTCTATATTGATCCTCCATCTTGACAAATAAAGAGGAACTAATCACAGACCTAAAACTTAATGGGAGCTTAGGTACCAAGTGATCATGACTCGATCACATTTATAATGTGCAAACAGAATAAAGTCCAGACCAATATTACGTATACTTGGTGCTTTGAAGGGGCCAATTTTACAAAGCTGAAAACAATTATGAACCAAACCAGCTGAGAGGAAGAATTTAATCAGAAAAATTTGAATGATAATTGGAAATTATTTAAGAACACTTTACTAGAGGTCCAAAAACCCACGGGGAAGAAGGCTGTGTTGGTTAAAAAAACAAACAAAACAAAAAAACACCTGACTTAGAGGGAAAGTGAAGTAGCTATAAAAAATAAAATAATATGAAAAAAAGGGGAAGTCGAAAAGTTACGAATATAAATCAGAAGCTAGGAATTGTAGAAAATAGATAAAGGAATCAAAAGAATGCAAGGAGAAATTTATGGCTAGCAGAGTTTAGGACAATAAAGAGGGAGTTTTTAAAAGCATGTTAGGAACAAAAAGAATCCTAACAATAGTATTGGTTTATTGCTAAATGGTAGAATTATCAATAGTAATGCAGAAGTGTTCAATAAATATTTCAGTTCTGTATTTGGGAAAAAACACATAATGTAGTCAATATCATACGATAACACTCTTTCTATTTCACTAGTATCTTAAGAGAGTGTTACACAGCAGCTACTAAAGTTAGACATTTTTAAATCAGCAGGTCCAGATAATTTGCATCCAAGAGTTTAAAAAGAGCTAGTTGATCAGCTCTTTTGACCACTAATGTTGATTTTTCAATAGGTCTTGGAACACTGGGGAAGAAAGTTGACATTGTACTAACATTTAAAAAGAGTAAGCCAGGTGACCCGGAAATTACAGACCTGCCAGTCTATTGATCCTGAGCAAGACAATGGAGCAGCTGATACGGGAATTGATTAATAAAAAATTAAAATAATGAATGCCGATCAACATGGGTTTATAAAAAACAGATCCTGTCAAACTAATCTATCCTTTTTTTAGTACTAGTTTGATTGATAATGGTAATTGTGTTAATATAAGACTTCTGTAAGGTATTTGACTTGGTACCATATGACATTTTGATTAAAAAGCTAGACCAATATAAAATTAACATGGCACACTTTCAATGGAATAAAAACTTGATAACTGATAGATCTCAAAAGATAACTGTAAATAGGAAATTGTCATTGAGCAGGTGGTGTTTCCAGGGGGGGTTCCCACAGGGATCAATTCTTGGCCCTATGCTTTTTAACATTTTTATCAGTGACCTAAAAGAAAACTAAAATCATCACTGATAAAGTTGGTAAATAACACAATAATTTGGCATTGGTAAATAATGAAGAGGACAGGTCACTGATACGGAGAGAGCTGGACCGCTTGGTAAGCTGGGCGCAAGCAAACCATATGCGTTTTTAAATGGCTAAATGTAAACAAAGAATGTAGGCCAGACTTGCAGGATGGGGGCCTCTATCCTGGGAAAGAGTGACTGAAAATGATTTGGGGGTTGGGGTGAATTATAAACTGAACATGAGCTCTTGATGCGACACTGTGGCCAAAGGGTTTTGGGGTTTTTTTTTAAAAACCTCTCTCTGCAGCAGGAACCACTTCCCGTTGCCACTTTGAAGCTAACATAACACCACCCATAATGAGGTCAGACCAAAGGTCCATCTAGCCCAGTATCCTGTCTTCTGACAGTGGCCAGTGCCAGGTGCCCCAGAGGAAATGAACAGAACAGGTAATCATCAAGTGGTCCATCCCGTCGCCCATTCCCAGCTTCTGGCAAACAGAGGCTAGGGACACCATCCCTGCCCATCCTGGCTAATAGTCCTTGATGGACCTATCCTCCATGAATTTATCTAATTGTTTTTTGAACCCTGTTATAGTCTTGGCCTTCACAACATCCTCTGGCAAGGAGTTCCATGGGTTGACTATGGGGTGTTGTGTGAAAAAATACTTCCTTTTGTTTGTTTTAAACCTCTGCCTATTAATTTCATTTGGTGTCCCCTAGTTCTTGTGTTATGAGAAGGAGTAAATAACACTTCATTATTTACTTTCTTCACCCCAGTCATAATTTTATAGACCTCATCATATCCCCCCTTAGTCATCTCTTTTCCAAGCTGAAAAGTTCCAATCTTATGAATCTCTCTTCATATGGAAGCAGTTCCATACCACTAAGCATTTTTGTTGCCCTTTTTTGAACCTTTTCCAATTCCAATATCATTTTTTTTAGATGGGGCAACTACATCTGCACACAGTATTCAAGATGTGGGCGTACCATGGATTTATATAGAGGCAATATGATATTTTCTGTCTTATCATCTATCCCTTTCCTAATGATTCCCAACATTCTGTTAGCTTTTTTGACTGCTGCTGCACATTGAGTGGATGTTTTCAGAGAACTATCCACAATGACTCCAAGATCTCTTTCTTGAGTAGTAACAGCTAATTTGGATCCCCTCATTTTATATGTATAGTTGGGATTAAGTTTTACAATGCACATTACTTTGCATTTATCAACATTGAATTTTATCTGCCATTTTGTTGCCCAGTCACCCAGTTTTGTGAAATCTCTTTGTAACTCTTGTAATAAGCTAAGCTGCTTATTAATGAAGAGTTGAACCTAGTCTATTTATTCCAGGATTATACTGTTGGGACCCATTTTGACAGCATAGCTGCTTGAGGAATATTCATTAAAAAGACTGGTTTTGCACTGTGATATGAAGTTTGCAAGACCTGTATTCAGGCTGATTTCTGGGGTCTACAAATGTCACAAAAAAGAGCTCCTTTGAGTTCAGCCCTGTGCTTTAACAGCTGCAGTGTTCCTGTGCAGCAGAGATGCTGTGGAGAAGGGCAGAGACGCTGTCTGAGATAACTCTGTCTGAGCCCATTTAGGGCTTTGAACGTAAGTATCATGACTTAGAAATGCACCCAAGATTGGACTGGAGGTCAATGTACAATGCAGAGTAATGGTATTAGGCACTCATCAGTAGGCTCCATGTAGCTGATTGTCAACACAGCAGGTCATTTGTAGTTTGTAGGTACCCTTTTGGGTCATGTCAAGCTATAATCTGTTACAGTACTCCAGACTTGCAAAAGAACATGGGTAACTATAGCTAGCTCTGCATCCAGGTTCCTGATCAACTGAAGGTATATTTGACCATTGCTGCTGTTTGGTCATCCAAGAGTAGTGAAGACGCCATTAGGATCCTTCTATAAAGGGTCACATTTTCTGATAGATTTGAACACATTTTGAAATGTATACTATATTTAGAGTGGCACACTTTAACAGTTCGTTCCTGTTCTAGTTCTAGCAATATCCCCCATTTTACTTCCCATGTCAACGGAAATGAGAAGCCATCCACTAGAGCAACAAGTTTTGTTTCTGTACCATGCCCTGGCCTGAAACCTGATCAAGAGGGACCCAGGGTGTGGATAGCTGACAAATGTCAATGGAGTGTTTTTTGATACTGCTAGTCTACTTCAAACAGCTATCGGATGGTAACTTTCACCGACTACCAGCCTAATTAAAATGAAAACCAGAAACTTAAAATAAAAGAATTTTACGTCTCTCATCTCCTAAACCACCAATGGCTGCTGGTAATTCCCACCAATTTCAATCTGGGTTGGAGTCATTCAGCACCTGTGGAAAAAAAAAAATCAAACCATTTCTCTTTTGGTGCTTAACTTTTGCCAACCTTCCTTGCAAATTTTCTCTAAAGTGGCTAAACAAAATATTTTTAAAAAAGTAAAATATTTCATAATTTGAATAAAATATATCTAAGTTAAATCATAATTTTATAATGTTAAAAGTATGTTGTGAAATGAACTGGAAGAGCAGTAGTCATTTAATATTTTTATCTAATTAAATTTGAAACACTATTTTAGCCCATTCTTATTCAATATACTACTGTGTCTGTCTGGTGCTTTAATTTATTTTTTTAAATGAAGAGTGATAAAGCCTGTAAAAAGGCTGAGCCTTTATAATCCTATTACTCATTTCAAATTAATGAGCAGGGAGTGATTCTATACAGGGAACAAAAGAACAATTATTTCTGGACATTTAACAGACTTAAAGATTTTAAATTCAGCTCTTAATAAGATCATGCATTGTACCTGTGCACTTACTACATCTCTTCAAAGATGGATCAAGAGAGACATATTGTTTCAGAGTATGCTACCACTACTGAGAGCAGAGACTAAAAAGGATAAAAAAAGAGTAGCTTTGGCTCTTGCATACACTTTTATTGTGGAAACGATATGCATACACCAAATATTCTAAGTTAACTGTGTGGTTCAATATGGCCACTATTGTAACACGCACCTGAGCAACAGCTAGAGAAAATGAAAGAATAATAGCATAGTCTCTCTTGGACATATTCCACATGGCTCAATTTAAAAAGGAATTCTATTTAACTTTGTGCTATTATAGTGCACTAAGGCAAAGAAAAGTAATTTCAAATACATGCAAGAGTCCGGGGTACTGAAGTCCAAGAGAGAGAATTAAATAGCGAGAGAATGTCAATTTCCCGACTGACAATTTTAAAAGTGTGGAAGAGAGTGATCACCAAAAGGGGTCTCTGGATGACATACAAGTGTAAAGCTTTAAAAAAAAAACACTCACCAAGAACAAGTAGAATTTTTTCCTGAGTGGGTCCAGGGCTTATCTCTGCAGAGTCACGGAAGGGAAAGAAGACCAACTCGTGGACTGCTAGTCCTTTGTAGAGGAGAAGAGGAAGAGAGCAGAGAGACTGGAGCCACTATTATTTTTCACAGGAAGGAAGGTACAGGCAGAGAGCACAGCAGCCTCAACCTGCTGGAAGGAAGAAGTGAGGAGCACAGGTGTCCAAACCACTGTCCCTTTAAGGGGGTGGAAACTGAGAAGCAGACGGCACAAGTGCAGGAGGAGGAGTGGTGGGAGAGCAGAAGGGTTCTTGCATGCCAGAAGGGCAGCAGGGCCAGGGGCAGCAGTGAGGTCTGGCAAGAGGTAGGGCCCTGTCATTATTTAGTTGGGCGAGAGGATTAGACCCTCCTCTCACCCAATGAAAAGCAATGTATAAAAAGAAACAAAATGAACTCATCCTACAGCAGCACCTCCCATCCCACTGGGCTGCGTCTGGCTCCCTACTCTGGGCATTGCAGTGCATGGGATTATAGCACCAGGATTTGGCCTGGACATCCCCCAGTTAGGGCCATGGTTTTCGTAATTGTCCTAAGCCTCAAGCAAGAAAAAGAACTGAAAATGGTAAGGAACTAAACTCTACTAAGGCTATGTCTACACTGAGCGCCTTACAACGGCACAGCTCTGCTGCTGCAGCTGCACCATTGTAAGGTGTGCTGTGGGGCCACTCTTTATTGCCGGGAGAGCTCTCCCGGCGACAAAATAAAACCACCTCCAACGAGGGGTGGTAGCTTCGTCGACGGGAGCGCGTATCCTGCCAACAAAGCACTGTCCACAGAGTGCTTTTCATTGCTAAAACTTTTGTCATTCAGGGAGTATTTTTTCACACCCCTGAGGGGTTTTAGCGATGAAAGTGCCAGTGTAGACACAGCCTGAAACAGTTAAAGTCAGTGAGAACCAAAAACCATTCATGACGAAGTGACCCTTGTGATTTGTCTGGCTAAGCTGCCTAGTGACACAATGCCACGTGTTAATGAGCCAAGCTCACTTCCAAGCTCTTGGTCTGTCAGGGGACAAGAGTGGTGTGGACGCAAACAAGCTCAACCTATGGATGGGCAGGAGGGTGCCATGATGTTTGAAGGAGAGAGGGTAAGGGTAAATTGGAGAAAATGGGGACAGGAATGAGAAGGTCCTTGCAAATCCAAGAGAGCCTCAAGGTGATCTGCACAATAAATTGCACATAAAATTGGAAAAATCCACTGTCAATCTGATTAATGGGGTTCCTTTAGCACACAGGCGGCACTTAAGTATTCCTGTTTTAACTGAATGATGAGAAAGCTTTGGTTGGACAACCCTGATCTCCAACACTATGTGGATGCACATTCTAAAACCAAATAGACCTTCCCTTTCAAGTAATCACCGAATACATCACATGTTATGAGGAACAAGTACATTAAGTCTGAACTTTTTTTTAAAGGACATAAGAGCAAGTCTGCCCAGATTCTTTACTTCAGTATCACAAGGAATTTGTATATGTTGAAAGCAGAAATTACACCAGCAGGTTTTGATTTTGCACTGCTCTGTTACACTAAACTAAGGATTCAGACTGGAAATGAGACAAATATTTCTCACTCCCCCCCACACCCCTGATGCCTTGATATTTTTCCATAAGGAGAGATTTATTCTTCCTAAAAAAGCAGAAACAGTTCAGAGAACTCTATACAAGAGGTTACCTTTTAACAAGACATTTTGAATATTGCTGTTAATGTATTTAAAAAATATTTTAATACTAAGTATTCATTTTTATTATAGCATGAACAAGCTATATCTAGTCACGCTCTAGTTTTCTAACAATGTACATACAGTATTTTTACTCCACGCTGTATAATTTTTTTAATATCAGAAGATATATGATAATTTGTTTTTACATCATAATGTCAAGTGCAGAAGCTGCACTAGATGAGAATAATATGGCTTAAGGCAAACATTGCCCTGACTGCCAACTTCTATGCTGCTTGGCTTTCCTCCCCTGCCCTTCACCACACTGATTGAATGCCTGGCTGTTTTTGCTTCACTGATTGGCTGCATCCCTCTTCCCTCCCTCCCCCTCCCCCTCCCGTGACAGTGAGGAGTCACCAAAAACAGTCTCTGTCCTGGCCGGCAAAATGCCTACGGCTACTCCTGCACATACTGCTTGCTTTGTGGAAAAAGCTTGGCTTTTACTAAAGCCTCTTTAAAAGGATGAATCCTTATACTAGTCAGGTCTTGGTTAACAAATCTGATGAGATCTATGGCCCAGAATGCACAGACAACCATCCTTGTCCTTGAAAGAAGGTATTCATTCATTACATTTATCCAGTTACTTTTGGACTAACTCATGATTTTATCGCAAATCTTATGCTATATGGTATTTCTCTTAAAGCAGCGGCTCCTGAGTCCTCTGATTTAATAAAATAAAATTTAAAAAACACTGAGATTCCGGTGTAAAGTAAACTTTCTATTCCTTGTGGTTGTGGAGAAAAGCTTGAAAACACAAACTCTAAAAGGTTCAAAAACCAGAATGCAAATAAAAATATCCAAAATTGTTTTATAAAGTCTCATGATTTTTAGGGCCTGAGTCATAATTTCACGTGCTTGGGGTTAGCAATACTGCTTTTGTATTCTTCTTGTAGTTTTTACTTTTCCTTTAGTATTTATTATACAAATGATACATCTCTTATGTGTTTACATTTGCTGGGTGTGGTATGCATCCTATTGAGACATATAGATTGACAACTCTCTCTGAGGTACTATAAAAAAATTATACTCACAGTGTTATACAGGACAAGCCAAGCAACCCCATATTATCCCATCCCTAAAGTAATCTTTACCCCATCATAGAAATAACATTTTTAGTTACAAAGAGAACACAAAACCACTTAAAATCATATCAATTGTTTCGGGGGGGGGGGGGGGGGGGGAGAGGAGAGACGCCATCAGTAACCCTGACCACTACACTATATTTCCCAGCATGTAACAAGCTGATGTCAAAGTAATATTTATTTATAAACCCCAAGCTTCCTACCAAACCCTCCCACAGACAGGAGGACACCCAGGTAAGTCACAGGCTTTCCAGCTTTAGCTAGCTCTGTTGTTGCATAAACTAAAAACAAAAGACAAAGATGAAACTTAAAAGACAAAACATATCTTTCTTTAAAGAACACTAAACATTTATGAGATGCTTTACATCAAAACTTCCCTGGGTTTCTACACTGATTACTTATTGTGCTTACCATCTCCTCAGACAAAGAATAGAGGAAACAACCCTATACAGCAGCTAAAAGGCAAAAGCCAACAAGAAACTGGAGCCTTGTACAATACTTAAAAAATATTATTCACAATGCAGGGTACAGACTTGCAATGTCAGACTAATTCAAAGACATGAAACAAAACAAAAAACAGTATGTGTACACTACAAGCATTACATCAGCACAGCTGTAGCCCTGCAGCTACACCGTTGTAGTGTAGACATTTGGTACAGTGACAGAAGGGGTTTTTCTGTAATTGTAGTCGATCCACCCTCTCAAGAGGCAGTAGCTAAGTCAACAGAAGAATTCTAGCAGTGTCTATACCGAAACATAGGTTGGCTTGACTACATCGTTTAGAGGTGTGAATATTTTCACACCTCTGAGCAACGTGGCTAGATTGACCTACGTTTTAGGTGTAGACCAGGCCAAAGATTATAAAAGAGCGTCTGCATCGATCATTTGCCGGTGCCATCTCAGACTTCCACCAAGCCACTTGCAAAGTTACTCACTGGCTCAGTAATCTGGACTTGGTGATTTGAATTTTGATACTCACCTCTCTTGCCATACAAAATACGAACAACAGCCTGGAGATTTTAAGCCTTTTTGTTTTTTTTCCTCCCATTTTGCTCTAGAGTGCATAGGAGCTGGTATACCTCCCCTGCCTATAGCTGAAGACAATAAACTGACAGTTTCTCAGTAGTGGAGCCACATGTCCCCTGCCACTGACTGACTGGTCTGGTCAGCCTCCAAGGTTGCATCAAGCAGACTCCAACATCATGGATCGTGGACCTCGTTACAAATAAGAAGTCATCCCTATAACAAATTATTTCTTAGGAGTCAGTAGGACTGTTCTTGTTTTAAGGAGACTGATGAAGGGGACACACATAAAATCATTCTCCTTCTGTAAGAACCCAGCTGGCTGAGTAGAAATTGGTTCTGAGGAAAAAATAATTATTTTGAGTACATCATTGGAGAACTATACAAAGTTTTAACCTTCACTCTCCTTTCCTTTTTTAAATGTTATTTTGCCTGAAAATCACCAAACATTTGGGGGAAATACTCCCTTAGTAGAAAAGAAATTGTGATATGTTTTCTTATGAGTCAGAAAAGACAAAGCTGAGGGAGGAGTGTCTCAACCAAAGAGTACCAAAATTCTTTCCTGCTTGAGTTCATCTTCGCTAGGAAAAAAGGGGTTAGCCAACACGTAGTAACTAACACAAGGTAAAATACTAGTGAAAACAAAGCTGTCTATAGTTTTAACATGAGTTAGTGGGTTGAGGTAAACCCTAGGCTCCCTAGTCTTTACCTCCAACCTTCTAACTTGTGTTAAAACTACAACTTCTTTGTCTTCACTCAGATTTTACCTCATTTTCGTTATCATGAGTTAGGGACACACCCTTTTTCCTAGAGAAAACAAGGCCTTTGTGATCAAATTAAAGATAAGGCTGTAAGAAAGATGTGATGTTCTGGTTCAAGAGTTGTGGCAATGGTTTGTTAAAGTTGCGGTTCAAGGCACACAGCCTATCTTCCAAAGCAGGGCAGCAGCACAGAAGAAATGCCACGTGTCCTACTTGGTTCTCAAAGGTAAGCAATGACAGAGGGGTGGGTGAGCCAAATTTGAGTGGTGTTATGACCATGTGCACCAGGTCACAACACTACTCACTCAAATTTGCGGCAACTATATGGGGTTATGGGGTATATTAAAAGTTGTGATTTCCACAACAAAACTGCAGCCCACTTTTCTAACAGCCTTAGTTAAACAGCAATCCAGATGTCCAGAATGAGATTACACAGTGCAATGTACAGAAATTTATCTCAACTTTGAAAATTGCTTTGTCAGAGAGCTATATCTATATTTATGTATATATCTGGCTGAGATTTTCCTGCTCTGTAGTACCTATGGGTTGAGAGTAACTTTACTTTCGGGAAAGAAAATGCTGATGAATTTCCTACTTTGATATTTTACTTATAACAATTACTGCAGGTCATATGGTTTCGTTACAAATCCATGAGTTTAAGTCTAAAATGATATAGCCAATACCATTCACAAATTCACCAACAGTACCAAACAAGCAAGTCTTTCTCTGAAAGCCAGACATCACTAGGTGCTACAGTATCCCCAATAATGCCACGGCAAACCTGGTGGCTGAACTTTGTGATTTTGTCCTTACCCACAACTATTTCACATTTGGGGACAATATATACCTTCAAGNATCTATCGGTGATCTTCCAGAAAACACCATCCTGGCCACTATGGATGTAGAAGCCCTCTACACCAACATTCCACACAAAGATGGACTACAAGCTATCAGGAACAGTATCCCCGATAATGCCACGGCAAACCTGGTGGCTGAACTTTGTGATTTTGTCCTTACCCACAACTATTTCACATTTGGGGACAATATATACCTTCAAGTCAGTGGCACTGCTATGGGTACCCGCATGGCCCCACAGTATGCCAACATTTTTATGGCTGACTTAGAACAACGCTTCCTTAGCTCTCGTCCCCTAACGCCCCTACTCTACTTGCGCTACATTGATGACATCTTCATCATCTGGACCCATGGAAAAGAAGCCCTTGAGGAATTCCACCATGATTTCAACAATTTCCATCCCACCATCAACCTCAGCCTAGACCAGTCCACACAAGCGGTCCATTTCCTAGACACTACTGTGCTAATAAGCGATGGTCACATAAACACCACCCTATACCGGAAACCTACTGACCGCTATACTTACCTACATGCCTCCAGCTTCCATCCAGGACACACCACACGATCCATTGTCTACAGCCAAGCTCTAAGATACAACCGCATTTGCTCCAATCCCTCAGACAGAGACAAACACCTACAAGAGCTCTATCAAGCATTCTTAAAACTACAATACCCACCTGCTGAAGTGAAAAAACAGATTGACAGAGCCAGAAGAGTACCCAGAAGTCACCTACTACAGGACAGGCCCAACAAAGAAAATAACAGAACGCCACTAGCCGTCACCTTTAGCCCCCAACTAAAACCTCTCCAGCGCATCATCAAAGATCTACAACCTATCCTGAAAGATGATCCCTCACTCTCACAGATCTTGGGAGACAGACCTGTCCTCGCTTACAGACAGCCCCCCAACCTGAAGCAAATACTCACCAGCAACCACACACCATACAACAAAAACACTAACCCAGGAACCTACCCTTGCAACAAACCCCGCTGCCAACTCTGTCCACATATCTATTCAAGTGACACCATCACAGGACCTAATCATATCAGCCATGCCATCAGGGGCTCGTTCACCTGCACATCTACCAATGTGATATATGCCATCATGTGCCAGCAATGCCCCTCTGCCATGTACATTGGCCAAACCGGACAGTCTCTTCGCAAAAGAATAAACGGACACAAATCTGACATCAGGAATCATAACATTCAAAAACCAGTAGGAGAACACTTCAACCTCCCTAATCACTCAGTGACAGACGTTAAGGTGGCAATTTTGCAACAAAAAAGCTTCAAAAACAGACTCCAACGAGAAGCTGCTGAACTTGAATTGATATGCAAACTAGATACAATCAACTTAGGTTTGAACAGAGACTGGGAATGGCTCGGTCATTACACTAATTGAATCTATTTCCCCATGTTGAAGCAGCCTCACACTTTCGTGTCAACTGTCCGAAATGGGCCATCATGATTATCACTTCAAAAGTTTTTCTCCCCTGCTGTTAATAGCTTCTCTTAATTAATTAGCCTCTTACAGTTGGTATGGCTACTTCCACCTTCTCATGTTCTCTGTATGTATAAATATCTTCTTACTGTATGTTCCATTCTATGCATCCGAAGAAGTGGGCTGTAGCCCACGAAAGCTTATGCTCAAATAAATTTGTTAGTCTCTAAGGTGCCACAAGTACTCCTGTTCTTTTTAGGTGCTACAGTAACTCTTGAAAACAAATATGCACCATAAAAGTTAGTGGCTGGCATATAATGTTATCTTGCAACTCGCTATTATGAGTTTCTACTAATAAAATTACTTTTACTGGCATGAACCTCTCCAGTGTACATGTGAGCAGTGCCTATTTCTTCATTTTGTGCCATGACTTTTCTGCTGCTCTCATTGATACACAAACTGCATCATGGCTCAAATAGTAAGTATCAAGATTCTTTCTTTCTAGCCATTTTATCATCCCACATTGTAAATAAGGACACTCCTTGAGTCAGCTGGTAAAGGTGCTTAAGATCAATGCAATCCCTTTGTCCCCTGCTGGAAACCCTAATGCATTATCCCTGGGACAACTCACCTCCATATGCTAGGGCACTGAGGGAGTTCCAAAGTCATTCATGATTTCAAGTCTCCCGTGCACTAGGCTAACTATCTCTCTAGAACTTTGTAACATCTACCAATTGCTTTTCAGCAAGCATTTGGAAGGATAGAGAAGACAAATAGCAGATATACAGCTTAACAACATGTCTATTTTGAACTCATGGCAGATAAGCATTGATTCCATGATCAGTGCTGATACAGAGGAGAGATCTAACTAGACAGATTTGTGTCCCTTCCAATAGAATTTTTTTTTAAATATAAAAATATGTTTTTAAGATCTGACATTTTAACAAAAATAACCAAAACTACAATAGAGAAACATTACTAATATACAGTTATTTATATTTGACTATTTTAGAGTCTCATTTTATAGCCCTGAATTAGCAATCTAGAGTTCCACTTCAATGTGTATATAGCATGAGTTTCATAAAACAATCAGCTACTTGTTACAGATTAGCTGTACTTCTAATGAAAAATACAAAATATTTTCATTTAAGTAAACACTATTTGAACAAACCACTTCAAAGCACACCCTATTACAATGTACCTAGCTAAACGGGGAAAAGTCTAATTTGAAAACGTATTGCATATGAAAAAAATTATGCAAAAAAAGTTATATATGATGTACAGAGTTCTTAGTTTATGTAAGGACTGTCCAATCTCATATGTTTGGAAAGCACCCAGCACATTACAGACTCTACCACAAATAAATAAGAATAATATAATGTAAACCAGGAAAGGGAACAGATTAGACAAAGGACAGTTACCTGTTTTATAACTGGCGTTCTTCGAGATGTGTTGCTCCCGTGTACTCCACAGTGCTCGCCACGTGCACCGGTGCCGGAAGTTTTTCCCTTAGCAGTACCCGTACTGGGGGAGCACCACGGTGACCCCTGGAGTGGCGCCTGTATATCGCACTATAAGGGGAGCTAGGGGCTCCCCCCACCCTCGGTTCCTTCTTGCCAGACAACTCCGACAGAGGGGAAGGAGGGCGGGGTGTGGAATAGACAGGAGCAACACATCTTGAAGAACGCCAGTTACGGAACAGGTAACTGTCCTTTCTTCTTCGAGTGACTGCTCCTGTGTATTCCACAGTAGGTGATTCCAAGCAATATCTGTTGGAGGTGGGTAGGAGTTCACGATGGTTCGGGACGAAGTACCGCCCTGCCGAACCCAGCGTCATCCCTAGACTGGGAGACGACCGCGTAATGCGAAGTAAATGTGTGAACTGAGGCCCAAGTGGCCGCCCTACAAATGTCCTGGATGGGGACATGGGCGATGTAGGCAGCTGATGAGGCCTGAGCCCTCGTAGAGTGTACCCTGACAATCGGTGGCGGGGGAATCCCTGCCAAAGCATAACACGTGCGTATGCACGAGATGATCCAGCGGGAAAGCCACTGGGTGGAGATGGGTTGCCCTTTGGCCCGCTCGGCCGAGGCAATAAAGAGTTGAGAGGATTTCCGCAACGGCTTAGTCCGATCCAGATAAAAAGCCAACGCCCTATGCACATCGAGCGTGTGGAGGCGGCGTTCCTCGTTAGAGGAGTGGGGCTTAGGACAGGGCACAGGGAGGAAGATGCTCTGCTCCATATGGAAGGTGGAGACCACCTTCGGGAGGAACGTCGGGTGTGGGCGGAGCTGGACTTTATCCCTATGGAAAACCGTATAGGGGGGTTCTGAGGTTAAGGACCTGAGCTCCGAGACACGTCGGGCCGACGTGATCGCCACTAGAAAGGCCACCTTCCACGAGAGGTGCAACCAGGAACACGTGGCCAGGAGCTCAAAGGGGGGTCCCGTGGGGCGTCCCATTGCGGCACGGGGGGCCTAGCATATGGGAACGAACGGTCAAGGCCCTTCAGGAAACGGGAGGTCATCGAGTGGGAGAAGACCGAGTGGCCTTGCACCGGCGGGTCCTGGGCCCTAAGGGTTAAGAAGTAGTCCAAGACAAACTGGAGAGGTGAGGCGGAAGGGGACACTCCCCGCTCACTCGGCGAACCTGGACCACTTCACCACGTACGTCCAACGCGTGGACGGTTTCCTGCTTTCCAGGAGGACNGGGGGGGGGGAGAGGCGGGCCGCTAAGAGGCGTAGGAGGGGCCCGTACCAGCGCTGGCGGGCCCACGCCGGGGCTATGAGAATGACTCTCACCTTGTCCGTTTTCACCTTCTGAAGGACCTTGGCGATGAGGGGGAACGGGGGAAATGCATAGAGGAGCTGGCCCGACCAGCTCAAGAGGAACGTGTCGGAGATCGCACCTCCCCCCACCCCTCCCCGGAGCAGAATCGGGGGGCAACGCCAGTTCTGACGGGTTGCAAACAGATCGATCTGGGGAGCTCCCCACTCTTGGAAGAGCCAGTGAGCGACCTCCGAGTGGAGCGACCACTCGTACTGGGGGGGAGAAGACCCTGCTGAGGCGGTCCGCTTGCGTATTGCGGACGCCGGGGAGGTGAGCCGCCCTCAGGGAGATGTCGTGGGCTATACAGAACTCCCATAGGTTCAGGGCTTCCCGGCAGAGGGCTAGGGAGCGAGTCCTGCCTTGCCTGTTGATAACTAGTACATGACGGCGGTGTTGTCCGTGAGGACTCTGACCACCTTGCCACGGAGGTGCGTGAGGAAAGCCACACACGCCAACCGAACTGCCCTGAGCTCCTTGACGTTTATGTGAAGGGGCAAGTCCAGGGCCGACCACGTTCCCTGGGTTTGCACGTCCCCCGTGTGGGCTCCCCAGCTGAGGTCCGAAGCATCGGACATCAGGTCTATGGATGGGTTGGCCTCCCTGAAGGGAACCCCTTGCAACATATTGCTCGGGCGGGACCACCATAGGAGGGAAGCCAGTATCGGGGACGGGACTGTGAGAACCTTGTCCAGACCGTCCCGAGCTTGGGAGAACTGGGAGGCGAGCCATAATTGGAGGGGCCTCATACGGAGCCTGGCATGGCGGACCACGTAAGTGCACGCCGCCATGTGTCCCAGGATCCGAAGACACGCCCTTGCCGTGGTCACCGGGAAGGCTGTGACCGAGGCGATAAGATCCCTTAGGGTCTCGAACCTGTCCAGGGGGAGAGAGGCTGTGGCCCTGGAGGAGTCCAGCAAGGCCCCAATGAACTCTATGCGCTGAACGGGCACTAATGTCGATTTGATCTCGTTCACAACCAGGCCTAGATCGGCACATGTCGAGAGGAGCAGCTCCCCGTGGGACTCCACTTCGAAACGGGACTCCCCCTTGATGAGCCAGTCATCCAGGTAAGGGAATATTTGTACGCGCTCCCGCCTGAGGTAGGCCGCCACCACAGACATACATTTCGTGAAAACCCTGGGAACCGTGGATAGGCCAAAGGGGAGGACCGTGAATTGGTAGTGGTCCATCCCTACCATGAATCGGAGGAAGCGTCTGTGCCCCTCGAAAATATGGACGTGAAAGTACGCGTCCTCGAGATCCAGGGCCGCGTACCAGTCCCCCGGGTCCAGGGGGGGGATAATAGAGGCCAGGGACACCATGCGGAACTTGGAACGGGTTAGGAACCTGTTCAGGTCACGCAGGTCCAGAATAGGCCTGAGATCCCCTTTCGCCTTCGGGATCAGGAAGTATCGGGAGTAGAACCCTTTGCCCTGGAACTGAACTGGTACCCTTTCCACCGCCCCTAGGTGGAGCAGCCGGGCCACCTCCTGGGCTGGCACCACTGTCCTTGCCACGGAGTCCCTTGCCATTGGTTCGGCTGAGCACAGGATGGCAATATGTGCCCCAGCGGAACGGCGCATGCCGAGGGTGGGTGGACGTGTGCCGAGGCAGAGGTCGCCGAAGAGCACTCGGTGCCGCGGGAACGGTAAGAGCGGCGTCTGTGGCGTCGTCTCCCTCAGGACCGGGATCTTGATGACAATGAACGGTACCCAGGCGACGAACTGCTTCAGTGCGAGTGACGGCGACGCAAAGCCCGGTGCCCTGACGCCGAGGTACCCTGAGGGGAGCCTCTGGCATGGTGTCTAGACGAGTGGGAGCTGGAATGGGAGCGGCGACGTCTGTCCCGTCGAAAGCGGCTCCGGTACCCATGTCTAGCAGGTGAGTGTTCCCGGTGCCTCTCTCGGTGCCTCCGCTCGCTGGCAGGTGGTGTGGAGGGTCCCCGCGACTCCCGCCCCGACGGCGGCCCGGACGGTCTGGCCGGCATCGAGGGTGGCTTGGAGCTGTCAGAAGAGCACCTGCTGCGCGCCGAGCAGTGCGGGGAGCGATCTTCGGAGCGGGAACTGCGGCTGCTCGGAGAGATCTGGTGGGCACCCAAAGGGGGCTTGCCTCGTGACCTAAGGCCCGTACCCGATTGCGAGCTCGGGACGGGCAGGGACATAATGTCCTTCGCAGCCTGCATCACCTCCAGCGTCAACGGCATCCATACCGGTGGGGATGCCTGGGTCGACGGTACCGGGCTGCTCCGCTCCACACGAGTCGGAGCCTTAGAGCCTGGGGGGAATCGAGGGCTGCCCAGTGCGGGACCAGCCTCCCCCTTGTCCTTATCGCGGCGCCGTTGCAAGGCCGAGCTCTTCCCTTGCTTTTTGGTGGGAGAGCGGTGCCGAATGGTCGAAGGGGCCTCGCTACGTACTGACGACGTGGCGGCCGGTGCCGAATCCAATCTGCGCACCGGCGTCGGAGTCAGCACCGACTCCATCAGGAGAGCTCGAAGTCTGAAGTCTCTCTCCTTCTTGATTCTTGGCTTGAACGACCTGCAGATCTTGCAACGGTCGCTGATGTGAGTCTCACCCAGGCAGCGAAGACACTCGGCGTGAGGGTCGCTCCTGGGCATAGAACAGCGACAGGAGTTGCACGACTTGAAGCCTGGGGCACAGGGCATGCCCGAGCCCGCTCTAACAACTGAAGAACAAGCTACAACGGTACCACTAAGGTCGAAGAAGAAGGGCTGCAGCAGAGCTGGAGCACAAAAGTTCCGACTACCTTCACTGGCAGCAAGAAGGAACTGAGGATGGGGGGGAGCCCGTAGCTCCCCTTATAGCGCGATATACAGGCGCCACTCCAGGGGTCACTNGGAGTTGCACGACTTGAAGCCTGGGGCACAGGGCATGCCCGAGCCCGCTCTAACAACTGAAGAACAAGCTACAACGGTACCACTAAGGTCGAAGAAGAAGGGCTGCAGCAGAGCTGGAGCACAAAAGTTCCGACTACCTTCATTGGCAGCAAGAAGGAACTGAGGATGGGGGGAGCCTGTAGCTCCCCTTATAGCGCGATATACAGGCGCCACTCCAGGGGTCGCCGCGGTGCTCCCCCAGTATGGGTACTGCTAAGGGAATAACTTCTGGCACCGGTGCACGTGGTGAGCATGCACACCTACTGTGGAATACACAGGCGCAATCACTCGAAGAAGAATTGCTATTGGTGTCAAGTAGGCATAGGTTTTATTTAAGAACTTTCAGTTAATTTTGAAACAGGCTTAATACAATTTGTGATTGAATAAAAGCCACGAGACCTATTTAGTGAACGTAATAAAATGTGATTTTATTTTACGTAACACTAGCTTCAATGGTTTGTAGTTTCTTATAAACTTGTGATCAGTCACAAGGCCCCATGTCTTTTGAAATAATCATTTCATTTCAAGGGAAGCATTTCCCCCCCAATATAAATATATTTGCACATGCTTACACACCATACTTTACTGGAAAGGCACAACATTTTTAATCATTTCCTTCCTGTATAGCATTCACAGATTACTGTTGTAAAGTTTTTACAAATTTCAATAATTTTTCTTTGTTAAAGGAGGCACAGGAGTATTTGCTGCTCTTGCTTCCCTACCTGCTACTGCTTCACTATATGACAGTCTTTTTATACAAAGCCTTTCATCTCAGAAAATCCCAGTATGCTTTACAAATTATACATTTAAAAATTAACTCATTCACCACTCATCCACCACCATGTGTTCCACCCCTCATTCCTCTGGGGTGGAACACATGAATCTATTTACCAGCACACAGAAAAAATATACACATTTAAAGGCAGCAAAATGAAGAATAACATATCCTACCAAAGCTGCAGTAGAGATTTAGGTACTAGCGCAAATGTAATTATTCAAATAGGAATTTGGCAATCCTATGTGTGTACAGGATTTACTATAAGAATATAAATTGTTTCAGGTAGGTACTACTTTATTTTCAATTTCCATTCAAATCTTGTTACTAAGGACTGTGTGTTGTTAAGCCAAAAATTTCTCCTAAGCTTCACTGTGTCAGCACTACAAAGTTTGATGTTCTTTGTTACTACAGTTTATAAATGGGAAATGATAAAATGTCTAACAAACACTTTTTTCCTTTTATATTGTATCCAGAAATTTTTTTTAAAAAACTTGCCATCACAGTAATTTTATAAAAATGTAATTATATTTGTCAAAAAGAAACAAAAAAAATTAAAACAAAATATCAACCATCCAAATGTAAACAAACAATTCAGTTGTATATCGCAGTATACACTAAAATACAAATGCAAAAGAAATCTTCTACTAACCTACATCATTCAAGTTTCAGGAATAAGATAGGAAAGGTATGCCAAAGTGTTGCCTGTTTCATTTCCCTTTTCTGCACCGTGTTTGGTAAAAAAAGACTTATTTGAAGAATGAGGACCTACACAAATATGTAAGCTGTCTCTTCTTTTAAAACAAAGAACACACAAGGGATTTACCACTGAGAAGAAGCAGTATAAAAATCTCACAGAACATTTTATACTTCAATATGACACTTTGAAGTATGAGTGAAGTACAGAAATGCCTCTTATTTTGAAGAAATGCTGTGTGGAGTTGTATATTTATAGTATGGTAAATGCTACTTTAAATAAATCTATCCCAGTTCATGTTATGTTTGCTAAAAACAAATGGATTATGATTTTAATTCTAACATATTCCTCTTTATCTGCTTTAGTCTCAACATTTTAGTATAATTTATTTCTATTTCTAGGGCCAGTATTTCATTAACAAATACCCCCCGACCCTTTTTTTATTTTTCATTCTCTGTATTTTTCATTCACCACCTTTCAGGGTTAAATGCAATACATTTTCTACTACTTTAATCACACTCCATTTCACAAACATTTTATTTCACTGCCTTTCCAGTCCTGCAGCAATAAAAAAGCCGCCTTTGTTTCCTTAGTCCACTCTAGTCTTCATGCCTTCTGTCCCTTATGTTTAGAACTGTCTCTCCCTCTTCTCATACCCCAAATGACCTCACTCTTTCTTAAAATCCCTCCTTAATGCACCCTTTCTTCTGTGAAGTCTTTCAGTTATGATCTTTCCTAGCCATTTCTAACATTTCAGTCTTGCACCCATCAGCAGCTGGTTTGTGTCAGAACAATAATTTGGGGACTTTGGGGTAGAGGTGTCTCATGTGTAGGAGCAATGCTATGCATAATGTCAGTACACAAATAATAATAAAAAATACTTTTGTCTGTGCACTAGCATTGTGACATCTATGACGTTCACATGAAAGTGCACAGCCACAGGGAAGAGGCCATTTACTTGTTAACTGACAAACTTATTTCTCCTTTATAATGAAAACGCATTTGAGCAGCTGCACAGCAGAAAGGATAGTCTGGGCAGGTAGCACATTCATTGTATTTTGGTGCAATCACATTGAAATAGATTATGTTTTCTTAGCAACAAAGAGATGGATTTCTTTTAAGATTGTGTTTAGAATTCAAATAAGCAAGGTTGGTTTTGTGATTAAGACACTGGACGGGGACTAAAAAAAACTAGATGAAACTCCTGGCTCTGCCACATACATCTTACATCACATTGGGAAGTCACTTATTCACTCTGTGCTTCAGATCCCCATCTGGAAAGTGGGGATAATAATATTTCCTTTCTCCCACCTTTCGTCTGTCCTGCCTGTTAGGCTCCGATCCATTCAAGTCATTGGGAGGTTCATAGTGCATAAAATCAAGCACATGCGTAAGTAATTGTAAGAATGGGGTCTTCGATTGTAAATTCTTTGGGATAAGAGACTCTTTCTTACTGTATTATTATGTACAGCTTTGAGCAAAACAGAACACCAAACTCAACTAGTGCCTCTAGGTGCTGCCCATGTAAATAAAAAACTTTATTTGATTAAAATAAGACAGGCTTTCATTCACTTTCAAGCAATAGTTTTACTTCAGTAAGGCAATGAACGACTCCTTTAATTTACAAAAAATATTTTACAACTTTTTAAATCAGCACACCCAAAATGAATCCCAAAATTTTTCTTAGGAGTTGAGCAATTTCTCCCTTTTTCTTCTATAACTGCATCCACCTAAAATCTTTTCAGTCTTCAAGGAAGAGCACCCAATAATGATCCTGAAGTGTTGGACCATATCAGGGAATTTCTGTACTAGAACCATAAAGTGTATGTGTATAATAAGTCTGAGGCCAAGAGAGACAAGGGGTAAGATTGAATTCCCCAAAGCTTAAACTCCAAGATATTGGTAACAGAATAGGCCTCTTGCTTTTTCATTTCTGTGTCTCTCCCTCTCTGTGAGAAACATGCAAGGCCAAAATGCTAATTGTGTTAACACAGCCTAAGACAGAAAGTCTGTNCCCCCCTTTGTTTATTATCCTGCTTGTTTTCTGCTATTGTATTAAAAAGGTTAAATAGACTGATGAAAGTCTGTCACATCTGGAAAATAGAATTGTAAAATAAGGATGTCAAGGAAGAAGAGGTAGTAAAACAAAAGTGTAAGATGTAACTTAAAGATAAAGGATGAATGTGAATGAATGTGTGTGATGCAAATAAATAATTAGCAAATCAAAGGTGCCAGCCTAAGAGTTATAACTGTGATCTCCCATAACCAAAGAATGCTTAGCACGGAGATAACCGGATGACCCCGCAGGGCAAGCCAGAAACCACCCAAGTGCCCCCCCCCCACCCTCCCAATGGAAGGCTGAAGACTCCACGAACAAGATAACACCCAGCCGTCAGGGGTGTGCCACCTGCTGATTGATAATCACTTCAAACAAACATCAGCATGATGAAGCGATTCCCATAGACTTGTATAAGGACAAAATCCTATAAGAACAGAACCAAAAACCCAGGAACTTTGAGTCTGGTTCTGCAGCCACCCTCCAGGAGCATCAGATGCGCATCTGACAAGGACTCGGCTCCACCCTCATGTGCAGGCTACTCTGCCACGAGCAATCTCTAGGCTGGTAACTATAACAACTCTGCAGAACTTGTATGAATGAGTGTGTGAATGAATAAGGAATGGTAGTGAAATAATATTAAACTGCATATCCTGATTTCTCTCTCTTTCTCTGTATTTACAATAAACGCGGCATTTTGTCTTATCCCTCTTATAAGATCCTGTTGGTATTATTTTATTAGTGTAACAGAAGCAGTGAAAAAAATTTGTATTCGAATATATTTTCCCTAGCTACAAAGCTTTAAATATTATAAGTATTTCCACAAAACACTGCGTTGTGAATTTTTAAAAGGTGCTACCAGTTTTACTTATATAAATGTCATTTTCTGCCAATTTGTCCACTTGTCTGCATCTTAAGTATTACAGAAGCGTGACAAAAGTGAATTCCAGAATTATGTGAAAAACATTTTACATGAAATATACATTTCTATATTTTAAATAAAAGCATATTGAAAAGTTCTTAGCCAATTTGAGTTGAATTACAAAAAATAATGGAATGGTGGGATACTAAGTTCCACCTTCTACAACTACTTTAATGGTGTGATAATCAAATCCTGGCAAATAAATGTTCTTAGAAACCATGCTACCATTAGCTTGTCAATTAAAAAAAAGAGAGTGCTTCTCTGCACTCAATACGGGTTAATTTCCAATTCAACTCCAGACTCCATTACCATATGACATATACACTTGTAAACTACACAGGGCTTTTTGTTTTCTTTTTCAAAATTACAGGGTAAAAGGAGGCCTCACAAGAAGCCACAAGTGGGTTCACAATGTTCATACACATATATGAGAATTTCCTGTTGTGTTAACTTTCTGAAAGGGAAAAGAGCAGCAGAAGAAATGTCCTTGAAAGGTCTGGGAGCTCTAGTTTCTGAAGTGAAAACAAAGTACTGTATGTCCACGAAACATACTCAAGCATGGGCAGACCTACCAAATAGCATCTGATTTGCCATTCTACAGAATGTCCATTCAAACATAAACCACTGACACATGAACACCATGGCTGCAGTGAAGGAGTTAAGACACTTCTAAACCCATGTAAATCTGAACACATTTTTCTAATGTTTGGTCCTTGAAATGTATTTTCTTAATGGCTTTGGTCTATACAACACAGAACGATAAAGAGCACAATACAACACAGAATATTAAGTGGTGTATAGTCATAATTTAAATGTTTCTCAGGAACAGATGGAGTTTTTGAAGGCCAAAAGGGAGGGAACTTTGTTTATTTTAATTGAGAGTCTCTTCCAGGCATATGGGTAGTATGAAAGGCAACACTAATTTGGGTGTGTGGTCAGAGAGTACAGAGTAGAAGAGCACATAGGAACACCAGGGAGAGATGAAGGCAGGGAAAAGATAGGGAGAACTTTGAAAGAATAGTTTGAACTTAATGTGCAAAAAGGGGGAGTAAGTGGCAAGCAGACAAAAAACTAAAGGTGTGGGACTAATGTCTTGGCAGTGGGGATGCTCAGGAAGGGTCAATTTCTGCAGATGCTAAATAAGGATTTGGGAAGTATCTGGATGCAAAAGGAGTCAAAGATAAGACCAGTATTGTGAGCCCAGATATCAAGAGAGAAAAAGATACTGATTACTAAGATGGGGCAGAGGAAAATGAAATTGAGGTAGTGGCACAAAATCCAAGGAGAAAGAGGCTAGCAGAGATGCTGGAATGGACAAAGGGGAAATATACTCAGTATGGAGACATAATTGGGAGCCATCAGCATAGACATCGGCAATAACTGACCCCACAGGAAAAGATGAATACCCAGTGAGAAAGTTATACAAAGATGAAAAATGGAGCCAATGAATGAATCAAAATGGATTTTGACAGAGGGTGGGAGTGGAGAACCCTTCAAAGACATGATATAATCATGATCAGAAAAGATGAGAGAGGAGAACCCAAAGATTAGGTGTCTTGAAGTCTAGAGAGGAAGAGGATGTGGAGGACAAATAAACGCCTGACTGTGTCACATTTAACTACAGTATATCTCTACTCCTTAACCAAACCTATAACTAATCTACTATGTGTAAACAGCAGAGTTGTTCTAGTTAATTATTTAACATTAATTTCCTTCTGAAGGTGAATTACTCCAGGTGCTACATAATTAATGCTGGTTAATAGAAGAGAGGAATGTAACAGAGTGCACCTATGTTCAGGCTGTAACAGGAATCTCAAAATAATCTTTGCTTTATTTGTAGGATCAGCCCTGAATAAAGATATATTTAAAAAAAAAATAAAACATTTTTCTTCCCAGTGGACATAATGCTGCACACAAAGGCAATAATGACAATCCATAACAGTTCAGCATTGAATGACTTTATGTTCTTGGATCCATGTTATTATTGAAATTTAACCGGTTTGCCTCAGCAGGCCCTAACCCTAACCCTAGCCCTAAGCAAATTCAAACTCTTTCCTCACCAAAGAACAGTAAGTATTCAGTGTTGCCAACTCTCAAATTTATGGTGAGTTTTACAATATTTGGTGTTTTTCTTAATACATCAGGTCCTGAAGTAAAGCGTTTATGTCAGCATCTCATCTTTTATTTAAAAGAAAAGGTTCTAGCCTCCACGATTGTGAAGAAAAACTTGGAAATGTCACCTGAGCGTGTCCCAAATGCTCAAAACCCAGAGGCTAAATAAAAAGAACTCTAAATGAATTATTTTAAAAATCTAATGATTTTTAAGCCAATCTCAAGATCTATTGAGGTCTGACTCATAATATATTAACACCTGGGGTTGGCAATTTTGAGTATTTCTGAAATAGCCATCTTGATGACCTACTTCGGGTTGCTACCCTACTGTTAATGCACATCTGACACTAAAATTCCACCTAATTTTCACACTGGATGCATATCACAGGTAATCTGTGAATTTTATGACAATACCAAAAACTTCCCCCACTCATTGGAGAGGCTAGAATTTATTTAAATCAGCAGTTACCAAATTCCATTCCACAGACTAGTGGTCTGTGGCTGGAAGTTGCTGGCTCTCGTTTCCTGCAGAGAGAAACAAAGTGGGCAAGAAAGGTTAAAAGAATAATAGTTAATCACACTGCCTACTTGTTCACAAAGAAACACACTTATTTGCATTGGGGATGGCTAAAAATAGCATGAAAGTGTGTATGTATGTTCCCATGTAAGAACTGCCATAGTTTCCACAGGGACGTTCTGCAATTGTGAATGGGAGGGGGAGATTTGGGAACTTTTTTTTTTTTTTAGATGAACTGGAGGCAGGGCTCAAAGTGAGGGAAAATTGTGTGCACTGGGAGGATTTACTAATGCTGTAATGTAGGTCAGAACTAAAGAGAAGCGCACAAGTGTTATAAAGCAAAGTAGGTCTGAGCACTGCAGATACAGTATACAGACACAGATGAATAATTCTCTCATGTTAATGCTTCCCCTTTTGTTTTAAAATTTAAATGTCCTTATTAGTTTCATCTTTTCAATCTCTGCTCAATCTTTTGGCTCAAGTGAAAATGACAAACATTGGCATTTATTTATTCAACTTCAGGAAAATGACTGGTTCTGAGCTCCTGTGGGGGAAAGTGCAAACGCCCAGCTCCCTCCCAGCTCCTGTTTACTTTGAATTCTGACTGAAAGCAAAAGCCTGGTAAGTAGAAAAATAAGTCTGACTTAGTATTTTCATGTCCTGCACCTTGGTGTACAAATACACACAAGGGCAGGTTAGCCATTCACCTGAGAGCATATGTGAGCCTCAAAACCCACTCAGTCAGAAATTAATGAAACTAGAGATGAACTAAGTACACTTAAAGAAAAATGACATATTAAGCAATTTCTCTCTTAAAAGGCTTAAACCTCAACATTTACAAACTATCAAAATGGACATCAATTTCTCCCCCACAGGAGACCAGTCACTCCCAGGTTAGTCAGAGGAAGTTACTCATATCCTGCAGTGGGAGAACTGCGTTAATATGAGTCCAAAAGAATATCTGGAAGGAGCAAAAGCCACATGAAATTGATGCACTACCATATTCAGATACTTAATAGCCAGCTCATCAAGTGCTCCTTACTTCCCCAAACATTATGTAGTAAGGTTTGCTGTGGTTGCCGTGAGGGGTGGAAGGTGCGGAGGGTTAGGTTTTTTGTTTGTGATTTCCCATTAAGTTGCTGTTCTACCTATGGAAGAATTTGAGCAGGTCCAATACTTTCACTTGCACATTATATCACTGAATGCAAAGAGAGACCGTTTTGGAAGAGCCTTTTGTGCACTCGTAAGTCTTAGAGGCTAGGAGCGGCTGAAAGCATCAGAAGGACATCCTCAGGCTTCAGGGAGAAGACTTTTAGCTAAATTATGCTAGCTGTCTGTTCCTGGCCCTACTTGTCATCAGAACAATGGAGGAAGATAATGGAGAATTGTATAGAGAACATAGTTTTTAAAAAATGGGAGAGAGGAAGCAAAATAATAGGATTTGTTTGCTTGTTCTTTGCTTTCTTGCAGGACAAATGAAGAAATGAATGAAAACCCAAAGCCTCATTGTTCAACCAAACATCTTAAGTTGGCTGCAGAGATGAAAAGCACCATCCAGTTGCACTTAGGCAAGAGAAAATGAGCCTGACTATTTTTACCATTCCACAGAGGGGGGGAAATGACAGTCTAAGAGAATAAGTGAAAGAGAGAGCCTGGCCAAGTGGTTAGAGCACAAGACTAGGCCTTGAGACTACATTTCCTTTCTTTGCTCCATGACCTTTTTCAAGTTACTTAAGATTTGCATGCTCTAGTCTGCCTACATGTAAATCTTTTGTGCACTTTGATATCACCAGCTGTGGGAGCAAAAATATAAACAAGTACTGAAAATGTTGAAGAAGAAGAGGAGGAAGAGGATGTCCTTGTTGTTTTTTTCCTTGAGCCAAAAAGTCAACATCATATCATTGGATAGAGACTGTCAGGCAAGCGTTTCTAATGGAACTGACCATATTCAGAGTTCTGGAGGGGTTTCTAGTGCGTCTTACTTCATTCACAAATATATGCAGCACTAGGTAAACTCAAACAATGGCATCACAGACCTGTCCCTAAGCTCTCTCCCTCAAAGAGCATTCAGCTTCTGTTCATGCAACAAAGAAAATATGGCATCTAAAAAAAAAAAAATCTACTTTTTTTTATCATCAATCATTGCATGAGGCTTTTATCTCATTTCTTGTAAGTCTGCTCATGGAGGTCAATCAGTTTCAAATATTAATAATAATCTATTTCATGACAGCAAAATGCTGGCATACTCTGGAAAAAGTAACCCTTAAATACTACTTGGCATATCTTCATGAGGATGGAAGAGCAGGAATTTCAGAACTGCTAGTCATGCCTTAACCTTGCATTTTGAAATCCAATCCTTTAAATTTTTTTTTCAATTCTTACATGTATTACACTTCATATATTTAAAATATCAGTAAGAATGTGAAAATATTGGCTTCAAACCTCCAGCATTTATTTTTTATTCAGAATTGTCTGTTACCAGCACTAAAATACAACTGGAGCAAAATCCAAGTACGCAAGGCAACTGATCTGACTCCTTTTGTTCAAAAAGCATAATTTTTGCCCCTTACCATCAAGATTCTTAATTCTCCAATTGCCCTGTTCTCCGATTATTTTCTATGTTGGCTATTTTACAATCGTGCTCTTTTAGGGTATGCCTGCGCTGCAATAAAAGACCCAGTTCAGCTGACTGAGGCACGCAGGGCTTGAGCTGCGGGGCTATAAAAATTGCAGTGTAGATGTTCAGGCTCTGAGAACCTGCAAGAGGGGTGGGTCTCAGAACCCAGGCTCCTACCTCAGCACAAATGTCTACACTGCTATTTTTATCCCAGCAGCCCTAGCCTGAGCCAATTCACCCGGGCTCTGAGACTGAGTACCAAGGATTTCTTTTATTGCAGTATAGATGTACCCTTAGTCACTTCCATAGATCTTCATATACAGGAGGCACTGTACCTACTTCTGTTGCTCTATATACTCAGCAGATTTTTCAGAGACACCAATAGTGCCATCTGTTCCCACCAAAAACAGCTATTTGTCATTATTACAGCTATTTGTCATAGAAAAATTTTTTAGATTAAACTTACTTGTACATAGCAAAACCAAATCCTAAATACGTATCAAACAAAATAATCAAACATGACAGCCATTAATCTCATAGTGATGTTCCAAATATGTTTTAATATGAGACAGCAGAGAAAGCTTGGGCTACACCAGGGACCATCAAATTGTACACAGGCTGTCAACACCCTAGGACCAAAAAACATAGTTTATCCTTGCAACCTAACTGTGCAATCAGACTGGAGCCAAGTCAACTCAGCCATGCAATTGTTGCCATTGGCACATAGCTACTAATGCTATGCATCTCAGAACAAAGCAAAGTGCCATTTCAGTCACAACATATAAACCGAAATGACACATGAAGGGCCCTGTATAAAAATAAAGGCAATTCAAAATAACTGGTTACAGAGTAGCAGCCGTGTTAGTCTGTATCCGCAAAAAGAACAGGAGTACTTGTGGCACCTTAGAGGCTAACAGATTTATTTGAGCATAAGCTTTCGTGGGACACGAAAGCTTAAGCTCAAATAAATTCGTTAGTCTCTAAGGTGCCACAAGTACTCCTGTTCTTTTTTCAAAATAACTATCATTTTCTCAGAATGAGACAATTCTGTAAAGGCCCATGGACTAAATTCACTCCTTTTATTTAACTTCCACATTTAACAGAGTATGAAGACTGTGTACATTTACTGGCTCTTCCTGGCATCTTTGTAAGCAAAGAACTGAGCTGTGCGCTTTTGGATTCCAAAAATGCACAAATCAAAATGTCTTGCTGTTTATGTTTTTCACAAACTAAATGCCTCAAGGATCAATTTATGGGAGTCAAAAATAATGGCACTCTGACCATCTAGGAATTGAAATGCTGTCAGAAGACCCAGGGTGAAATCCTGGCCCTTCTGAACCCACTGGAAGTTTTACCACGCATTTCAATGGAGGCAGGATTTCACCCTAGATCTTGTGTTATTTCAGGCCTTGTAGACTTTATAAAACCTGAAAGATGTATACTAGCAACTGTCTCATAGAGAAGACACTACAAAGGAATTAACCTAGAACCCCACCATATTCTTCTACCCTTAAAGCTTCTGGACATAGAGTAGGCTACAATTATCACCGGATCAACTTAGTCAAAAGTGTTATTGGTTCTGCAACAGTTATTGGTTTACTGTTTATCTTAATGAAATTGTTGACTGGAAAGGGTGATGCAACATGCTTAAGGCGATTAAAGAATGTGGAATCCCATTTTACTCTAGAAAGTCTGTCCCTCCTGATAGGTAGTAAACATACATCCAAATTAAGAAAAAAACACCACTGTCTGAAAGATAAGCTCATTAGCATAGCAAACAAACCAAAGATAAATCCTCTTATGTTCTGCATTTGTTTGTTACTCAAGTATTTGTATATAACTGCAATGTAGTTATGAAGTAATTTGAGAGGAGTTTGGAAGTCAGGACATTGAGTGTCACAAAAGTATTGTATTAATGCAAGATCAATATGTATCCTGAAGTACTACCTGAAATACATGACCCTTAGAGGATGAAAGTAAACGTTCTCTCTATTGGCACAATCCCACAAGTTAAGCATGCTTGGTACTTCACAGGATTGAGCCTTATATGAATTGGGACATAACTGACAGCATTACTTACATTGCTGTATGCAGTGCTTTTGTAGCCATGGTCCCAGGATATTAGTAAATTCTACTCTTAGTACCTCCCAGACCTGAAGAAGAGCTCTGTGTAGCTTGAAAGCTTGTCTCTCTCAGAGGGTGATCAGAAAGCAAGTGTGAAATATCGGGACCGGGGGAAGGTTAGGGTGGTAAATGGTGCCTATATAAGACAAAGCCTAGAATATTGGGACTGTCCCTATAAAATCAAGACATCTGGTCACCCTACTCTCTCACCAACAGAAGTTGGTACAATAAAAGATGTTACCTCACCCACCTTGTAGGGATAAACATTTGAAATATAAAAAAAAAAACATTTCAGATGCAGAAACATCAAAATGTTTTCTTTCAAAATTTTAAATTTTAAAATTTGAAACAACACTTTCTGACATTCCCAAATTGAAATGTTTTGCCTGAGACACAGGATGCTCAACCACAGAGAGAGAAAAGTTGCATTCTGGGAGATCTGGGTTGGCCATGGAGCAGGATCCATAGGGAAGAATTGCGGCATCATGGAACAAAGAACCACAACTCCCATGAAACAATGGCAGCTCAGGCAGATGCAGAGATTAAAGTTGACCAGACCAGAAACAAGCATTTAATTACAGGCTGACCTAATGCAACACATTTCAATTAGATTTTCCCAAAAGAAATTTCAATTAAAAAAAATAATCTCATTTACCAATGGGAAAATGTTTCTTCTGAAATGTTTTGACCGGTCCTACTTATTAAAAACAATACCACATATGCAGTTGCCAAAACAGGAATTAAAATATAAAAACAGAATGGAAATTTCACAAATACTTAATTTGGGAATATTAATAGCATGTAATCTAAATAATTAATTCACATCTTCAAAAGGGGATGCTGAGATTGATCACAACTGTCTGAGCAGACTCTAAAAAAGAAAACTAAAAATAAAGAAGGACTGAGACCACTACATTTTCTGTGGCTGTAGAAAATCTTCCCAATAGGAACCAATGTAAACCTTTGTAGGGTTGTCTTTTAGAGCACAGAAACAGACTGAAAAAGAGCTCTGGTGTGGAGAATATGTAAGGCCCTATTTTTAAATGTATTTGAAGGCTTCACAGAGAGTTTAGCACCAAAGAGACCTGTTTGCCATAGGTTAAAGACGACTATGACATAAGCATGAAGGGCAAACAGCAGCAATCACTACAGATGGATGACAGTGGTAGGATACAGCCGTACTTAAAAAATGTAATTTAGCAGTTAACACCATAAACTGTGACTCAGTTTAATGTTTTGATTTAGGGGCAAAGGAATTGCCATATTGGATCAGACCCATGGTCCATCTAGTCTAGCATTTTACTTTTTGCCATTTATATGCTCTAATTTTGTTTCCTTGCTTATAAAACTACTTAAACATTGTAGGAGGATTTTCTATCATTTCCATATATGTTATTGATGAGAAAATACATAACGCTCTAATTAAAACTTAGGCATTGCCTCTAGACATAGGCAAAGTTTTAGGTACTGACAGTAAAGCCAGCATGCTCAGTTAGACAGCGGTGCAAATTTAAAAGAAAATTAAAATGGAATCAGAGCAGACAGGCCCGAATGATACCCCCTTGGTCTAACCTTCCCCCCAAAATGTTAATCAAATATGGAGACAAATCATCACCACCATGAACATAGAAACAAGTGAGTAGCAGGTGACAGAAGCAGAGGGGTAAACTCAAACATAGGCAAAGCTTTGCAGACTTTGGAACTCAGTGCAATTCAGATTTTCCCATAACAAACTTATGGGATGAGGACCAGACTGCTCTGTAATTTCCAAATTTATTTTCCTGGAACATGTACAATTTCTCAAAATCATGACAGGACACATTTTCTGAGACCATTTGGACAGAACAAGAAGTCGGAGAAGGTGGTTTCAATTTACAAAAAATAATGTCTTGGTGGTCACTTAAAGCATGTCTACACAGCAAAACAAAAACAAAACAAAAACAAAAACAAACCCCTCCAAACCTGTGGCAGCAAGCCTCAGGGCCATAGTTTACAGACTTAGGCTCGCACTCCAGTGTTAAAAATAACGATGTAGATGTTCCAGTTCGGGCTGGAGCTCAGGTTCTGAAGCCGAGGAAAGGCGGTGGGTTTCAGAGCCCAATCTGGAACGTCTACATAGCTATTTTTAGCACTGTAGCGTGAGCCCTGAGAGCCTGAGTCTATAGACATGGGCTCTGAGACTCACTGCTATGGGTGTTTTTTTGCAGTGTAGACATATCCTTAGAGATGTGACTGTCATAGCAACTGTAATTATTTCAAAACAAGACTATTTCTTTAAAAGGGAAAATGTATTATTTAGTCTGCAAATTTTAATGTAATTTGGGAATTTGTAATCTATGTGTAAACTCAGACTGTTAGCAGCTGATGTCAAGCAACAACTGGTTGAACAGTTAGTACAGAATAGTATTACGTAAGGTCTTGGAATTAACCTATGAATGTGATGAGATGATAATATGAACACAAGAATACTCATACTTTGTCAAGTACGTCAATACTTTGTCAATCCTGTGTCAAGATACACTTGTGGTACCAAAGAAACTGCCCCCGATTCTCAACCTGCCCCAGCCAAAATGTAAATTGGAGAAGGCTGAGAGCTGTTCTTATCTACCTACAGCAGCTGGCTATGGACCCTAAAAACCATGCACCAGCTAAGAATTGCTGTAGGGGAGCAGCACTCCATCCTGTTCCCAGCCCACCTCTCCCCACCTCCATCATGCCCTAATACTATGAAGAAGAGTGGAGTTTGGCATAGGAGAGTTCTGCTGTCTTTATGTCAGTTGAGAATTTCCCTCTGTCAGGGGAAATCCCAACTGGCCACCTATAGGCATATTACATGTGTACAGGAACTAGGACTAAGAATCTGCTCCATAGTATTTATGTACTCAAAAAATTATGGTAAATTAAAAAAGAAATGTAATGAATGTATACAAGGTATCATCTGTATTGATATGTGGTTAGAGAGTCTTGTACTTTAGCATATTTTAATATAATTGAGAATATTTACATCTATTTTGATCATGTACTGAATATTTTTAAAGCAACCTTTAGGCACATTTTATTTATTTTGTTTGTTTGACACTGGTCACAGATATCAATTGAATATATGCTAAGCAAATATTTAGAAAATTATATTTTCCTTTACTCAACATGGTGTTTACTTCGTAGAGAGAAACGCTCTGCATGGTTTAACAATATTAATCACCTTCATATCCAGCTTTAAGTGTGGTAAAAGGATTATGTATTATTTCATGAAAGGCAGCAGACAAATGCTTGTTTGTATATTTCTAATCTCCTAAACATGCCTTCATAATGAAAATTCATAACCCTTGTTGACATTCATCTGAAAGAACAAGTGGTTCTACAATCTATCTCAGCAGTCACAAGTCAGCAAAATGATTACACACAAAGCCGCTGATACATTGACCAAAATAACTTGTTGCAACTTATATGGGTCATGAGGATACTAAAATATCTGTTTATTTACCAGCACTATCAGTAATACCAGTGCAGCCCTTGCCAGTTTCCTAATATAGCTCAGCCATCAGACAGCACAGAATATGATATTTTCAAGGCCAGACTAATAAGTGCTCGTTTTTTGCAAAGTTTTTCTTTGCTTCTTGGCTCTGGAAAGGGAAATTTTAAAAAGAACATTACAAATCATGAGGACTTTGCTCACACAAATATGATGATCTTGCAGTAGTCTGATTATTTTGCTCCCAACTCTTGACAAACAGTGTAAAGAATCATCAGGCATCTTGAATTGCTTCAGATCACGCAGTAAGTATACAAATCATTACCACCTTTGAGCCAGCTAAAGTAAGTGTATTGGGAAATGGTTTCTATGAAAGAAGCTATACAAAATAAGATAATGTCTGCATTTTGCAACACATAAATTAGCTGAAAATTGAAACAATTTATCTTGCCTGCATAATCTTTCCCACTTTCTTTCTTCCCTTTATGAATGTAGGACAGAGTATCTTGTAGCAAAGTATTCCCTTACTATGTAGCTATTAACACAAGCCATACATACATTTTGTATTTTATAGAAGGACTTGGTAATGGTAAATGTAGGATAAAAATATACAGCAGTTTCGCTTATGCAAAATTTGTAGCAAGTGGTGTGCTGAATTAATAAACACCAACAGGAAATTTGAGATATTTCTCTTACCTCTGTTTCTGTGCAGTGTGAACGTCCTGATTTACCTGCAGGAAAAAATTAAAGTTATTTTCAGATGGTTTAACGTAAAAGACAACAGCCAGCTCAAAACTAAACTCTTATTTAAGTCCCTTAAAACCACACTGACATGAGACCTTGCTATATCCAGTACAGATCTATTTGAACTGCTCAAAAAGTGCATTTCTAGTCTGCTGATTGAAGTCCATTTCAATCAAGGAAAAACAATTTAAAAATAATCAGCAGTTAAAGTGGTACGTAAAAAGTGATGGTACTGTTTTCAGTAACTTAATTAGGCACTTCTCTGGCTTCCATCATGGTAACATGAGAGTGCCTATTCTTTGTTCCACTGAAATGTATGATCAAGTAATATACCCATTTATGCATCACATATATTTAATAAGAACAAAAACAAGTTGTTTATTTTAAGCCTTCTTCACAGTGCCTATTTTTATAAACAAGAAGCTTCAATGCACTTGACATTATCATTACATGTATGCGACTAAATTGTGTAAGCTTAAACTAGTAGCAGCAGCATATATCTATAGACAGATAAGAAAAAAATCTATTTCCTCATGCTCTAAGCCATATATCTAAACCCCAAATGGATTCATAAGAGAAAACCAATCATTTTATTCATATCATTACTTGGGGGTAATAAATATCAATACAAGCATGATACATAAGTTCAAGCACAGAGAGGCAATTAAAGTAGATAAGGTTGTTCTTCAGAACATCCTTGTAAGCCTCTCTCATCAAGTTTTCCAACATTTTATTAATCTAACACTATTTTTTATTTTGCCTGATTTGTGATTATTTAAATAATGATCAATAAATCGAAAAATTCCAGCCCTGCCTTTTTTTTTTTTTTTTTTTTTTTTAAACACAATGTGGCACCCACACAACGAAATTGTAATTCATGACCCTGAAGTTTGGCAGAACTAACTCTAGAAGAATTAGATAGAAACCTTTCCATCTTTCCCTACCTCCTTTATTCATACAGCCAGAAACACTAACTAGGACTCCTCCTATGACAATACTGTATATTGAAAACATACATTATTGAATATGTCAAGTTAATGCCACAAAGCATGCTCAGGGAATCTATAACTGACTGTAGTTAAGAACACTCTCTCTCTCTATAGACATGAAACAAAGCATGTTAATATATGTCATTATTCCTCCTTTCTCCCCCTTAACTAGATGTAAGAAGGAAAATGGGAATGGAGGGGGAAAAACCACTGGATTTCTGTTTGTTTTCTTTTAAAATTAATATTGTTAGTCAAGCTCAGCAAGTTACCCTTCGTAGATGCATGACAGCAACAGAATCCATCCATATGACAAGAGGGGAAAGCAGCTCTTAAGAATTTTTGTTTGAGGACATGCCATTCGGATTCAGGCCCAGGGTCTTTGGTGGCTTTCCTCCAACTTCAAGCAGCATGGACTCAGCTGATCTTAAGGAACCCAGATGAATTAAACTCTTAACACATGATGGACTATGGTACAGGGAATTCACTACATGTGCTCCTTTTTGCTATGGTAAACATACTCAAATAGGACCATAAATCATGAAGAGAAGAAGTTGCCAGCTTCTGCAGAATGTCTCACAGCAGGAAGAAACCTCTGCAAGGTCCTCATCACAGAGTTTTCCTTAATTTGTTCCACTGGGGAGGGAGGTGATGGGATTTGCTCCTCTGCACAAACAGGGATTCCACTTCCAGAATCACTGATTTCAGGGGATCTGCAGAAGGTCACTTAGGCAGAGAGGCTAGGGTGACCAGATATCCTGATTTTATAGGGACAGTCCCGATTTTTGGGTCTTTTTCTTATATAGGCTCCTATTACCCCCCACCCCCTGTCCCGATTTTTCACATTTGCTGTCTGGTCACCCTAAGAGAGGCATCGTGCCTCCACACTAACTCTGTAGCCCCCTGGCATTTCCTAACTTCTGAGTGCTTGACTTTGCAACCTTAATAATTTTATTTTAACGTAGTTTTGTAGGTGTACATTCCTAGGTTTTTTACAAAGCAAAGTAAAAAAACAGAAATTCTATCATGTGGGATCACATTGACACCCACATGGTTCATCAGCATGGCAGGAACCTTTAGATCTACCACACAGACCTCTGCCACTTAAGCTAACAGAATAGCTGATAGTAGTACACCTCTACCTCGATATAACGCTGTCCTCGGGAGCCAAAAAATCTTACCGTGTTATAGATGAAACCGCGTTATATTGAACTTGCTTTGATCCACCGGAGTGCGCCGCCCCCCCGGAGCACTGCTTTACCGCGTTATATCCGAATTCGTGTTATATCGGGTGGCATTATATCGAGGTAGCGGTGTAGTATGTAGTTATCCTCTGTGTGGAGCAGTACTAGAGGGGAATGGGACACTATGTCAATGGGTTCACGGATATTTGCAACAGGGGAATGGTGAGACTCAAGGATCTTTGGTTCCATTCCAGGCTCTGGACAGGAGTGTGCTCTAGTGGGTCCTGACTTTTCTGCCCATTCCCCTCAAGTGTGAGCCCTTCTGCCCCATTTACTAGCACTGTTGTTCAGTCCTTAGGGACTCTGCCATTTAGTTCACCAGCATTCCCCTTAGAAAGTGGATGAGAAATGTTGAAAACGTATTGGCAAAGTTGCAAGGACCAGAGCTGCATAGAAAACTAGGAGTATTATTTAGCGTATTTCCTGCCAAGCTGGGAGAAAGAACATGCAGCTCAACCAACTGATTAGCATCATATCATCACATAGACGAGATCAAGCTAACTTGATGTGTGAAATTTAAATGGCATACAAAAGTGCCTGGGTACTAAGAAGATTCAAAACGCATTCAGATAAAATCTATTTTTATTTCTGAGCTAGTCACTTTTCATATTAAATGGGTTTGTTAAATATACCCTTAACAGGTATGAGACAGCTAGCTCACAAAAATGAAAGTCATTCACCTTCACCTTGAATTGTAGCCAACATAAACTGAATGCTTAGCACTGTTTTCCTATATTAGCAGGCAGAACTCAAAAGTGTCTTTTAAAGACTGCTTTTAATTTTTTTTAAGACCATTATGATTCCAATTGAATCACGGAGGACCTACATATGTACACACACACAGAGACATATTTTTGGTGTTCATGTAAGATGTACATGACTGTTACTTTTAATAAACAGGGCACAGTTTTAAATAAAATTTAAGTATTTTCTTAAACAGATGAATTTATTGATAATGCTGTTCCAAAAACATAAGGAGGTATTTCTCCAAAGCCCAATTAATAAATATCTCCAACAAATGTACACCCCAAACGTTAGGATACATGTTTTGCAAAAGGTAATATTTAAATTTGGAGTATATTACTCCATGCAATAATATACAGAAATCCACCAGAACTTCAAGTCACCAAAAAACTGGGCACAAGTTGAAATGACTCTCCAATGCTCCAACACATCAGATCTTTAAAACTACTTACTAGACAGTTTCAACTACTGTGAGCACAACAGACACATTCACTATTACATTTTAAAGCAATGTTCAGGTCCTAAGGGAATAAACTTGATATGTACAGTCCTAGCCAAAACTTCAATTGCAGTTCAGGTGCATCAACAGAGACCCAAAGGTGTACAGATTGTAAAAATGACAGTTTCTCTAGTTCATCTTAGATACACAGTCTCAAGATACACCTTCATTTATCTTTGATATATCCTACGTACTTCCCCCTCAAGAGGAAGCACATGTGAATTTTAGAAGATTTCCTTACTTCACATATGCTGCCACCACAACTTAGATTTATCATCACTTTTCAAGGCAGAATAGAGTTCCTTTAATTTCTCTATGGTCTGTTTTTAAGGTAACTAATCTGGAGGATGGATCAAGTTAGGTTATTTATCCCCTTTATTTCCAAATGCTCCAACTGGGCAACAAAACAAAAGGCATATTTCATAGAATCATAGGACTGGAAGGAACCTCAAGAGGTCATCTAGTCCAGTCCCCTGCACTCATGGCAGGACTAAGTATTATCTAGACCATCCCTGACAGGTGTTTGTCTAACCTGCTCTTAAAAATGTCCAGTGATGGAGATTCCACAGCCTCCTCAAGCAATTTATTCCAGTGCTTAACACCCTGACAGTTAAGAAGTTTTTTCTAATGTCCAACCTAACCCACCCTTGCTGCAATTTAAGCCCATTTATACCATTACTTTGTTTTACCACCTCATACGCAATTTCTGCCACATGTACTTTATAAATTAAGAACAGACACCAACATATTTCTGTAAAGCTGCATAACATTTCAGATCTAACTACAATTATGCATAAGATCACAGAAACTGCCATAGTAGATAGACTTGTCCCCCAAATAATTTCTGTTACCCTTCTGAGTCCCCTCTATTTCTGCAATATTTCTTTGACCACGTCGCCTCTCTCTTTGCATCTTTTTACTGACTCCACCTTCTCTATCACATAAAACATAAGCTACTTATCTTCATTTTCCAAGCCATTAATGATCTATCCACACCCTACCTATCATCTCTAATTCACTATTGAGAGGTCAATGCCCATCTCCAATCAGCCCATGATGCCAGCCTCCATCACGCATTTGTTACATGTTCAAACAAGCACCTTCATGCTTTCTCCCATGCCGCTCCCATGCTGGGTTAAAGGAAGTTGTACAATGCATATCCACATCTATGTGAATTGCTGAGCACCCTCAACTCCCAAATGAGGATCAGTATTACACAGGACTGAGTCTTATATTCTTCCATCACAAACTCCCATTTGTAACAAACCTCTGCCCCACCTCACCGCACCCCCGCCAACAAAAACGTTACTTCCCCTTCAATGGGAAAGGAACAATAATTGCTGCCATGACAACAATAAGGCAATGCTCTATTTCTTTACCATAAAGAAAATCTAAAGACTTGTTTGAGCATTACTACCAAACAAACTAATTTCATATATTTTAGATAATATAATATAAATTTAACAAGATGCGTTGAAGCTATGTTGCTACTGATGATATGCAGATTGAATCTGAAGCTTTTATTTTCATATTTGTGAGGAGGAACGTATCAGCATAGACGAGAACTGAATTTTATGCTTACAAAAATTATAAACACTGGACACGAGTGGTACAGTACATCAGCACATTTACATTTCACTGTGTACCACACAACAGCAGATAACAGTTTATGTTTCAGCTGACTATACTCAGGAGATGCTGAGTACAACTAATTAGGATCATATCCTGCATGTGTAGCAAATATCATACCCCATATAATCTGTACAAATTTAAACCGATCAAGTGACGAACAAAAACAAATTGCTTACTGGAGGTCTTTATTAGGAAGGTGGAGCAAACCTGTACTCAGTTCTCTTTGGGATATTCTCTGATGGGCTAAAGACAGGTGACTCCCCATAAGGGTGATCTCTCACACAGATTTCACTGTCTGAGGATGCAGTGCTAACTTGCTCCAGAGACTTGTAGAACTGTTACTGTTGGGGAGCAAGGGGATTATATGATTGTGCTCTTCTGCATTTCATTTACTCATGTATTAACCAACAGAACAGCTTTCACTATCCCTGAAAGTGAAAAGGAACTGAATAAGAGTATTTTTTGTTTGGCCAGAATTGCAGAATCTGGACTACAGTAGTGTGATGCTATCAAGACACCTACAACACTAACAAAGACATAATTTACAGCCAGTCTAGTTCATGTGATCATTCCTCACTTCCCTTCCCCCCCTCCCAAGTATGTTTGCAGCCTTCACATTGGAACCCATACAGGATATCACTAACAACTACAACCCATAGTCAATGTGGACCATATCCTGAAAGATTTTTTTCCCAAACAACCCCCCAACCTCATCATCAGAAGCGCTCAACAGACCAGGACCCACCAACTCAAAGCGGCAACAGACCCTGCCGTGACAACAGAGGCAAAACCTGAAGACACATCTCCACTGCTACAATGATCAATACCCTCCCTCCACAGCACACCTTTCAAGATCCATGGGTACTACACATGCCTATTACAACATGTGATGTACCTCATCCAGCGCACTAAATTCCCCAACAACTATGAGGGTGAAACCAGACAATCATGCTCTCGAATGAACTCACATAGAAAAATGATAAAAGACAAAAACACTTTCTCACCCGTAGGCAAACATTTTTCATATAATGATCACTCCATATCTGATCTCTCAGTCCTCAGCCTCAGAGGAAACATGCACAACACCTTCAAAAGACGAGCCTGGGATCTTAAATTCATAACTTTGCTAGACACTAAAAATCATGGGTTTAGGCCTGGACTACACTATAAGATTTCATCAGTTTAACTACATGAGTCAGGACTGTCAAAAATACACATGTTCGAGTGGCACTGCTAAGATGACCTAAATCCCTGTATACACAGTGCTGAGGTCGATGGAAGAATTCTCCTGTCGACCAAGCTACCACCTCTCAAAAAGGTGGATTGCCCCTACACCAACAGGAGAACCCCCACATCGGTCTGAAGGGGTAAAACAAATAATCATTTTCATATTTGATCTCTTTAAGTGACGCACCTAACTAACACAAGAGAGAAGTTGGTCCAATAAAATATATTATCTCGCCCACCTTGTCTCTCTAATATCCTGGGATTGACATGGCTACAACTACACTACATTCACCTAATACAATGCCTTTTTAAAATGAGCCCAATTTATCAATAGTCCCTGCTTCCTTACAGAACAATTTGTACGCCCTCCAGGGGCTAACAGTTCATGTTTCAAAAAGTTCCCCTGTAATTAATACCTGATGTGATTTTAGAAAACCTCTAAGACACACACAAAATAACTACTGTAGGTGAGACAACTCTATGCCGAGCAATACATCTGAAACTCATGAATTTGCTGCTTAAGTACTATGCCTGCTTTCTTACAGTGTAAAATAAGTGTATACCTACAGTAGATAATCATATTCAGAAAGGATCAGCGTGGGAAAAAAGTATTTTGCAATCAATAAGGTGGAACCAGCAGAGCATATAGCATGATGCGCAATGAACTGCCTAACATGCAAGTCTGTGATTAACTGGTGAGAGTAACTCAGCAACATTCTAGAGGAGAGATGAAGTTAGAGGTCAAGAAAAGTCTACCTTCAGTGTTTCTCAGGTACCACTCAAGATTTATTTTTTTTTAAATCAGTGATATTAAGTGCTGGCTGAAGATGACCTCCGATTAACTAAATACAAAGGGGAAAATACATATTTAGTCTAACTGATTAATAATTTCTCATTAATTTTTGCCCTCATTCTCCATGGCCACCATCTCCCATTATTACCAATAGGGCTTCAGCCCAGTTTGTCCTCACTGAAGTTGGCTGCCGTTTCCTTCCCATTCTGCATGTGGGAGTAAGGCTGTCCCATAGTAAAGATGGGAAACAATTCCCACTGTTTCTAGTATGGCTGAAGCCAGACTGCCCTCAGGCAAGATGGCCACACCAGGTAGTCAGAATGTGCAGGAGGCCAGAGAGAGGGAAGAGGAGTGCTGAGGAATTTAGTAGTCAGGGAACAGACTCAGTATTGTTAACCCCAAGTGTTTAGAAACCGTGAGTCAGCCCCCAAAATATAGTGAGATTTTAGAAATATTATATTTAGTTTGTCTTAGATTTTTGAGCCTTTAGGGTGCACACTGGTCACATTTTCAAGCTTCTCTCTGAAACTTTAAGGACAGGAAATTTCCTTTTTTAAATTGAAGTTGAGATTATGATGTAATCACTTGATTCCAGGAGCTGGAGCATTAAGAACACCAAATATTGAGAGACTTTTGATAAAACTGTGGGAGCTGGTAACACCAAGGCCTGGTCTACACTATGAGTTTAGATCGAATTTAGCAGCGTTAATTCGAATTAACCCTGCACCCATTCACACAACAAAGCCATTTAGTTCGATATAAAGGGCTCTTAAAATTGAATTCTGTACTCCTCTCCGACGAGAAGAGTAGCGCTGAAATCGACATTGCCGGTTCGAATTAGGGGTAGTGTGGACGAAAATCGACGGTATTGGCCTCCGGGAGCTATCCCACAGTGCACCATTGTGACCGCTCTGGACAGCAATCTAAACTCGGATGCACTGGCCGGGTAGACAGGAAAAGCCCCGCGAACTTTTGAATTTCATTTCCTATTTGCCCAGCGTGGAGAGCACAGGTGACCACGCAGTCCGAGAACCGAAAAAGAGCACCAGCATGGACCGTACGGGAGGGACTGGATCTGATCGCTATATGGGGAGAGGATGCCATGCTAGCAGAACTACGTTCCAAAAGACGAAATGCCAAAACATTTGAAAAAGTCTCCAAGGGCATGATGGAGAGAGGCCACAATAGGGACTCACTATAGTGCCGCGTGAAAGTTAAGGAGCTCAGGCAAGCCTACCAGAAAACCAAAGAAGCAAACGGACAGTCCAGTGCAGAGCCACAGACATGCCACTTCTACGCCGAGCTGCATGCAATTCTAGGGGGGGCCGCCACCCCTACCCCACCCCTGACCGTTGATTCCAATGAGGGGTTACTCTCAGCCATGCCTGAGGATTCTGCGGATGGGGAAGAGGAGGAGGAGGAGGACGAGCTTGCAGAGAGTACACAGCACACCGTTCTCCCCAACAGCCAGGATCTTTTTCTCAGCCTGACTGAAGTACCCTTTGAACCCTCCCAAGGCGGTATCCCGGACCATGAAGCCACAGAAGGGACCTCTGGTGAGTGTACCTTTGTAAATATAAAACATGGTTTAAAAGCAAGCGTTTTTTAATTATTAATTTGCCCTGAGGACTTGGGATGCATTCGCGGCCAGTACAGCTACTGGAAAAGTCTGTTAACGTGTCTGGGGATGGAGCAGAAATCCTCCAGGGACATCTCCATGAAACTCTCCTGGAGGTACTCCAAAAGCCTTTGCAGAAGGTTTCTGGGCAGTGCAGCCTTATTCCGTCCTCCATGGTAGGACACTTGACCACGCCATGCTAGTAGCAAGTAATCTGGTATCATTGCATGACAAAGCCTTGCAGAGTATGGTCCCGGTGTTTGCTGGCATTCAAGCAACATCCGTTCTTTATTATTATTCTGTGTTATCCTCAGGAGAGTGATATCGTTCATGGTAACCTGGTTGAAATACGGGAAAGAAATCCTTCCCTGCAGTTAGCCAAGTGGTGGGGCGGTTGGGGGGCAATGGCGCTGAGCTTTTCGCGTTTGGCTAGCGGGAATCTTCGCTGATACCAGCCACGCGGTGTGGGGGAGGGGTAAAGTGATCATGCCACAGAATTGGATGGGTGGTGGGGGGGGGTTATTTTGTTTTCTGCTGCTGCATGGTAACAGGAAAAACGCAGCACTTAATGGGCTTTGCTTGGTATGGGAAAGGAGGGTGCTGCTTTAATGCAGAAGCCAAAAGACAATGGCTTACCATGGCTGCATGCAAGGCGAATTCTGTTGCCCGGCCCTGCGTCTGTGATCTTTAACACCAAAGTCGCAGGCACTCAATATAAGATGCAAAATGCGACCTTGTACCGAAATCACATGTGCTATGTAATGTGAATAGTGTTGTTCACCGTGAAAGAGTATAAGCATTGTTCTGTAAAATCTATCTTTTTAAATACTTCTCTCCCTTTTTTCCCTCCCTCCCGCAGCTGCAAATTTTTCTCCCTCCTCCGTCCCGAAGGCTCTCTCAGATAAAGCGGCGAAAAAAACCGCACGCGAGACGAAATGTTCTCGGAAATCATGCAATCGACCCGCAATGAAAGAGCTCATCTGAATGAGTGGAAGGACACGGTATCAAAGTTCAGGAAAGATGCAAGTGACCGTGAGGACAAGACGGACCAATGTGAGGACATGAGGGACCAACGTGAGGAGAGGTGGTGGGATGCAACGCTGGGGCCGCTGTGTGAGCAAACGGACATGCTCCGGCGTCTGGTGGGGCTTCAGGAACGGCAGCAGCAGGATCACAGAGTGCCGCTGCAGCCCCTGTATAACCGCCCTTCCCCCTCCCCAAGTTCCATAGCCTCCTCACCCAGATGTGTAAGAATGCGGGGGGTGGGAGGAGAGGCTCCGTGCACCCTGCCACTCCACCCTAGTGGACAGCCCAAGCAAAAGGCTGTCATTATTTTGAACTTTTTTAGTGGCCTTTTCCTTCCCTCCTATCCTCCTTCCCAACCCCACCCAGGATACCTTGTCAGTTCTCTCCCTATGTTTATAACCAATTAATAATACATGATTTTTAAACGACAGTGACTTTATTTCCTTTGAAAGCAAGCTGTGATCGAAGGGGGGAGGGTGGGTTGCTTACAGGGAATGAGTCAATCAAGGGGGCGGGCTTCTCTGATGCACACCGCTTCCTGGTGTGCTCTTCTAATCGCCCTGGTTCTGGCTGCACGTAATCAGCGGCCAGGCGATTTGCCTCAGCCTCCCACCCCGCCATAAAGGTCTCCCCCTTACTCTCACAGAGATTGTGGAGCACACAGCAAGCAGCAATAACAATGGGAATGTTGGTTTGGCTGAGGTCTGAGCGAGTCTGTAACATGCGCCAGCGACCCTTTAAACGTCCAAAGGCACATTCTACCACCATTCTGCACTTGCTCAGCCTGTAGTTGAACAGCTCCTGACTACTGTCCAGGCTACCTGTGTATGGCTTCATGAGCCATGGCATTAAGGGGTAGGCTGGGTCCCCAAGGATAACTATAGGCATCTCAATATCCCCAACGGTTACTTTCCGGTCTGGGAAGTAAATCCCTTGCTGCAGCCGTTTAAACAGACTAGTGTTCCTGAAGACGCGAGCGTCATGAAACCTTCCCGGCCAGCCCACGTTGATGTTGGTGAAACGTCCCTTGTGATCCACCAGTGCTTGCAGCACCATTGAAAAGTACCCCTTGCGGTTTATGTACTGGCTGCCCTGGTGCTCCGGTGCCAAGATAGGGATATGGGTTCCATCTATCGCCCCACCACAGTTAGGGAATCCCATTGCAGCAAAGCCATCCACTATGACCTGCACATTTCCCAGAGTCACTACCTTTGGTAGCAGCAGCTCAGCGATTGCTTTGGCTACTTGCATCACAGCAGCCCCCACAGTAGATTTGCCCACTCCAAAATGATTACCAACTGACCGGTAGCTGTCTGGCGTTGCAAGCTTCCACAGGGCTATCGCCACTCGCTTCTCAACTGTGAGGGCTGCTCTCATCTTGGTATTCTGGCCCTTCAGGGCAGGGGAAAGCAAGTCACCAAGTTCCATGAAAGTGCCCTTACGCATGCGAAAGTTTTGCAGCCACTGGGAATCGTCCCACACCTGCAACACTATGCGGTCCCACCAGTCTGTGCTTGTTTCCCGGGCCCAGAATCGGCGTTCCACGGCTAGAACCTGCCCCATTAACAACATGATCTCCAAAGCGCCGGGGCCTGCGGTTTGAGAGAATTCTGCTTCCATGTCCATGTCCTCATCACTCTTGTCGCCGCGCTACCGTAGCCGCCTCCTCCTCACCTGGTTTTTCAGGTCCTGGTTCAGCATAAACTGCACGATAATGCACGAGGTGTTTACAATGTTCATGACTGCTGTCTTCAGCTGAGCGGGCTCCACGCTTGCTGTGGTATGGCGTCTGCACAGTTCACCCAGGAAAAAAGGTGCGAAACGGTTGTCTGCCATTGCTTTCACGGAGGGAGGGAGAGGATGTACCCAGAACCACCCACGACAACGTTTTTTGCCCCATCAGGCATTGGGATCTCAACCCAGAATTCCAATGGGCGGGGGAGACTGTGGGAACTATGGGATAGCTACCCACAGTGCAACGCTCCGGAAGTCGACGCTAGTCTCGGTACATGGATGCGCACCGCCGAATTAATCTACTTAGTGTGGCCACATGCACTCGACTTTATACAATCGGTTGCAAAAAATTGAATTCTGTAAATTCGGAGTAATCCCGTAGTGTAGACATACCCCAAGACTTGAGAGTGTTGCAGGGCAATGTGGAGAGGTAGGAAAAGAGACTACAGGTGCTGGGCAATATCGGGGAGTGGAGGAACATGTTGAGGACAGGAATAAAAATGAAATGGGGCGACAGACAAATATGAGGGAGCAAGAGGGAGTCTAGGATGTGGCAACAGATGTAGGGACAGAAGGTAAACTAGAAGGGGAAAAGGAATGTGAAGTCTGAGAGGAGACATTTATTGGGAGAAATCCTAATTCCACTGAAGCCAATGGGAGTTCTGCCATTGTCTTCAATGGAGCCAGGATTTCATCGAGGCTATTTACCACCATCCTAGTTTGATAATCCTGCAGCATATAATTGTATTTATCTTTCTTGTCAATTCATTACTTTTGCCCAGTCTCACGGTCTTTTTCACCTCTTATGCCTCCATTTTAAAAGTTTATCATTTTAGTAATGCAATTTTTTGTTTGTTCTCTACCTTGGCTTTAGTTTTTGCATACTCTTAATTGCACTGTATATCTGTCTGGCTTCTGTTCCTTTGAAAATGTGTTGTGCTAAAATTCAACATATCATTCTCAATCATATTTTAATTATCTACATTTTCCAATAAGACTAACCTGAGACTGTATTTGAAGTGGGACAGTATTTATTAAGCATTATAAAAGTATTTTTATAAGCATTACTAAAGTATCAATCGCCCTGCGCTAACTCATGAATTTATCTAAAAGTAAAAGAGGAATGTCCCCCATCCCAGTTCTTGTACCACAAAATAAAAAAAAGCCTCCTTGTGCTATGTTCCCAAGCTTGTAAGATTAATCCTTCATAATTTATGTCCAGGGTGTTAGATATCTTCCATTCCCCTCATCATGTCACGTCTCAATTACTGCAACATCCTTTTCTCTGGCCTTGACAAATGCCATCTTGCTCCCTTTATATTCATTCATAATGCTACTGCAAAGATCATTTTCCTTGCCGGTCATTTTGACCATGTCAGCCAACCTAAGCATGAGAGGGTCAGGTTGTTTTCCAGCTTAAACCCATACTTGTAGTCAGGTCCCGCTGGTCTCGGATTGAGCAGTAGGACTCTACAGGGACAGTATTGTTGTTCTTTGTTTATATATTGCTTAGCACAATGGGGTCCTGATCCAGAACTAGGGCTCCTAAGAGCCACAGTAATTCAAGTAATATATAATAACTATTCCATAAGAACATAAGAATGGCCCTACTGGGTCAGACCAAAGGTCCAGCTAGCCCAGTATCCTGTCTTCCGACAGTGGCCAATGCCAGGTGCCCCAGAGGGAATGAATAGAACGGGTAATCACCAAGTGATCCATCCCATGTTGCCCATTCCCAGCTTCTGGCAAACAAAGGCTAGGGACACCAATTTGGCTTTTCTTGTCTCAGAAATTTTATCTCATCATTGTTCCCTTTGATCTGGCATTCTATAGCAAAATCCTATTAACTTACCCTTTTTATTATCGTTAACTCATGATGAACCTACAATGTCTGAATCCTACAATTCTGCCAATATTTCCTAGAGCAGTAGGTTACATTTAGGCTAAATTACAGTAGGTTATATTTAAGGCTATTTCTTGCTTTTATATTTTCCTTTGATCTTGCCTAAAATCTCAATTGTTCATTATTTATTCCTCATTCCCTCATTGATTTGTCAACCCACCACCTTTTGGTTATATTCCCTTGTGTGTGTACTTCAAGGTCACCCTCTATTTTTGTCAGGCTTCTTGCATACGTCATGTGTTGACACATTACAAGGTGTCTTTTGGCAATATACTTCTTCCTTACCATGAAGTTTTTTGTCCTTTGCTTATTTGTCATCTCCCTCTCCAGTCTTGTCTACGCTAGAGTTTTTAGTCATCAATGTAGGAGCACTGGTGTGAACTCTTAGTGCACAGGGTACATCCATGTAAACCATGATTAGAATTAATGGAGTTTACTGGTATAACTACACTAATGGCAAAAGCCAGTGTAACAAGGCCTATGGTTCATGGTACCTCTTTCACAGCTTAACACAAGAAGTGGACAGGAAGAAATATTAACGGTTTTTCTCTTCCTTTCTAGTGACTAGTGTCTGTTCCACTTCCACCCTACCCCATTAGTTGATATAAAATGATGCCTGCCATTCTTATCTGTCCACTCTATCAATGTACTGAGGACTACAAGTAACTATGAGGCTTCAGGATACCAAACTTTACTATCATTAAATAGCAGTAAGTCTCATTTCTGGATATGTTAAAATAAAAACTCAGAGATAATTAAACATTAATTTAAGCTTATAAGGAGTACTAATTTCTCAAAGCATACATACTTTCAAATATTAAAAGCAACAAATTTTAAAACCAAAACAGGGAATTCATGGCTATTCTGATGCATTTGTCACAGTTCAGGGCAACTGTGCCTCTACTCCCCCTCTATGGTTCCACAAGGGCACCCCATCTAGGCTTCCAGCTTTCCAGCCATCATCTCTCTTGGATGGAGACCAGCATCTCTCCCCCTTCTGACCGAGATATTTCCAGGCTGAACAATTCCTTGCCTTCTCTGGGTTATTTCCAGCAAAAGACAGTCTTCCTAAGCAGGCATGTTTTGCTTCTCTCCTCAGAGACGGTATACAATATAATTGCCCCAGTTATAAGTTACCACACAGTTCTTTCTAAGTAAGCATATTTTACTCTTAAGGTAAAAGCAATACACAGAAAACATATTAAAAATTACAGAAGGACCTGCACACATGCTAATAAGCTTACCAGAGATCACACCTGTCACTCCAGCATGGGCTCCGGTAGGTGAGCTGTCCTTCAAAACCCCACACACAGATGTTCCTGTCGTTTCGAATTCATAACACCCTTCTGCCCAGAACAGTAACCACACATGAATCTGTGAATCACTCATTTATCTGGTTAGGTTCTTTGAAAAGAACCTGAATATGTCATCAGCCAGACAAGTCTCTGCTCAACTCTACAGCTTCAAATGGATAGATTCCAGGTGTTTAATTTGCATTTCCTTTATACCAATATTTCCTAGGAAATCTACTTCATACGTATTGTCTCAAAAAGTCCTTTGAAGTTCCTAATATCTCTCAAAGATTGCATTAATCCTCTCTTTCTCCTAAAGAAGTTCCATACAATCCCACAACAATACATAAACATTTGCATTTTTAACAGAGTGGGCTTCTAAAATACTTAAGCTTAATTCAGTAAAGTTTAACTTAATTCAAGAAGGTTTGTCCAAAATATTGCAGGAAATTGCCATCTGTCACACAATTTTCTTTCAAAGGGTCAATACTACTAGAAGTATAATGCCTTTACACAGATTTTCCTTTCTTTAAAAATAACCTATATATATTTTTCTAAACAATATTTTTTGAAAGACCGATGGGCAAAAAGCATTTCTTGCCATGTATGAACTAGATCTGAAGTTAATAGGCCCCATACACTCCTTTCCAATATAGAGTCACACAAAGGGTGCAAGAAGGGCATGAAAAGCCCTGCACAACTGACAGAACAGCAGAAACCATTCCTCTACAGTATACAGTCCGTGAAAACCACTCTGTAGTCAACACTCTGCAATCTTTTTGGGGTAGAGGCAAGGAGCACACATCCTATTCAACTTATTCATAAATGATCTGGAGAAAGGGGTAAAAAGTGAGGTGGCAAAGTTTGTAGATGATACTAAACTGCTCAAGATAGTTAAAACCAAAGCAGACTGTGAAGAACTTCAAAAAGATCTCACAAAACTAAGTGTTTGGGCAACAAAATGGCAATTGAAATTTAATGTGGATAAATGTAAAGTAATGCACATTGGAAAAAATAACCCCAACTATACATACAATATGATGGGGGCTAATTTAGCTACAAGAAATCAGGAAAAAGATCTTGGAGTCATCGTGGATAGTTCTCTGAAGATGTCCACGCAGTGTGCAGAGGCGGTCAAAAAAAGCAAACAGGATGTTAGGAATCATTAAAAAGGGGATAGAGAATAAGACGGAGAATATATTATTGCCCTTATATAAATCGATGGTACGCCCACATCTTGAATACTGCGTACAGATGTGGTCTCATCTCAAAAAAGATATACTGGCACTAGAAAAGGTTCAGAGAAGGGCAACTAAAATTATTAGGAGTTTGGAAAGGGTCCCAGATGAGGAGAGATTAAAGAGGCTAGGACTTTTCAGCTTGGAAAAGAGGAGACTAAGGGGGGATATGATAGAGGTATATAAAATTATGAGTGGTGTTGAGAAAGTGGATAAGGAAAAGTTATTTACTTATTCCCATAATACAAGAACTAGGGGTCACCAAATGAAATTAATAGGCAGCAGGTTTAAAACAAATAAAAGGAAGTTCTTCTTCACGCAGCTCACAGTCAGCTTGTGGAACTCCTTACCTGAGGAGGTTGTGAAGGCTACGACTATAACAGCGTTTAAAAGAGAACTGGATAAATTCATGGAGGTTAAGTCCATTAGTGGCTATTAGCCACGATGGGTAAGGAATGGTGTCCCTAGACTCTGTTTGTCAGAGGGTGGAGATGGATGGCAGGAGAGAGATCATTTGATCATTACCTGTTAGGTTCACTCCCTCTGGGGCACCTGGCATTGGCCACTGTTGGCAGACACAATACTGGGCTAGATGGACCTTTAGTCTGACCCAGTACGGCCATTCTTATGTTATGTTCTCTGTGCTCCCATCAACTAGTGGAAGATTTTGAGAATTAAATGTGCATTATAATTAATGCTGGTCAAATGAGCAGTAATTCTCCACTTTGACTTCTATCCATGGGCGTGTGAGGTGGAGGATGGTGGAAAAGAACAGCCACTGACACCACCATTCTCTGGGAAGCCACACTCTCAGTAGAGAATGGGAAGGGAGCACTGTGGATGTGCCTGCCCTCATGATTGACAGCTGGACACTGGCCTTGTGAGATTTTCAAACCACCGCTTGCCCCCTCCACAATTCCTCAAAGCCATCCCTCCTCTTTAGGAGCTCAATCCAATCCCCACTGAAGTTAACAGACACCTATACATTGACTTTATACTGGTATTGGATCTGGCCCTAAGGGAGCATGTAAAGGAAACTGAGATTTCTGAGTATATTTTTCCATCCCAAAGATTTTCTCATATGTAAGGAACATGTAATCTAGAGCTTTTAATAACTAAAATTTGGCAGATCAGTTACAGCAACAACCTTATTTCTGAGAAGTAACCTTATATTTGTTCAACTCTAACACTGCTGAATACATTGCCAAGGATTTAATATGTTTTTATAGTCATATAACTGTCACCTCAACTATATGCTTGAGGTTTAAATAATATATAAGAAATGCTTATTCACAAGAGCATTTATATAATGAAACCACATCTCTACACCAAAATGTTCTAATGTTTCTCAATGACCAGTTGCCAGTCCCTGAGATCTCCCTGACACAGTTTAGGAAGGCAGCAGGCCAGTCCCTGGTACCAAAAAGATTGAGAAACACTCATCTAACTTATACAGAGGTTTTGTTTTTATCTGCTCTGGCATTTTATCAAATGTTGCTGTAAATTAATTTTTCATAAAACATAAGTAATGAAGGACAAGCCATTTGAGTTAAAGATATTTTGCACCTTCTTGGTTTCTGCAATTTTATATAAGAACCCACATATCTGTAGCATTTACATACCAGACAGAGTAATTATGATTCACACTAAGGTGATCATAGTGGATTCAGCACTTCATTTCTGCTAGATTAATCTATTTATACTTATTACATTTTTAATGTTTATTTCTTCCCCATCTTCAGCTCTAGCAAAATGATGAGATTTGCAATATACTCTGAAGACAGTCAGGTACTTTATAGGCATCTCTAAAGCAAATTCTGTAATACTGCTTTATCTCTGCATTTGCTGTTCCATTAGCATACGCTATACTGACAGGCAAGACTGATCACATCCTCAACAAAGCCTGAATGTTCACTACACCAAGATACCATTCTCGGGGGACTCCTTTATTTGCCCATACACACAGGATTCCATTGTATACAAAAACAGCAACCAACATCCAATATTTGCTTCTTTTGATAAATTAAACCTGTACAATAAACCTAGAATCAAATATGCTTATGTGTATTACTACAGAAAAATAAAGCTTGGTGCAAGAGACTAGCTTTGGAGCTCCACATGCCCTGCAGGAATAAAGATGAGTAGGATGGACTAGCACCCCCAAATTCAGAATATCTTTGCTTTTATTCATTAGAAATTTAACAGAAAAAATATTTTAAAGGTTAAAAAATGTAGGATCCTAATCATTAACATAATGCACAGATAACTAAAACAAAGTATTTAAGAATCGTTTTCTCTTTTACGTATCTCATAGGACCCAACTTCAGGGTTATTTCTTCTGTACAAACTGATGACATTGCAGACATACACAGCTCTTTATGGTATGTAACCCTGGGCCTGATCCAAAACTAATTTAAGTCAATAGGCTACAATTCATTTCACTGAGCTTTGGATCAGGCCCTTTATGCTCATCTGAACTAGTTGTGATGCCATCAATTTCTGCAGGAGGAACAGAACAAAGCTGTGTTTCTTTGTTTTATATGCTAAGTCTAGTCAGTTTCATTTTAAAAATCTATTTGTAAATTCAAAAATAGCTGTGTATTCCCCTAATGATGTAAGGCAGGGTTTGAAAAATCCACTTGCAGGAAGCTGTTCTGGAAAAATGCCATCAATTTCTGCAGAATCTGTTTTTTAATTTAAATAGTAATTAATTTCTAGCTTTTATGTTTGTGGAGATAACTTTGGTTTAATCTTCCAAACACAAACTAATGCAATGCTGTCTTCCTAAGTCTACAGACAGCTCCAGTGCCTGTGCTACTGCTCATTGCTTCCGAAGCTACAGCAAAATGAAACTATGATTCTTGTTAATTTTCATTGCTACTAACCAGAAGATTGTGAGTAGCAATGAAAAGCTAGAATCAGGTTGATTTCATGCTATTGCTGCTTGTGAAAGCCATGGGCCAGAAGCATTACACTTACCCACTGCAGAAGAGGACCTGAAAACAGAGGCTGAGAGAATAGTACTAAAGAACGCACACCTTCAGAACACCTTGGCAGAATCCAGAAAGCTGAGGAAGAGGTATATTTTGCAAAACCACTCCCAAAAAATTACAGCTGTCAGGAGGATGTAGGGTGGGAGGGAGGAACACAGAGAACATTGATCCCTTTCAGCATCCATGGGTGGTGTTGAGTGGAGGATTCAAATTTATCAGACACCTACCAGCTGGAGGCTGATACAAAAGATGGAGCCAGTGAGCAGGGTCTAGGGACAGTTCCATGGTAGGAATCCCAGCATCTTTCCTTTTTCCAGTATATGGGGAGGAGGAAGCACTGCCCCGTGGCCACCTCTTCCACCCAATCTTTTATATCAATCTTTGGCTAACGGGTTTGGTCCTTTGGCTCTTAGGTGTATAGTAAGATTTTCAAGACCTAAACATGAGTAGGTAATATGAACAGATGTGTGAGGGTGACACTCAAAAAATAGGAAGAAGACAGGGAATAAAATGTAGGAAAAGAGAGAAAATTATATAAGGGGTTGGAGGGAAAAATGGAAAAGAAAAAAACTAGGCCTTGTCTATACTAGGATTTAAAGTATGATATTAGCTAAGCAATACATTTAGAAGTCTAGTGTAGACAAGGCACACTACATTTAACATGAGATAAACTGGTCAAGTTAAAACCTAATGAGGAGCCTGAGCTTTACATCACACTTTAATCCTTGCCTAGACAGGGCCTTACTGAAGACAACTAAGAAAAAGATATATCATGATCTGTTATAAGAAAGAAAACAGGAAGTGGAGTGAAGCCAGGAAAGGAAAGGAGGTATAAACAAAAACAAGAGAGATGTAATAAGTTAATACATTTTCTGAAAAAAGTCTGATTGAAAATGTTAGAAAATGTGCTTCTGCAGTGCACAACTCTCTTCCTGTGTCCCTGCAAAATGCAGGGGCTGGTTGTGGAGGTTTTGTCCCACCGGTTAGTAGGAGTTGTGTAAATTTTTCAATTGATGTAATATCAGACTTTTTTTTTTATTTATTTAAAAAGCATTCCAGATCAATTTTAAATTGGAATTTTCGTTAGATTTATCTAAATAATATTACAAGATTATGTCTTATTTTTCACCCTATGTATTTTGATATTTTTATGCACCCTCACTAGTTCCAGACAGGATTACTGTAATTCTCTGCCACTGTTTGTCCAGACACACACATCTTTTAAAAGACTTCATTAATTCATAATGCCAGATTAGTATTCATGTTCTAAATGCTTAATTTATGTTACTCCCATTTTGAAGACTTTATATAATAATCCTCTGTTTCATATCAATTTTCAAATCTTGATTCCTATTAAGGAATTCCACTGACATTTACTCTTATCATGATGTGGACTTTTGGGATGCTATTATCTGTGAGATCTGCTTCACTTTTATATCCTTCATACTGATGGTTTTAGATATCGTACAGAAATCAAGCTTCGTTTACATAAAAAAGAGCTTATAGGCTTTTTCACTTACGAACATGAGCTTTGAAACTCCATGGACTGAAAATCTTTGATGACAATTGAAAATACATTTTTTCTATAAACTTTAAAATACCTAGTGGTGTGTGCTATGTCTCTGGCAGATACAGATTGCTTTCCTATTTGGCTAACGTTAGCATACCTATCTATAACATCAATCTATTTCTGGTAAGTGTTCTAAGATGCTGATCTGTTTTCAAAAACGTTTTAGGAGAGGTAATATAATCAGAGACATCTGAAAGGTACATCTTATAAATACTTATAATATGGTATTATATTACTCAGACACCAAAATATATGTTATACATTATAATTATACTTCATTATAAAATACTGCACATACATATTATATATCTGTGTGTGCGTCATTCAATTTAAAATATTTATATTTCATATCCTGTATGTTCTACCCTGGATATCGAAAATGCATACAAATAAGCTTTTATTATATATGTTATAGTATTACTCCCTAACCACTATATGCCTCTGTTAATTTTGTCTTCTCCCGAAAAATTTACTACCATTATTTCTTTTTCTATGCCAAATGGCACAAACAAAGGCACAAAAGAAGGCACACATCGTTAATACCTCCTCCTCCCCCTCAACATTAAGTCCTCCGAACAGTGTGCACGGTCTCTCTGACAGCTGCTCTCTTTTGTTTTGCTTTGCAGCGCCTTTCCCTCGTCATGCTGACCTACATGGGCAGCTTTCATCGATTTCCCTTCTCCAGGCTCCCTCTCGCACCAGCAGAAGGATTCTGATTGAAGGAGCCGCCGGAGCTCTCCAAATCAACACGCACACCCTTGTGTACCTGGGGCACTGTTAGTCAGTCCAGCTTGGGAGAGCCAGTGCAGCGTTACACTAGACAAGCTATCGCAAAGAAAGCCATTGAGTCCGATTTGATCTGACCCCTTCTAAAGTGCAGCACACACACCCCCGGGGGCCCCGCCTCCCTGAGCGGTCCGGCTATAATTCTCTGCCATTCTGCGGGCTCTGTGCTGCTCGTCTCCGCATCAACCACGATGCGACCGAGGGGGGGGGGGGACGACAAGATGTACAGTAGGGCCCAACATGGGAGACCCCTGACCCAAGTTCAATAGCGCCATTTATAGCAGGGATGGGGAAATGGGACATTCATACACAGCGGGATTCACACACGGGCGAACCAGGAGCAGAATCGCCGTGGCCGCAGGCGGGCGGGTCCTGGGGAAGGGGATTTACACACAGTGTGAACGGGAAAGGGTTGCGTTGAGGGGGAGGGGAGATACCAGATTCAGTTCGGTGCGGCTGGAGGGAGGAAAGCCGGGGACGTGGGGAAGGGGCGGAGGCTGGAAGCAGCCCGGAGCCCCACAGAAGAGAAGGGCCGGATAACAGTTGGGGCTGGAACAGCCCCAGGTCGATTGCGATGGGGAAAGGGAAGGGCCCGGGGCTCAAACTCACCCGCAGGGCTGCGGGGGTGAGCGCCGGGAGGGAGGCGAGCCCCTGACCCGGGGTCACTGCGAGAGGGAGGCCCGGGCTGGGAGCAGCCTGTACCCGCAGGGCGCCCCTGGCCGCCTCACCTGCTGCCGGAGGAGAAGCCCCGCTGTGCGGCTCCAGGGTGACGGCTCCGTCCTTCCAGATGCGGACGTGGGAGGCCGCCTCCGCCCTGGCGGCGGGGGTCTGGCGGCGGCGGCCCCGGGCCCGCAGGGAGCCGCAGCACTGGTAGCACACGGCCCACGCCTGCTCCTCGTTGATGGGCTGGTTGTAGAGCCTCAGGATCTGCTCCAGGGAGAGCGCGTCCCGCGCCTCGTCCTCCCTGCGGCAGGAGACGTCTACTGCCGCCACCTCCCGGGGCCAGTCTCCGGGCAGAGCCTCCGCCGCAGCCCCGGCGCGAGCCATCCCGGCTCCGCCGAGCCCGCTGCTGCCTGCCGCGCCTCACCGCAGGGAGCTCTGTTGCCGGGCCCTGCTGCGTCCCGTCCGCGCCGGCCTCATACTCCCCCTGCCCCGCCAGCCCGCGCCGCCGGATACGCGGCGAGCACCGACCCGCAGCAGCGCCCCAACTACTCAGCGGCAGCGCGGCCGCCCGCTCATAGCAACGCAACGGCGTCCCCTCCCCGCCAGATCTCCGCGGGGCCGCACCGCCTCCTGCCGGCGGGAGAGCGGAGCCGGGGAAGCGCCGAGCCGCCGCTTAGTGACTGGGAGGGGTTGACACGAGACCCAGATTTAGCCGCCCCCTACAGCCAGCCGAAGCCCCTCCTCGGCCATCTTCCTTGCTAAAGCGCCTGGGGCACCGTACACAGCACCTCGGTGCAGGGACACGCGTGACACAGACTTGCACATAGGGGCTCAGAGTCAGGAAGCATACGCCACATATGGGAACTGGGAGAGACAAAGCGCAGGCCAAAAGCAAAGAGGCGCTTCTGTGCAACCAAGGTTTCTACTCCAACATCCAGGTGCCATAGCAACCTGCCAGCAGCGCAGGAATAAATCCTAAGGCGAGATGGATAGACGTATAATAAAACCCCCAAACACTGTGGGAATCACCATAATGGAACGTCTATACACCTGACAGAGGGTCTCTCTCTTTTATATGTGATCCTGAATTGATCACATTTAATATGTGCAAGCAGAATAAAATCCAGCCTAGTAATATATATATTTGCTGCTTTAAAAGGGCCAATTTCACAAAGCTGAAAATAATTATGACCCAACTCAGATGGGAGAACGAATTTAATTAGATAATTTTAAATGATAATAAGGAATAACTTTAAATTACCATAGTAGGTTCCCATAAAGCCACAATTTCACAAATGAGGAAGAAGGTTGCCATGGTTAAAATAAACTACCTGATCTAAAGGGGAACTGAAGCCAGCTATAAAAATAAAATTATATATATATATAACAAAGAAAGGAGAGATCAATCATAAGGAATATAAATCAGAAGCTAAGAATTGTAGAAAATAGATAAGGGAATGCAGGGGGCAGAAGGAGAAATCCAAGGCCAGTAGAGTTAAGGACAAGAAGAAGTTTTAAAAATACCATTACAAATATCAATTACAGTTTATAAGTACCTATCGGGGGAACAAATATTTAATAATGGCACCTCAATCTAGCAGAGAAAGTATAACACAATCCAATGGCTGGAAGTTGAAACTAGACATATCCAGACTGGAAATAAGGTAATTTTTTAACAGTGAGCGGCATTAACCATTAGAACAATTTACCAAGGGTCATAGCGGATTCTCCATCACTGACCATTTTTAAATCAAGATTGGATTTTTTTTTTCTAAAAGATAAACTCCAGGAATTATTTTGGGGAAGTTCTGTGGCCTGTGCTATACAGGATGTCAGACTAGATCAGGGATTGGCAAACTTTGGAACGCGGCCCATCAGGGAAATCCGCTGGCAGAGCGGGACGGTTTGTTTACCAGCAGCATCCGCAGGTTGGGCTGATCGCAGCTCCCACTGGCCGTGGTTTGCCGTTCCAGGCCAATGGGGACTGCGGGAAGCGTCATGGGCCGAGGGATGTGCTGATAAACAAACTGTCCCGGCTCGCCAGCGGATTTCCCTGACAGGCCGCATTCCAAAGGTTGCCAATCCCTATCAGTTGCAATCATAATCATTGCGAGATGGATTCTGTATAGAACTTTTGTAACAAAACCCACAGCCAGGCTGTGACGTTATGAGTGTTATATAATATTTCATTGGAGGTGACAGAGCCAGAAAGAGTTAATTAACTCACAGAATAACCTGACCTATGGGTGAACCTTAAGGACTGGTTAGGAAGATAGGTAAATTAATAGAGCTTTGAAATGCAAGTCTGCATTGTTAGAGATCTCAAGGGTAGATGTTTGCTCAGGTCTTGTGATGTAAGCAAACAAGTCTTGTCTATTGCTATAACTTTAATTCAAAGATCAAAAAAAGGAGTATTAACATTTATGATACTTGAGTGAAATAGTATTATTGTCTATATGTCTCTTTGAAGGTTGTAGTAACCTGTAGCTGAACTGTTTAATGGATACATTACCCTGTGCTAATTGCCATGATGTTTAGAGGAAGGAGAATTAAGCCTATTGTTTTCTCAGGCCGAAAGGCTGCTGAAAATGTATAAGAACCCTGGGACATGATCATACATCATCTCAGATCTGCTTTGGTTTCAAGAGGGGGGAACCTTAAGCCATAAGGATTGAGATCCCCAGTCTTTGACTGGAGCCACCCTGAATATGGACATTGGACTATAACCTATGGACTATTTCTAAAAGGACTTTTGGCAACTACAAGCTCACCTCTGCTATGTATCTGAACCTCAAGAATTGAATTCAAGTCTGTATGTATATTGACCTTTTAACCAACACTCTCTCTCTTTTCTTTTTTAATAAATTTTAGCTTAGTTAATAAGAATTGGCTATAGCGTGTATTTTGGGGAAGATCTAAGTTATAATTGAACCTGGGTATGTGGCTGATCCTTTGGGATTGGAAGAACCTTTTATTTTATATGATGAGATAAGATTCGCAGTAATCATCATCATATCTGACAGGTGTGTCTGGACGGAGGCCTGAGGCTGGGTACTTTAAGGGAACTGCGTTGTTTGGACTTCTGAGTAACCTGTATGGTAATATAGAAGTTGTTTTGTGCTGGTTTGGAAAATCTAAGTATTGGAAGATCCACCAGCATTTGGGGTTTGTCTGCCCCGATTTGTGTAATTGAGTGACCTCAGCTGGCTCCCACGGGCAGCACCGTCACACAGGCAAAACTGTCTTGAAAGTGGAATAAAAATCTGGGACAAGTTTAGAGAGTTTCACAAACCATTTCAACACTAGGTGTTTTATGACTACATTGGAAACCAATGGCAACCAGTGCAATGCTTTCAATTAGAAAGCATGTCTATGTACCTAGAGGTCTTCCTTTATAACATGCAGAAACGATGCATGAGGGGGTCAAGTGCCCCCCTCCCAGATATCTGTTTGGCCTGCTGGTGAGGGAGGGAGAGGGACATGCGGAGGGGGGAGGGCACAGCAGCAGCAGGACAGAGCCCCCTCCTTCAGGTAACTCTGGTGGGGCGGGGAGAGCATGGTGGCTCTGGCCTGGGCACAGGGCAAGGGGAGTTCCTGGGCAAAGGAGACATGTGTCCTCTCCTTTAGATTGTGCCCCCCAGTATGGGAAGGCATGAATCGTCTATGGCATGGCATGAAAAACACTACACTCTTAAAAAAAACTATTTAAATTAATTAAACAATGCCATGATACAGAGATCATGAGGCCTTTATGCAATAAAATGTGCAACAATGCTTTCCCTTTGCAACATCAGGAGACACTGCTATACATGTGGAACTCTAATTATTCTGCACACTAAGCTGGCAGGATTCAGTATAGAGCCATGAAAACTGAATTGCTCTCCAAATATTAGGATGACTAGCAAACTTCGATGTTCCTAGGTCTCACATTCCAGTACACTGTAGGTGACAGTCTGTACATGTCCTGTGATGTTACCATTTATGAAGGCCTCTCCTAGAGCCAACTAATGTTTGACTTCCCAAATATCCTAGAAATATCCCTCTTGCAGCAGAGGTTGAATTTGGTTCATCGTGGCTCTAGGAGCTGGTACTTTTTTCTGGGAGAAAAATGCTCTAGAATTTAACCTTTACTTCTTTTAAAAAGTCCTAAACATTATAATTACAATAAAAACCTTCAAGATATGAACTGTATTTAACTCAAGGTACTGATGTCTTCTCTACAGACAGCACAAAACAATATCTGTAAGTGGTGTGGAACGCTCCGATTCATCTTAACGGGACATTTACTACTCAATTTAAAATAGCAGCATAGATAACTATTTAATTGCCCAGTAAAGCATACAAAGAAGAGTGGCAGTTATTGTGCACATCCATACAATGTACTGGGCATCACAGGTGGGCAGGACTTGATTTGAAAACAGATACTGAAAGAACTGCCACTCCCCTCTCCTTCTTCTCTCCCCTTCCCCCCCTTGGCTCAATCCATTTTGCATATATTTCTCCGTTAGAACATTAGGAGAAAGAGATGCACTCTGTAACAGGGCCAATGAGTAAGTATTATGGATGTCAGAAATAGAAAAAACTCCTTCAATCATCACCCAGCCTAAGTCACTGCCAATGCAGGATTGTTCCCTGTAGAACATGCAAGTAGCAGGCTTTGACTATGGAAAGTTCTTCTCTTGAACATTTAAGATATTCTCCCCCCAACTTGGGAGGCAGAAGAGGCTATTATATTGCTGATTATATGTAATTTAAATGTAAAGAAAATTTGACTTATAGTACTTGTATATTGGAAGGTTTACACAAATGTAGATTAGTGGGTATAATGTGAAGATTTCTATACTGTTACAGAATTGCACTTTGGATTTACACACAACCTTTTCTGATCAAATTTCTCTCACTCCTATTCAGTTAGATATGAGGTTTCTCTTATTATTTACTTAAATTGTAGTTTCTTCAGGGCAGGCACTGTCTTTTTGTTATCTCTTTATACAGTGTCTAGCACAAAAGGGGCCTTGATCAGGCCCCTATGCACTCCTTCATACAAATAATTACTCCAATGGCATACTGGACGTCTGGTTTTCAGAGTCCTGAGCATCTGCATAAGTCACTTTCTCCTACAATTGGTCTCCCTACCTCCCTACCAAAGTAAGAGTTCAATAAGGTATGTTAAAGAGCATGTTTTTAAAAATTGGAATGAAACAAACTAAACATTAGCTCGAGTCTTTCTTCTGTCAACAAGACTGATAGGTGGTGTTATCCATTAACATCAATTAGGGTTTCAAGATCATATTGGAATCTAGCTATATTCTGCAGTGTGGTTTTAATTCTCTCTAATCTAGTTTGTTCTATCATGTCCTTCTTACTGTGACATTGATTCATTCATGACTTTAATTAAAGCTTCATCTATGGGTGGGATGCTTTAAAGTATTTTTTCACATTTTAAAAAATAAGATAAATTTTAAATTAGAAGTTTTTAGCTTTTTATCAGAACATCTAAAAGTAAAAGTAGCCAAAATTAATTTTACATTAAGCAACAGTACGAACAAATTAATGCTGCACTGAGAGATCAATTTACACTATAAAACATCTTTTAGTGTTTGAGTTATTTCTCTGCAGTTCTCTTTCTACCATTTTATTTTAAATATCTGAGGAAAAAAGTGCATGTTCTCTTTGCATCCAACATTTATGTAAACTGTTACAACTGACAAACTGCAATATTAAATTTTACAGAGTGACCTCTTCTGTATAAATTGAGTACTACAGGTTTAAGAGGCCAAAAAAATTATATTCAAAAGACTGATGCCACAAGACTACAATCCCCCACCCACCCCTATTTTCTGAATAGTTTACATTTGGCAATATATTGTTTTTAATGTAACTGTAGTATTTTAATAAAAATATATTGGTTTAATTTAGCTATATCCACCCAGTAAAGTGACCTCAATCTTTCAAATTAAGTTAGATAAAAATGGACACATGCTGTGGAAATAGCACTGTCTAAAGTTTTGATCAGATTGGCTCATTGTGGGACACTGAGCAAATCAAAACCTCTTGTACCTCAGTCTCACAACTGTAAAATGTGGATAAATACTAAGCCACCTTTGTAAGGCACTTTAAGGGCGGAGGGCTAGCTCAGTGGTTTGAGCATTGGCCTGCTAAACCCAGGGTTGTGAGTTCAATCCTTGAGGGGGGGGCCACTTAGGGAATCTGGGGCAAAAATCAGTACTTGGTCCTGCTAGTGAAGGCAGGGGGCTGGACTTGATGACCTTTCAGGGTCCCTTCCAGTTCTATGAGATAGGTATATCTCCATAATGAAGATCTTGAATATGAGGCCAAGTCTATAACTCAATGTATAATTAAAACCTGGGTGTTGCAGGAGCCAGTACTTTGTTACTATGAGTCAGTACTTTAAAAATACTTAAACAATGTCCCAAGATTGGTGTTATGTAGAATCATGCTGCTGAAAATATCTTTTGTCTGAGACATAAGTAGAAAAGTTCTAACTATTTGTTGCTATTGTACATCTCAGGGCACTTTCCAGAGTTAGGCGTGTTACCTATGGTGTCAACCACAGTTACTATTAGCAGAAGCACTTGAGCTAGAGCTCCCTTGGATTACAGAAGCTGGCAGGGAGTAATTTTTCCTCATTATATGTCCCTCTTTATCCACGGTACTCAAAGACAATCTGGGACAAGCAGCATATATAGTAAGCAGGATACTGAGTCTTACTTTATTGTGCTGCTTGCAAGACTCTGAGGCTGTGGTGAACAGGCAGAGACTGTGGAGCTAATGCATGGCTGCTGTCTTAGAATACCTGACTGCTGAGATTCTCGAGTTGGCTGGCAACGCTGCTCGTGATAACAAAAAAACCAGGATCATCCCCCACCATTTACAGCTCGCCATCCGTAACGACGTAGAGCTCAACAAACTACTGGGGAAAGTCACGATTGCTCAAGGGGGTGTTCTGCCCAACATCCAGGCTGTGCTGCTGCCTAAGAAAACCGAAAGTCAAAGCCAAGAGCAAGTAAAAGTGATTTAGAAGAAACGAGAGATCTGAATCTGTGCTTAAAATTTAATGCAGGGACAGTGAAACAACTAACATGCATGCAGCCAGTGTCTTCTGTGACTGAGGTAATCATTGCCAGGAAGCCAGAGACAGTGAAGGAGCAGAATTGGGTCTGTGATGCATGGTGATGCTGAGAAATTATTTTTTAATACACCAGGTAAATTAAATGCCCCAAAACTTCATTAACACAAGTTAAGGTTGCCCAGAGGTGTCTCATGCCATTCCAGTTGTGGAGCATGGCTAAACTTAAGCCTCTGAAAACCAGGACATACAAAGTTAAGACACATGCCACCCTTGCAACACCTTAACTGCCCATACCCCAGCACATACATACTAGCACTCTACTCTGACATGCTACAGAACACTTTGAAAACAAAGCATGTGAGCACTAAAGAACAAAGAAACCTCATCTTTGCTAAGACAAAACTTTGGTTTAGGTCAGGTGTAGCAAACAGGAGCTACCTACACCACACTATGCTCACCCAGTCTACTATATTAAAACTACTCAAGACTTCCTAAATGTTACACACACAACACACACACACTTGCCAAAAGAGTTCCTTCTACACATGCAAGTTATTCCAGAATAAGTTAACAGGTGAATTTAAAATTTGAAATAGAATTTAAAATGTGGAATAAGTGTCCACACATGGAGCTATTCAGAAATCATTATTCCTGAACAATTTCATGAGTAGACAAGCCGTAAGCCCTAGAGGCTACTGCCATATTTGCCACCAGATTGCAGACAATTCCTTGGAAGATGATATCCTTGTGCACCTCCACTGACAACCTACAAAATTCAATGCTGAAAGGAAGCATACTTGATCTCTAAGTAGACAAGCACTTCGTATCAGTCACAGCTCTGACAAGCTGCTCCAACTAATCCTTCCAACATTCAATACAGCTACTCTTAACACAGTTAATGCAGCTAGAATGTGTGCAGATAAATGCTAGGAATTCAAATATGTGGAACACAACACAGTGGAACATTCTCTTTATCTCTCCTCATGTCTATTTATTGTATATTCATAGAGTTAGAGACCACGATAAACCAAAAGATTGTTTAGTCTGACCTGTATAACACATGCTGGAGCATTTCACCCACTTATTCCTATATTGAGCCTAATAACTTGTGAATGACTAAAGCATCTTCCAACAAGGCAGCCACAATCTTGATCTGAAGACATCATAGAATATCAGGGTTGGAAGGGACCTCAGGAGGTTATCTAGTCCAACCCCCTGCTCAAAGCAGGACCAATCCCCAGACAGATTTTTGCTCCAGATCCCTAAATGGTCCGCTCAAGGATTGAACTCACAACTCTGGGTTTAGCAGGCCAAAGCTCAAACCACTGAGCTATCCCTCACAAGATGGGAGAATTTACCTCTCTTGGTAGTTTGTTAAGCCTTTGCACCTCCCTTACTGAACCATTCCCAATAGCTACTACCAACACCAGGAAACACCAGTGGACTTGGGTATATAGGAATGTACAGAAAGGATGCTTACTTTCGATGAATCCTTCCACAATTTGGAACTGTGAAAAAGAAGTAGATATTTGCATACATGTTTTAATGCATGCAGATCTTTACCACTAAAAATGTAAATAAAGCAACTTTTATTAAAATAAAAATATACACTTTATATAAATACACTCATTACAGTATATACAAGTATTTTTGCCTTAATTTTGTTTTAAATACACACAATAAAAATATTCACAAAACCATCATCAGAGTGGTGTTTACCCAAAGTGAAACATTAAATGATGTAATTAATATGATTTTTAATAATAAATGTTCCTTTGTAGTAACACTTATGTATGCTGTTTCAAGGCTCTAAGAAGTATACGTGATTTTTTTTAAAGTACAGAGCGGTATTTACAAGCAAACATGATCCAAACAGCACACGCAGATTCAGGATATGTAAACACTCGCACACGAACTGCAAGCCGCACTTGGTCTCCCCGACAACAGATTATTTCTTCACAGAAAGGAGACCTATTTGGCAGAAAGGAAACATGAATAATATGGTTTAAATATTGCAATTAGTTATGAGTGACTAAATCACTATTAAAGATTTTAGTAAAAAATAAAATAAAATTGTACAAGTATCAGTCATGATTGAAGTGACAGACATATTTTCAGGACATCACTATGCCAGGAATCTGGCTTTTTGATGCTATGACAGAGTAACATCATTACCCTATTAGTAGGCCCCTACCAATTTCACAGCCATGAAATCAGCCCTCCCCCGTGAAATCTGATCTCCCCTGCTGTCGGGAGCCTGGGGCTCCTAGCCATGTGTGGAGGAACAGGACTTGTCCTTCTCCTGCCTGGCTGCTCTTGGTGAGGTGATCAGATCCACCTCCAGAGGCAGCACAGAAATGAGGGTGGAACACCCTCACTTCTGCGCTGCAGCAGCCCGGGAGCTGGGCTCCGGGCTTCTGTCCCCTTCCCCCCCGCAGTTCCTGCCACAGCTCTGGGCGCCGAGCTCCTGGCTTCCCCCTTCCTCCCACAACAGCTCCTGCCGGGCTGGGGGCTTCTGCTCCCAGTGGCTGCAGCTGGGGCAGATCGGGCTTGGGGACTCACCGGCCCCTGCTCCAGCCCAGGCTTGGGGCAGCCTGGGCTGGGGACTTCTGCTTCCTGTTGCTCCAGCTGGCGCTCAGGGCACCCCCACCACTCCAGCCTGGGCTCGGGGCTTCCACACCCGCCACCCCTGCCAGCCACGGCAACCCAGGCTTGGGGCTTCGGCACCTTCCCCCTGCCGGAGTGGCTCAGGGCTTCCGCCCCCCAGCCGGGGCTCAGGGCAGCCCAGGCTCAAGGCTTCAGCCCCGCAGCTGCAGCTGGGGCTCGGGCTTGAGGCTTCTTCCCCCAGGGCTCCTGCCGGGGCTCAGGGCAACCCATTTGGGGCTTCTACCCTAGGGCTTCTTCTGGGGTTGGGGCACTCATTTTTCCAGGGCTCCCTGCCTTAATCTGTCACTGGCCTGGACTAGCTCCTAGGAGCATGGGGGAGATCCTACCCACCTCCACCTCCCAGAACCTCCTCTAACTGCAGGAAGCTCGGAGGCTACTAGCTAGGCAGCACAGAAGTGAGGGTGGCAATCTTTGGGAAAAAAACCACAACAACTTTGCAATCCCCCCATGATCCCATTTTGGGTCAGGACCCCCACGGTTACAGCACCATGAAATTTGAGATATAAACATCTGAAATTGTGAAATTGACCAGTTTTAAAACCCTCTGGCCATGAAATTGACCAGAATGGACCCTGAATTTGGTAGGGCCCTATTAGTATTGAAAAGTCAATAACCTGAATGAAACCAAGCACGGGCCTCTTCTGTATATCACCTCACTAAACACTTCCGACAACAAAATGCTGGGTTATATATTGCTACTTTTCACTTACTGTCCTTAAGCGAGTTTTCAATCCATGGGGCAGTGATCATAGGAAAAATAATTTGAATTTGCTTGATAATATGAAGTGTCTCAAGTGTTTTAATAAATCTAACTGTATTACATCCTTGACCTCACAGCTAATACTGCCAATAATTCTACTGATTGTAGTTACTGTGATATTAACAGTTGTCCATTAGATACTGGGCTGAGACAAATCACTTATTTCACATAGGCTACTAAATAGTTAGTACCAATCTGAACCAGATTTAGATTAGTGACCTAGATGGGAAAAGCTCTGTTCCCCATTTCCAGTTCATTATGCCATTCTGATTTCTTGCTAAATCCCTTATGCGTAAAAGATTATAATGTAATTTAGAATTATTTCAGCTTCATCAATTATGAAAACTCACAACCTATTACATGTTTATAAAATCTAATACTACTAGATTTACATCTTAATCTTACCGAAGACACGTAGAAAATGCTCTCCTTGCATTTCTGTAAACAAAATGGATGGGGAATCCTTTAAATGTGTGACCATCAGGTACTGCTCTCCTTATAGCATCTTGAAACTCTTCATTTCCTGCAGAGATGCTTGTTGTACGTTCAAGCTCATAGGCTGCCAAGGCTGGTGACAAGAGATAGGATAGCTGGTCATCCCAAACAGTAGTAAGGCCTAGATCCTGTAGGATGAATCAGAGCAGAATACAGTACAGAATGATTGGTCTCAAGGCACTAAAAAAAAAGTTTAAACATATGGTAGATTAAAACACATCTATTACATATGTGTGCTGATATCACAGCCTATCACGCTGACCAATATTGTCTCATTGTTTCCTTATACTCCTGTCAGTATCCATCTGCTATCTCTTGTTTTATACTTAAATTGTAAGCTCTTTGGGGCAGGGTCTTTTTGTTCTGTGTTTGTACGGAACCAAGTGAAATGAGGTCCTGCTCCATGACTAGGGCTCCTAGGCACTACAATATTACAAATAATAAATAATAAATCTTTCATTAATCAGTCAATGTTGGAAATGAAAAGTGAAAAAAGTCAGTACTGCCTACCAACTACTATTACAAAAACGTGCCTTTGGCAGGAATTACACTGATACACAGAAGATTTAGTTCAGGATGAGCTGCAAGTGGGATAACTTTGCACTCAAAGGGAAAGCTGTTTTAGAGGCAATGACGGGAGGGCTATAGTTTTTCTGGTTCTACAGCAATTATGAGACATGAATCCATGGCAACAACTGACTTAAAATTTTGTATGTTCTGTTTTTTTCCTAGCTCTGAACTGTGAATTAGCAAAAATTAAAGTAAAGTCAGAGTACAAGAAAAAAGAAAAGCAGGCTAGAAATAAATACAAATGACCTAATTACAAAGTAATTTTTGCATAAAGCCAAGAGCCACTTTATTAGTATGCGTGTAAAAAAAGAGCAAGGCAAATCCCAAAGTGAGATTCACTTGCAAATAATATTTCTACTGTCCCACTAAAAATAATTTCCAAAGGGAATGGACTGCATAACCTGACTTAAAAAAAATAAATACATAAATTGAAAAAATCACTACAAAATTCAGTATTGTGCATGATCTTTATTTGCTCTATATAATGTAGTATCGTTTGTCCAATCTACTGTTAAAAAATTCCTGTTTAGGAAATTAAGGAGTGTTTGGTGCATAGCACTGGGCTTCAGACTAAGCCCACTAACTGCTTCTTCCACAGCAAGTATTGACAGTCTTGGAGCATGAATAATTAATCTCTCAAGATTTACATAAAATAAAAAGCATGGATAAGGATACAGCTAATCAACTTGGTTTGTGATCATGTCAGATAAGCTTTGTGGGTTGGGTCTGTTTAGTACAAGAATGAGACAGTGCCAGAAAAACGCCATGCCCCCCACAGATTCTGGAGAAAGTGGCTCAACAGCATTCCTCTCTCTGAGTCGTAAAAGGAAAAAATGGTCCAATATACTGCTTGGGGATACCATTACAATGAGATGTAATATGGAGATCATGATCAACTGCTACTAGAGGTACTGTGTGCTCTTTAAGAATGTGGTTGTTATTCCTGATATGGCTAAACTGCAATTAAGGTAACTACATTAGTCAACCCAAATTCCTCTTGTAGTTTATACTGAATAAATAATTCAGTTCTTGTCCTACAATTTTGTGTTGTGTCAGTAGTAGGTAGTCTGACCAGATAGCAAGTGTGAAAAACTGGGACATGTTGGTTTTTTTGGGATGGGGTGTAGTTGCGTATGTAAGACCAAGCCCCTAATATTGGGACCTTTGATCACCCTAGCGGTAAGTGAAGTATGAAAGCACATTTGTATCTGGCTCTTTTTGATGAAAGACACTGTATTAATATATGAGTATTACTGTACATGGCTAGATAGTTTATATGAAGTGAGGTAGTCAGTTAATGGTGAAAAAAGAGGATTAAAGCAGGGCTTACAATTTTGGAATCAGTCTTCAGAAACAGAGGAAAATGTCATGAGAATGTATTCACTGAAACCAGTCAGGAAAGTATCTTCGTAATTAGGTCAGTGAGGCAGATAATAAATTTAGTATTAAGAGTTTAAGGAATTTAGGAATTTCTGAAAAATGAGAGATCAAAGACTTGTCTACGTTCCTTCCTATCTATTTGTTACATCAAGTCAGAAGATTCAATCTGAATCTTAGGCTTTTGCTACAGCCCATAGGCTCCCTGGGAAAATCTAGCTTTTTCCCAGTGCAGTTTTGGACATATGGGAACCTGAATTTGAGAAACAAGATGCTGAAAGCAGCAAGAGATACTGACCAGTTTGCTTACAGCCACTGTGGAAGAAATGGTTACTTGCTGTAACTGTGGTTCTTTGCGATCTGATTCAGATGTGTATTCCACTTAGGTGCATGAGTGCCCAGCACTCTGGAGCCAGAGAATTTTGCCTAGCAGTACCAGTAGAGGGTCGGTGCTTACGCCTTGTGGGTATAGCTCCTCCCCTGAGGCAGAATCGCCCCGACCCCCTCAGTTCCTTTGCACCAAATGCCCAGAGATTAGACTCTGATGCAGAGGGCACAGAGGATGGTCATGGAAAACACATCTGCAACACATCTCGAAGAAAAGACAGTTACCTGTTCCATAACTGGTGTTCTTTGAGATGTGTTGCTCATGTCCATTCCATATTAGTGGTGTGTGTGCTCGCCACATGCGCCGTTGCCGGAAGTTTTTCCTTCAGTGGTATCTGTAGGGGATCGTCTCTGGTGCTCTCTGGAGTGGCGTGCACATGCTGTGGTATAAGGGGCACCGCCAGCTCCCCCCATCCTCAGTTCCTTCTTGCTGGAAACTCTGACAGTGGGGACAGAGGGCGGGTCATGGAATGGACATGAGCAACACATCTCGAAGAACACCAGTTACAGAACAGGTAACTATCTTTTCTTTTTCGAGTGCTTGCTCACGTCCATTCCATATTAGGTGACTCCCAAGCAGTACCAACGGAGTCCATGAGTTCATGGACGTGTAGATTGCAACACAGCTCTGCCGAACCCAGTGTCATCTCTGGCCTGCTGAGTGATTGCATAATGCACCATGAACGTGTGAACCGAAGACCACGTTGCTGCTCTGCAAATGTTCTGGATAGGAATGTGCGCCAGAAAGGCCGCAGAGGACGCCTGTGCTCCGGTCGAATTGACCCTCATGATCAGCGGCGGTGGGACCTGTGCCAGCTCGTAACCGGTCCGCATGCAGGAGGTGATCCAGTTGGATGCTGGAAGGCCCTTCATCCTGTCCACTGTCGAGTTGGGTAGACCTGCGGAAGGGCTTGGTATGCTCCAGGTAAAACACCTGGGCATGTCTGACGTCCAGGGTGTGCAGCCTCCTTTCCTCACTAGTGGTGTGCGGCTTGGAACAAAAACACCAGGAGAAAGATGTCCTGGTTGACATGGAAGGAAGACACCACCTTTGGCAGAAAGGCCGGATGGGGTCGCAGTTGAACTTTGTCCTTGTAGAACACAGTGTATGGTGGCTCCGATATCAGGGCTTTAATCTCTGAAACTCATCTCGCCGATGTTATCGCCACAAGGAAAGCGACCTTCCATGACAGGTGGAAAAGAGAGCAGGAGCCCAGAGGCTCAAAGGGCGGGCCCGTGAGCCTAGAAAGAACCAAGTTAAGGTCCCACTGTGGGACAGAAGCCCGGACCCGCAGGAAGAGCCTTTTGAGGCCTCTCAGGAATCTGATCGACATGTCATGCGAGAGCACCGTCGGACCTTGGATCAGCAGGTGGAAAGCAGAGATGGCCGCGAGGTGCACCCTGATGGAAGAGAGTGCTAGTCCCTTGTTCTTAAGATGAAGCAGGTAATCTAAGATAGATTGCAAGGAGGAGCATGACGGAGAGATGCTACGCTCAGACGCCCAGTGGGAGAACCTCATCCAGTTGGCCAGGTAGGACGCTCTGGTGGAAAGCTTCCTGCTTTCCAGGAGGACTTGCTGGACCTCGTTAGAGCAGGCCTGCTCCTCCGGGTTCAACCACGCAGCATCCATGCCATGAGGTGGAGGGAGGTGAGGTTGGGGTGTAGGAGGCGCCCGTGATCTTGCGAAATCAGATCCAGTCGGTCAGGAAGGGGCCAGGGAGTGGTCGCCGCTATGCCCATCAGCATGCCGAACCAATGTTGGGCCTTGTCTCTCTTGATCTTTGACAGGACTCTGCTGATGAATGGTATCAGTGGCAATACATACATCAGACACCCCCCACACCTCCCCAACCATGACAGGAAGAAAGTGTTGCAGAGAGAGTCCTTGCCCAGACCCTGCAGGGAACAGAACTGATGACATTTCCTGTTCTGCCTCATGGCGAACAGGTCCACTTGGGGAGGTCCCCACCTCTGGAAGAGTGTTCGGGCTACCTCCATATAGAGCGACCACTCGTCGTGAGAGAAAAAGGACCTGCTGAGGCAATCTACCAGCATGTTCCTGACGTCGGGGAGGTGACAGGTCTCCAGGTTGATCGCATGCTTGATGTAGCAATCCCACAATCAGAGAGCCTCTTGACAGAGAGCCAACGAGCATTCTCCCCCTTGCCTGTTGATGTAGAACATAGAGGCCATATTGTCCAACACTCTCACCACCTTGCCTGACAGATGTGGTAGGAAGACCCCGCAGGCCAAACATACCACCCTGAGCTCCTTGATGTTTATGTGCAATGTCATCTCCTCTGGGGACCGCGTCCGATATTAGTTCAACCGAATGGTGCAGGCTGTCGAATGGAACCCCTTCCAGGACAGCCTGGGGGGTCTGTCCCCATTGCAGGGAGGTGAGTATCCCCGGTGAGATGGTAACGACTTTGCCCAGGTGATCTCTGGGCTGGGAACAGACTGTCGCCAGTCACTGCTGCAAGGGTCGCTTTCTGAGCCTTGCATGGCGGACAACGTACGTACATGCTGCCATGTGGTCCAGCAAACACAGGTATATCCGAGCTGTGGTGAGAGGGAATGCAGAGACCCCCCGCAATGAGATCCACTATCGCCTGTAACCTCTCCTGTGGCAGGAAAGCTCTGGCACAGGTGGAGCAGAGCACCGCTCCGATAAATTCTATCCTTTGCATCGGAACGAACATTGACTTCTTGTCGTTCACCAACAGGCCCAGGGACCGGCACGTGACCTGTAGCATGGCGATGTCCTGTTGGAGTTGAGATCTGGAACGGCCTTTGACCAGCCAGTCATCAAGAAACGGGTATATTTGAATACCCCGAGGCAAGCTGCTACCACCGACATGCACTTAGTAAACACACTAAGGGCTGTCGCTAGGCCAAAAGGGAGGGCCACAAATCAGTAGTGGTCCAATCCCACCGTGAAGCATCTGTGTCCTTGGAAGATCACGATATGAAAGTACGCGTCCTTCAAGTCGAGGGCGGCATACCAGTCTCCCGGATCCAGGGAGGGGATAATGGAGGCCAGGGAGACCATGCAGAACTTCAACTTCTTTAGGTATTTGTTGAGGTCTCGCAGGTCCACGATGGGTCTTAGACCATCTTTGGCCAGGACTAGAACCCCTTGTTCCTGTACTCGCGAGGAACTTCTTCCACTGCTCCCAGCTGCAGCAGGCCCCTCACCTCCTGTGTGAGGAGACTTTCGTAAGAAGGGTCCCTGAAGAGGAACAGGGAAGGGGGATACGAGGGGGATAGAAAGAAACTGGAGGGTATAGCCCTGGGCCACTGGGTTGAGGACCCAGCGGTCCAAGGTTATCGCGGTCCATGCAGGGAGGAAAAAAGAAAGGCGTTTGGAGAAACATAGGGAGGATGGATCTGGGGTACAGTCTGGTAGGTCGCCCTTGGGCACACCCTCAAAACGTCCGTTTGCCACCCTGCCTGTTGTGGGCGGTGCCCAACTGGGTAGAGGGCAGAGGTTGGTGGCTCTGGCGGCGTTTGAAGCCTCTGCTCTTCTTATGAGCGGTCTCCTGCCTGGGTTGGCTCCATTGACCCTGTGGGCTGTTGTGGTTTGAACCACTTATGGGCCAGACCCGGGACATAGAGCCCTAGGGTTTTCAATGTATTACAGGAGTCCTTCAACCTGTGTAATTTATTGTCTGTTTGCTCAGCAAACAGTGCTTGGCCATCGAAGGGAAGGTCCTGTATCGACTGTTGGGCCTCTGTCGACAAGCCCGAGAGAAGGAGCCAGGACATCCTCCGCATGGAGATGGCAGAGGCTATGATGCATGCCGTGGAGTCCGCTGTGTCCGAGGCTGCTTGCAGGGCTGCTCTGGCTGCAGCCTTGCCCTTGAGGATTGCCCAGAACTCCTTCTTGGAGTTCGGAAAGCAAATCCTCAAACTTGGCCATGGTTTGCCACATACTGAAGTCATACCGGCCAAGGAGAGCTTGGTGGTTGGCTACCCTCAACTGGAGGCTGGAGAATAATAAACTTTGCATCCAAACAAATCCAGCCTCTGAGTCTTTATACTTAAGAGTGGCTCCCGGTTAGCCTGGTCTCTCCCGCTCATTAACAGCTGCTACTACCAGGGAGCTTGGGGCCGGGTGGATATATAGGTACCCAGGACCCTTAGTCAGCACAAAATACTTTCTTTCTGCCCTCTTGGAGATGGAGAGATGGGATGAGGGTGTCTGCCACAAGGCGTTTGTAATCTTAGACACCCCTTCATGGAGGGGAAGAGCCACCCTAGCCGGTGCCATTGAGCAGAGGACGTCGAATAGGGAGTCCGATAGTTCCTCCAGCTCCTCCACCTGGAGCCCCAAGTTAGAGGCAACTCTTTTCAACAGTTCATGATGAGCCTTAGCATCATCCTGAGGAACCGGGTGAGGGAGTCCTGCAATCGCCTCATCGGGTGAAGATGAGGAGGAAGCCGGCGCCACAGCATCTGACACGTCCATTGGTGGTCCAGCCGGCTGATTCCCGGGGTCTGCGTGAGCCTGAGGAGTTCCCTCCTCAGAAACAGCTGGCTCTGGGAGAGGGTGGGAAACCAAAGCCGATGGCTTGTCTGAGGCCCCCGCCACCGACCTGAGCCTCATGAAGGCTAGGTAAAGCCCCATGGGTACCAATGCAGCCGGCCACTAGCCCTGGGGAGTTGGGGACACCACCGACGTCAAGGGGACCGCTGGTGCCGGGTTTTGGCCCACCGGCAACCACTCCTGTCCAGTGCCGGAGCTCAAAGCTGAGTGGTTGCTTTCAGGTGATCATGAGGGAGTAGATCAGCAATCCCGGTCGCTGCACCTGGACGGGGAGCTCTCCACTTGGGACAAGTCCCTTCTGCGATCTACACCTCATGCTGCTCGACCGGTACCGGGATCCCGAGTAGGATAGTTTCCGGGAAGACCTTCCCCCCGACCTAGGGGATCCATGTCGTGGCGACACATACCAGCGAGCCAATGACTGGTGACTCCGCTCCTGAGACTGACTGTCCTGGGCCTGTGACAGGTGTGAAGCACTGGGCCAGTCCTGGCGCTGTTGATGCCGGGAAGGGCGGACCTCTGCAGGCCTGTGCCAGGTCACCGGCAAGGCGTGCCTTGAGCCCTGTTATGGGTGCCCTGAGTCCAAAGACCAATGAAGGTTTTGCCGAGCCTTCCTCTCTGCCTTCGAGGCCTGGTGGCTCCATGCAGGTGAGCACTGGTGGGACGTCCCCCGCGATGGGGAGCGGTGCTGCTGAGACGGGGACCTATAGAAAGGACCCAAGGTGGGTTTACCCCTAGACCAGGGTACCGCTATACCCAGTGTGGGCAGCCCCAGTAGCGCCATGATATCCTGCACTGCCTACAGGGCCTCGGGCGTCGACAGGACCTCTAACTGATGAAGGCCTTCATTACTGTCCGACATGGCAGGCATTGGTTGGGGTGGGCTAGACCGCTCAACCTGAGGCTTTGGCTCCCTCTCCTGCCCTCTCCTTCCCCTTGCACGATGTAGGAAATCTTCCTCTTCCAGTCTTCTTTTGCCGCTTGGCAGGTGCCGGGGAGTGGGATCGGCATTGATCTGTTGACAGTGCCGATGGGGCACGCCGCACCAATGCTGCAGTGCTCGGGGTAGAGTTGAACCTCGACTGCTCCGGTGCCAGAGTTAGAGCCGACTCCACTAGGAGCGCTTTGAGATGAAAGTCTCTCTCCTTCTTAGTCCGAGGTTTGAAGGACTTGCAAATACGGCACTTGTCACTTATATGCAACTCGCCGAGACACCTTAAACAACTATTATGCAGATCGCTGATGGGCATTGGTTTCGTGCAGCAATCGCAAGGCTTAAAACCTGGGGACCGGGGCATGCCCCATCCCTAGGATTAGTCCCGTTTGGGACCAAGTAAAAACACTCTAAACACCAACACACTAAGGGAAAGTTAACTATGTACAACTATTTTACAAGAAAAGTTCAAAACACTGAACGAAGCGAAAAAAGGATAGCCGAAGCAGCAGACGTTCCAGCACAGTCACTGGCGGCAAGAAGGAACTGAAGGGGGGGAGGAGCCAGCGGTGCCCCTTAAACCATGACATGTGCACACCACTCCAGAGGGCGCCAGAGCCGGTCCCCTACGGATACCACTGAGGGAAAAACTTCTGGCACTGGTGAATGTGGCGAGCACACTCACCTAATATGGAATGACATGAGCAAACACTCGAAGAAGAACCACAGTTACAGTAACAAACTGTTTCTTCCACAGTGGTTATAAGCAAACTAGTCAGTATCTTTTACAATAAGTACCAGTTTCTTCTTCTTCTTCAAGTACTGTAGATGCAGCCATGTGTTCCAATAAGGTGACTCAGAAGCAGTATCCACAGGAGGTGGGGCTTCGAGTCTACTTAAACAAGGACCACCTTCCCAAAGTTTGCATTTGCTCTAGATGCCACAGTAATGGCATAATGGTTCGTAAATGTATGTATTGACGGGAAAGCCCAGCAAATATCCAATATAGAGACTTCACTTAAGAATGCTATTGATGTAATTTATGATCTTGTAGACTGAGCTTGCAGCCATAAAGGGAGAATAGCTGAAACTGTTTCGTATGCAGTCTTGATGCAGGAAGTTATCCACTTAGAGTTCACCTGGAGGAGACTGCTGGTCCCTTCATATGGTCTGCAGACGAAACAAACAGATGAGGCGAAGCCCAAATGTGTTTAGTCCTGTCCAAATAAAAGGTCAGACATCGTCTGACGTCCAATATGTGATGTCCAATGCTGCTCCTCTGGAAATGAATGCAGCTATAACAAGGTCCCCTTTGCTCCTGCCTCTGCTCTGTTCCAAAAATCACTCAGAGACCCTTAGGTTCAGCAATCACCGGTGCAGTTTATTTACGGCGTGCAATCCCACCACCTTCTCACCATATACAGTTTGGGGGTTTCAGCCTTAAGGGCTTCTCAGTCTCTGCAGCCAGGAGAAAAGAGCTCCACTCTCCTTCCACTCTCTGGCTTCCCCCCTTTCTGTCTACCCCCTCGGCTTCCTTCCCCTGAGGCTTTTATGCAGCCCCAGGCTGCTTAGGCCAGCAGCTATTTCCCCTTTGTCAATCAGGTTCAGGTTTCCCTACCCAGCTCCAATTTAACTCCCTTAATTGGAGCTGGTGTGACAGAGGGCTGGCTCAGGAGTCCCAGCCCAGCACCGTCACAGCAGCTTATGGAAAGAAAAAACAAAAACAAAAACAAAAAACACCAAACCACAGGCAAATATACCGCCTAGTTTAAAGAAAACCGAGAGACCACTTTAGACACAAATTTCAGGTGCAGCCATGACATCACTTTGTCTTTGGAGAACTGGGTATAAGGAGGCTCTGCCATCAAAGCCTGCAACTCTCACCCTTTCCTTGCAGATGTTATTGCCAGAAGGAATGCAGCTTTTTGACATGAGAGGAAATGGGCAGGATGCCAGAGGCTCAAATGAAAGTCCCATGAGAGCCACTAAGAGAGTGTTAAGGTCCTACAAGGGAATGAGTTCCTGCACCGACAGAGGGAGACGAAAGATTCCTTTCAAGAATCTCACCATCATGGCACTGGAAAACACCCGTCTCACATGAATGGGTAGATGAAAGGCTGAGACTGCTGCTAGATGCACCCTCAGTGAGCTAAGCATAAGGCCTTATGACTAAAGATGCAGCAAATACTCCAAGACATCTTGGATACTAGCCAGCATCAGCTGAACTCCGCAGGCCAATGACCACACTGAAAAATACTTCCACTTTGCCAAATAAGGCATCCTGTGTCAAACAGCTGCCAAGCATCGCTCTTCTTCCTTATTCAACCCCAGAGCAGCCACGCTGGGAGATGTAGGGAACTGAGCACAGAATGAAAAAAGTGTGACCATGATTCTGCGTGAGCAGGTCAGGATGGAGAGGAAGGGATATGGAAGGCAGAACTTACACATCAGAAGGTCAGAAAACCAGAATTGCGTTGGCCATGCTGGGGAAATGAGGATGAGCTTGGCCCAATCCACTTTCAGATTTAAGATGACCTGTGGAATGATCGGGATCACAGGAAAAGTGTACAGGAAAGCCGATTGATATTTTTCACCTCAGCTAGCAATCAGGGAGCCTGGACTGCGGCCCGCTCAAGAGCGGAATAGATGGCATTTCCTGTTGTCCCTTGTAGTGAACAGGTCGATCATCGGGATGCCCCACACTGCAAAAGATGACTTGCAGAACTCTGGGCTTCAGAAACCACTTGTAGTTCAGGGAAAAATTCCTGCTGAGATGATTTTGGTCCCCAGGAAAATTATTGGCTATTGGAGTGATACTCTTATCGATGCAGAACTGCCACAATTTGACCACCTCTCAGCAGAGCATCTTAGCACGTGCTCCCCCTTGGCTATTCACATAATGGGTGGTACTAGAAAGCGAGACAGCATTGTAGATGGCCCGAAGCTCCAGGACGTTAACATGCAGTGGAGCTTCCTGTCCCGACCACAGGCTCTAAAAACCTTCAATGACCGCAGATGCGCTCCCCAACCTATCAGGGAGCAGTCAGTGACGACAGTTCTGGTTGGTAAGTGCTGAGTGAAGGAGATGTCTTGATATACATTCCCCTGAACCATCCACAACTGAAAGAAGTCCAGGATCAAACAGAGGGAGGTGGACCAACATGTCCAAGGGATGAAGGATTGGACAGTGAACAGTCCTGAGCCATATCTGAAGACGACAAAGGTGCAATCTTGTGAACTGAACCCCCTATGTGCCTGCAGACATGTGGCTTAAGAGCCTCAGGCACATATGAACTTTTGTGGAAGGTTGAGACCGCAGATCGAGACAAAGGCGGTGAATTGTCTAGAAATGGTCGGTTGGCAGAAATGCTCTTGAACTCTTAATCTGTTAGGGCCCCAATGAACTCGATTTTTTGAGTGGGACCAATATTGACTCTCTGGTGTTTAGGACGAGACCCATACAGTTGAGTAAGCAAAGTGTAATATGTAAATGAGAAAGAATTTCTTCCCTGGACTTGCCTCCCAGTAGCCAGTCATCCAGATACAGAAAGACATGGATTCCCTTCCTCCTGAGGTATGCCATTACCATGAACATACATTTCATAAAAACTTTGGGAGCAGAAGACAGACAGAAGAGAAGGACTGTGTACTGAAAATGGTGATTCATCACAATTAATCGGAAAAATCTTCTTCAGGAGAATCACCACGTGGAAATAAGCAGCCTGAAAGTCCAGAGCAGCAAACAAGTCATTCTGAATCAACACAGGAAGGATAGCTAATAGGGTGGCCATACCTCATTCATCTCATATTTGTTGAGGTTGCAGAGGTCGAGAATAGGTCTTACCCTCTCTTGGATTTGGGAACCAGGAAATACTGGGAATAGAAGCCCTTACCTCCACCACTCCCAAAAACCAGTAAAGAGTGGAGCTGCTTGAGGAGTAGTATTTCATGAGCTGGGTCCCTGAAGACAGACAGGGAAGGCGTGTTTGGGGGGGTGGGGAAGGAGTGGAGAGGAACTGGATAGTATAGATCGATCTGACGATGCTTAGGAACCAGCTATTGGTTGTAATCGAGCCCCAACCATTGTCAAAAGTAACCCAGCATATGTCTGAACAAAAGTGGGATAAAGGAAGCGATGACTGGACCACTGCTCTGGACCAAAAGAGTCAAAATGGGCACTTGGGGGTGCCGGGGAAAGGTGTGTCAACTGGCCAAACTCTAGACCCAACTGCCTCCTTCTCTGGGATATACACCCCTTTCTGGGGTAATCCCGCTGTCTTGAGAAGGAAAAGGGTGCCCAAAGATGCTTTGTGGATGGTATTGTTGCTGCTGTTGGCCATCGATGTGGCGCTTCTGCACTGAGTGTATATACACCCCGAAGGAACATAGGGTGGCCCTAGAATCCTTGAAGGAGTGCAAGGTCTCATCTGTCTTATCTGAAAACAACACCCGGTCATGAAAGGGAAAATCCTCTATGGCCTGCTGCACATCGGGAACAATGCCCAAATTCTGCAGGAAGGAACGCATGTGCAACCCAATGGGCACGGCTACTGAAGATCTCCAATCCCAGGCACACGGGGCACTGCTGCACCTATAGTGGAGCACCCATAGTACACCACTTGAAGAAACTGCGGCAGCACTCTCGTAACCTGAGGGTGACCTCCAATCCGACACAGGCCTCGGTGTCGAAGCAGGTCACGTGGCCAGTTCAAGCAGGTGATGCTTCATGTGAAGGTCCTTTGCCTTTGTTGGAGTTCATTTAATGAACAATCTACAGATCAAACACCGATCCTTGATGTGGGCCTCACCCAAGCACACCAAACTCCACGTGTGGGGATCATTGTTGCGGGATCACTCCCCCACATGATGGACAATGTTTAAACCCCAGTGAGGGCATCTGTGACGCTACCTCCCATAAGGCTTTGTGGGAATATGGCATAACTGGAATATGTTTTGTGCTGCCTGTGCCAGGTAACATATCTCTGTAAAGGTTATGGTCTACTATATCTATTCATCATTTCGATCAGGAAGCATTTGGGGAACAATGCATCTTGGAATGCTCCAATCCACATAAGAAGTCTTCCTGGAGACATGCAAGATACCATGTGGGTAATGGCTGCTACCTGCAAGTACTGAGTCATGCATAGGCATGTGACCTGCCCATGTGATTCCAAATCTCCATTTTGTAACTGGATTCTACAGAGGGTGAGGAGGGGGTCTCCACCCACAAGAGACAGTCTATTTAAACCCGTGGGAGACCCCTCCATCTTCAGCTGGCTAAAGAAGAAGCCTCTCCACTTCCCCAGGGTACTTGAAGGAAACTGGAACAAAGGACAGTAACTACAGGGGGTGTGAGTGATTGCTGGACCCAGGCTAAAAGAAGATTAGCCTGTAAAAGGGAACATTTTGGAACTGGTGAGGATCTTATCTATATTTAGTGCAATTAGACATAGATTTGCTCATTTTATTTTATTTTGCTGGGTAACTTACTTTGTTCTGTCTATTACTACTTGGAATCACTTAAATCCTACTTTCTGTATTTAATAAAATCACTTTCTACTTATTAATTAACTCAGAGTATGTATTAATACCTGGGGGAGCAAACAGCTGTGCATATCTCTCTATCAGTGTTATAGAGGGCGAACAATTTATGAGTTTACCCTGTATAAGCTTTATACAGGGTAAAACGGATTTATTTGGGTTTAGACCCCATTGGGAATTGGGCATCTGAGTGCTAANCCGATCCTTGATGTGGGCCTCACCCAAGCACACCAAACTCCACGTGTGGGGATCATTGTTGCGGGATCACTCCCCCACATGATGGACAATGTTTAAACCCCAGTGAGGGCATCTGTGACGCTACCTCCCATAAGGCTTTGTGGGAATATGGCATAACTGGAATATGTTTTGTGCTGCCTGTGCCAGGTAACATATCTCTGTAAAGGTTATGGTCTACTATATCTATTCATCATTTCGATCAGGAAGCATTTGGGGAACAATGCATCTTGGAATGCTCCAATCCACATAAGAAGTCTTCCTGGAGACATGCAAGATACCATGTGGGTAATGGCTGCTACCTGCAAGTACTGAGTCATGCATAGGCATGTGACCTGCCCATGTGATTCCAAATCTCCATTTTGTAACTGGATTCTACAGAGGGTGAGGAGGGGGTCTCCACCCACAAGAGACAGTCTATTTAAACCCGTGGGAGACCCCTCCATCTTCAGCTGGCTAAAGAAGAAGCCTCTCCACTTCCCCAGGGTACTNCAATTAGACATAGATTTGCGCATTTTATTTTATTTTGCTGGGTAACTTACTTTGTTCTGTCTGTTACTACTTGGAATCACTTAAATCCTACTTTCTGTATTTAATAAAATCACTTTCTACTTATTAATTAACTCAGAGTATGTATTAATACCTGGGGGAGCAAACAGCTGTGCATATCTCTCTATCAGTGTTATAGAGGGTGAACAATTTATGAGTTTACCCTGTATAAGCTTTATACAGGGTAAAACGGATTTATTTGGGTTTAGACCCCATTGGGAATTGGGCATCTGAGTGCTAAAGCAAGCACACTTCTGTGAGCTGTTTTCAGGTAAACCTGCAGCTTTGGGACAGGTGATTCAGACCCTGAGTCTGTGCTGGAGCAGATGGGTGTGTCTGGCTTCACCAAGACAGGGAGCTGAAGCCACCGAGCTGGCAGGGAGAACAGGAACAGAGGTAGCCTTTGCACATCATCTGGCAGCTCCCAAGGGGGGTTTCTGTGATCCAACCCGTCACAGCATCATAGGGGAATACTTAACTAAATACAACTAACACTAAGGACACTATTAACTATATACTACTAGAAAAAAAAACCCCAAACACTAAAATAGTGAGAGACTGTGATGTTTAGGCCACACAGAGCTCCGACTCTAGCCACGGGCAATAAGAAGGAACTGAGGGGGGAGACTGGGGAGGTGCCACCTCATGTAGCTAGGGGAGGGCTATGGCCATGAGATGCAAGTGCTGCTCTATTATGGGTACTGCTAGGTAAAGTTCTGTGGCTCTGGTGTGCTGGGCGCATACACACGTAAGTGGAATACATGGCTTCATCTCCTCTAAGAACTAAAATCTTTCCAGACTATACTTCTGCACTGGCGAAATGTAACACAGAGTTCTTCTAAAGTTAAGAAAGAGATGAGCCTAAGAGGGGCTTAAATCCAGGAATGCTATATCCAGGAGGTTATATGTGGAACAAGGTGTAATTTTTAAAATAAGTATTAGCCAAATCTTACAGAAATTAACGTGAAGACTTATGGGTATATCATAAAGACTAATCCCAAGTCTTTAGCAGATGTTTAAAGATTAACCTATTTAAACTAGCATTTCTTCAAAAATATATTGCATTTGCTTTTAAAAGGGCTTCTTTACACCCAATGCAGAAAGAATCAACCGCAGCACATTACTGCACTATAAGAAATCAGTTAAACAGGAGAAGGGACAATTCCAATCTTGGAAGGTACGGAGATATTTTTAATCTTGTAAAGTACTCAGACATTAGAGTGATTAAAACAAATACAAAGTTTGAAATTGTTTGATGCAATCTTCTCCAACAGTTTCTTTCAGTCACACACACTAAATAGTGGTGCAAGGGCTACTGCTGGGAGTATGTACTGTAAACCAAAAAGCCAAACCAAAACGCCCCCCTCCAAATTTTTAGACAAGTAGATACTAAAAGCTTGATACCTCATTTATTTGTCATACCAATGAAAAACATTAAAGAACACTACCTTTCTGTGTTCTGACACCAGTATTCTCAGCTGTAATTCTGTCTCATTGCTTATTACCGCAGCATCTATTGTGGAAGCACACATAGGGGGAAAAGGAGGAAGTGAAGTTGTGGCCCCTGGAGAACACACAGATTTGATTGCTTCTCCACTCATTGGTTTCCATTTAGATTCATCATGCAGGTCAAACACACAGACCTCCACGGCATCGGAGGGCTGGCAATTCCCCAAGAACTTCTGATGATTGAAGACACATCCTACTGTTCGATAAGGATACATTGGCTTGGGTTGTTCAACAAGTGGAGGGTCATCAGGATTGATAGGATTGTGGATGTATCTGAAGATCAGAAAGATGTGCTATTATATTAAGAATATTTTAAAGTAAATAGCTTGTAACCCTCTCCCAATAAAGTAAACATTTAAGTATTTAGCTGGCATAGAAATACAGTGAGATTGTTTCACCATGAAAGAACCTTGCATCACAAATTCCTTTTCGTAATATACGGTAATTTTAATTGCCTTTTTTTTTTAATTTACAGAAAAAGGTACTATGAGCAAATTAACATTTTTCTTTTAATCTAGAGAAGCAGCTTGTTTTGAAGCTTAAAAATCAAGCATGATTACTCAGTCAACTACTCAACTGATGGCAATTAAAATGAACTTTTCAACTGTTTCAAGAAAGAATGAATAAGAACAATTACTTCCCTCTTCCCATTAGATTTTCAGAGAAACACAGTTTCACATTATAAAACATCCCATAGTGTGTTTATCTACAGGCAATAGCAATGCAGAATTGCAAAGTCATTTTCAAAGCTGGACAGTAATCAGTCCCTTTCACAAAACCAAAAGTCCTTATTCTTCAAATTCATGATCATGTAGTTATTCATGTATCACCTTTCATTTCAACAAAACCACCATAATTTGAAATATTGCATAAAAAATAAATTTAATATTCTTCAAGCAGTACTTTTCAGCTGAAACTGTTAGATAACACTTATCTTTGAAAAGTCTTTTTATGACTCCTATTGTCAAAGCTAGGAACTCAAGGCCATTATAGTATTATACAGTGCAAACGCACTTTAAAAAGTTAGCCTTTTACAGTTCTGCTCTGATGCACTTTATATATTTCAGATTAACAGTTAGGCTGAACACCTGGACTAAACAGCCATCATTCACAAGTAGTACATTATACATTTAGAATGTCTTGCTTAAAGAGGTGCACTTAAATAGTTTAGGACCAGCAGTTGGCCTACTTTGCAAGTAGTATCTAGTTAGGAAAGTCCTCCAAATTCTCAAGATTTATTTAGAAAACAAACTCATAGCACTTCTTGCTCAGAATTTTTTTTTTTTAAAAAGACAACATTCCCCTCCAAAAATCCCAACAATATGAGGGTGTGATGGGGTGTCCCCCCCACACCGGACCTGAATGGGCTAATGTGGGTCTGGGATGCCAATTAGGTTACCTGGCTGCACCAGGGAGAGCCAGGCTTAACAGATCATGAAGCCCAGCTAGGCAGGAGCAGGCTGAAGAGAGGAAGTTTGTAGCAGAAGGGGGCTGCAGGAAAAGAGTCTGCAGTCACTCTCAGGACCAGAGAGGTGGTGAGGAGGAAGCCTGGGAACAGAATAAGCCCTGGGATCCTAGCCATGAAAGAAGGATCAACCTAGAGAAGTTGCAGGGCAGAAAAAGTCTAGGTAAGAAGTCATGCAGGGAAACAACAGCAAAGAGAGAGGCTGCTGCTGGTTATAGGGTCCCTGTGCTGGAACCTAGTGTAGTGGGAGGGCCTGGGTTCCCCTACCAGCCACTGGCAAAGTGGTATGAGCTTGGAGTTGGGGCCAAAGCCCCTCGTTAGGATATCATACAATTTTACGTCTGACTTTGTTACCCTGGAAGGGAAGGACTAAATTGTGACCTGGCCAGAGGACAGAGTTACAGAAGAGAAACCACCACAATGACAGAGTGATCATCAGCAGGGAGTGCCATACAGGGAGAGAGCTGCTACATCATGAAGACGTGCTCCTGTGATAAATGAACCCCTTCGCAGGGGGCTACCAAAAGAAAATGTGAATGCTCCCCTCTTGGCTCTGCAAACGTGTTACCATGAACCATTCCAGCATTGTGCACATTCCTAACTATGTACTGTAATGATGCAATTACAAAAATTTATCTAATGGAAAATTACAAAAATTGCCCAGAAAACACATTTTCCAATTTAAAAAAACAAGCATTACCCAATAGTGTAGGGGTTGGGAGTGAGCTAACAACCCTCTCCCATAAAAAAAACAGACATTGTTACAGTTGCTACACTATTGGTTAGTTCAACAAACTCAATCCAACTCAGCTCAATTCTAACAGACCTAGAAGGGAAATCATGACATGAAGAGGCCAATCCCACAAGGAAGCTACTGTGCTGATGAGTTTGCTCTTTCCTAAATCCATAACTGAAATTGGTACATGGACTGTTCGGACACTACATAAGCCTGATGAAATGATCCAAGTAACAAAAGAAATGGACAGATATAAACTACATATACTAGGCCTAAATAAAATGAGAAGGCTAATGTCAGGACAAATAACTTTGTCAAGTGAGAACATTCTACTATATCTTGGGCTACTGAATGACACCAGTGACATACACAGAGATGGCATGGGTTTGAAACTATCAAGGAAGGCAGCCAAAAGCCTGACAGAATGGGCACCAGTTTCAAAGGCTTATAATACTTTTACATCAATATTCCAGAAATTGTCTATTATTCAATGTTATACTCCAACAAATCAAGCTAGTCAGGAGGGGAAAAAAAAATCTTCTATGAGCAGCTACAGAACATAATACACAAGGTCCTGAAAAGATATGATCTAGTAACTGGAAATGTGAACGCTAAAGTAAGAAACAACAACACTGGCAGGGAAGTAATTATGGGGAAACAAGACTTTGGTGAAGTGAACGAAAATGGTGAAATGTTTGCTGATTTTTGTGGAATGAATACTTGGTCACTGGAGAATTATCTTCTTACACCATGTATCAGAGGGGTAGCCGTGTTAGTCTGGATCTGTAAAAAGCAACAGAGAGTCCTGTGGCACCTTTAAGACTAACAGAAGTATTGGAGCATAAGCTTTCGTGGGTGAATACCCACTTCGTCAGACGCATGTACACCATATAATTCATAAGTAAGTTGGAGGTAACCAGACCACAGAACAGGGAAACAAACTGATCATGTTACAATTTGGCACAAATGAAGAAGTTTAGAAGATGTATGTAGCAGGAAGGGGGCAGATCTGGGAATGCACTGCACACTAGTGATAGCTAAATTGATAACAGAAATAAGAACAAAGAAGAGTTCTGAATAACAGGTGTCTATATCACAACATCAAACTAAAACAGATGACAACACAAAAAGCTAGCAAACAGATACGAGGTACTTGAAGATTAAGATGATGGAACAGCAGAAAGCAAATGAAAACAGGTAAAGTAAACTTTCACTAAAACTTGTGAAGGAGTGCTGCCATTCAGGGAGAAACATCACAACAAATGGTTATCTGAGGATATATGGTAGAAAACAGAAGATGCAAAATTAAATAAACTAAAATCTAGCAAGAAGAAGAACACAAGATGCGTGACTCCAGGAGAAATATGCTGTAAAGAACAAAAAGAGTGCTAGGAAAGGCAAATGAAACTTTATAGATAAAATGGCAACAGATGCATAGACTACTTCAGCCCAAAATTACACAAAGACACTGTACAACATCATTAGACAGTTGTCAGAAAGAAAAACAAATACCAACCGATCTGTTCAAGACAGTGAGGGCAACTTAACAACAAAGACGTCAGAAAAACTAAATACATGGAGGAAGTACTTGAGTGAACAGTTGAATGGCAAGCCAGTGGCCAATTTCCCAAGTACAGAAGAAGAAGAAGAAGAAGAAATGGATGATGAGCTAGGATCTATCAGGAGAGTAGAAGTAGAGAAAGCAGTCAATCAGTTAAAAAGTGGAAAGGCACGAGGGCCAGATAACATTCCAACTGAGGTCCTTAAGGCAGACTTGAAGAACACAGTAGACATTTTGATGGGCTGATTATAAAGAAAGAAAAAATACAAAATAGTAAAAAAAGGGTCACATATTGAAGCTTTCAAAGAAAGCAGACCTCAGTCAGTGTAAAAACTAGAAGGGCATTCAACTACTGTCTATCCCAGGTAAGATATTTACCATTTTCTTTATTCTGGCTAGAATAATAAGTGTAGATTCGAAATTATAAGAAGAACAGACAACGATTCAGACAGGAAAAATCATGTATTATCACATAGTAAACCTATGTATCATCAAAGAACTGTTGATCAAATGTCACCGGTTTATATGAATTTTACTGATTTCCAAACCCTTTGATACAGTGACAGAACAGTTTGATGCAAGTTGCTAAGCCACTATGGAATCGCTCAAAAATTTGTGAACACAGTTCCGATCATCTAATAAAGTAGGAAATGCCAAGTAATACGTGACTAAAGCATTCAAGGTTACTGCGAGCATCAGACAAGGATGTCTTTTGTCATCCATGATCTTTTTACTGGTAGTGATTGGTTAATGACAAAAATCATAGAATACCCAAGCGGCATACAATAGACTCTCACATAGAGGTTAGAGGACCTTAACTTTGCAGATGACATCAATTTGCTATCCTATATGCATAGAGACATGCAAGCCAATACAAATGATCTCCAGGCCAATGCACCATTAGTAGGATTGAAAATCACCACAGAGAAAATTAATACCATGAGAATTAACACACAAGAAACACCAATAACATTTTCTGGGACTGACTTAGAAGAGATCCAATATTTCACATATCTTGGCAGCATTGTAAGTACAACATGTGGAATAATCGAAGACCTTAAAGCTAAAATAGCAAAAGCCAGACATGCCTTTCTATCTCTACAGATGATTTGGAGAAATATAACTCTTGCCTTCCAAACTAAATTTTGAATATTTAACACCATTGTGAAGTCAGTCTTATTATATGGTGCTGACACTTGGAAACTTATCAACCTTACTATCTAAACTCCAGTCTTCCGTAAACAGCTGCCTTAGACAAATGCTCAATACCAGACAGCCAGAAGAAAAAAAAAGAATCACAAAGAATCTAGAGGAGAATGAAACAGAATGAAAATGGAGATTGCTGTGACATAAATGGAGAAAAGAACCAAATAAGATAGGTGTTGGACTGGAACTCCCAGGGCAAGAGATGATGAGGTAGACCAAAGATAACATGGAAAACTGAAAGCAATCAGAATGACACAGGAAGAAGCTAAGACCTCATCAGGAGACTAGCAAACAGGAAAGGCAGTGGTGAAGGCCCTATGTTCCACACAAAAAAGGAGAGGGAAAGAGAATAAAATATATATATATCTTTAAAAGTAGTTAATTTGACATTGTTCTTTTAAAAGCAAATGCAATCAGTGCAGATGAGGGGAAGGCCAGTGCTCCCACAGTCAGTGGTAAGAGTGCTCTCTAGTTAAATTAAAAAAAAAAAATGTTTTATTTTGCACATGTATCTTTCTGCTCCGGAGGTATTATTACTTGAACAATGCAATATCACATAATAATTGGACAAGGAAGATTTTAAGAAATATAACCTACATACTCTAAAATACAGAGCATCCTATTCTCCTCCAAAATGACTGAAGTGAGAGAATGGCACAGCAACGTTAATTCACTGACTGAGCTCTTTGAAGCTTTAAGAGAAGCAGTTGCTCATCAGCTGACTGCACTACATAATATGAACTAAACAAATGATACATTTCATGCAAGTGTGAATAAATGGATTGTTACCCAGACTGGAAGTTTATGTAAGAATGTTCAGTGAAGGTGAAGTGGGGGTAAGAGCGTAGGATTTAATGTGTTCTCATGCTGGTTTTAAACACCTTCCATCTGCAGAGCAGTAGTGATATCTTGGCCCATCACCAGCTGGTGAAGTAGGTCACTGTCTCAAACTCTGAAGTAGTGATATTCCAAACAACTCAGGTATAAAGAGCAGAGCATCTGTGCCAGGTCACTGGTGGCCAGTGGACACAGAGTGAGCTGCTCAGTAAGTGGGCCGAAGAATCAAAGATCAGTCTGGGGCCAGACCAGGCCAAAGTCAAAAAGTCAGAGTCCATTACCAAACTTAAAGCATGGGAGAGAACCGGGGTTAGGACAGGACAGGGTCTTGCACCGGGGTCAGCAAGGGTCCTAAGCTTAAGACAGTAAACCAAGATCAGGATCAGGAGCCAGACCAAGGTTGAGAGCTAAGAGTCTGGAATCCAGGCGAGTCACAGCGAGCAGCGGTGAGGTGGGGGTCTAGGACAAAAAAGCACACTAGAGGTCTGCGTTGCTCAGACAACTCCCAGAAATGGCCTCCTGGTTTATATGGAGAGTGCCAGCCAATCAGGTAATCATGGAGGGCTGTCACTCATGCCCCTTAGGGCAGGACTTCCTGCAAGGCTTAGACTCTCAGTACTTCTAGGTGGCAACTCCTCCTGGGCTCCTGGTTGTGATAAGGAAATGGCACTTGCCTCAGGCCCGGCAGCCCCTTGTTCTAGTGCCACCGGTTTTTACACAGAGACCCAAAAGATGGGTGTGATGTTGCACTGTATATAATTTTATGAAAGTATGCTGATGAGTGCAAATATAATGTAACTAAAATATGCTTCATCCAAAAGGTCTCTTGTAAGGTATCATTACCAAGTTTATAATCTACTGAGTGTGGTCATCCTATTTGTATAAATGTATCACTCTTGTATCTGAAACTAGAAATATAAAATATAACTCTGAGGGCCTATTGTAATTATGCAAAGTGTGGACCATTAATGGTGGTTTGGAACCTTGATGGCTCCCATTAACCAAGACAATTGACTGTGTGGCTCTGTTTGCAGACAGGCTTTCCTGTGAGTCAGGCTGGGAGGAATGAAGGCTTGGGGTCTTACAGTGACATGTGATCATGTCACCTGAACTGGAATCCATCTTTAACCTGGTGTTTTTCCATTGAAAAGGAGGGGTGGCAACCCAGAGGGACAAAGATATAAGATATAGAAGTGGGTGGAACAGAACAAAGGTGGGAGCCATCATGAGAAATCCCCTAGCTACCACCTGAGCTGGAACAAGGGCTGTACCAGGGGAAAGGATTGTGCCCAGACTAGGAAGGCGTCCAGTCTGTGAAAGAAACGTATTGAAACATCTCTGAGGGTGAGATTTTATCTGTATTCAGTTTTATTAGTGTATTAGGCTTAGGTGTGTGTGTTTTATTTTATTTTACTTGGTAATTCACTTTGTTCTGTTACTACTTGGAAACACTTAAATCCTACTTTCTGTATTTAATAAAATCACTTTTTACTTATTAATTAACTCAGAGTATGTATTAATACTGGGGGGCCCCCCCAACAGCTGTGCATATCTTTCTATCAGTATTATAGAGAGCACACAATTTATGAGTTTACCCTGTATAAGTTTCATACAGGATAAAACGGATTTATTTGGGGTTTGGACCCCATTGGGAGTTGGGTGTTAAAGACAGGAACACTTCTGTAAGCTGCTTTCAGTTAAGTCTGCAGCTTTGGGGCACATGGTTCAGACCCTGGGTCTGTGTTGGAGCAGACTGGCATGTCTGGCTCAACAAGACGGGGTGCTGGAGTCCCAGGCTGGCAGGGAAAGAATGGGCAGAAGTAGTCTTGGCACATCGGTTGGCAGCCCCAAAGGGTTTCTGTGATCCAACCTGTCACAATGGGAACCTGCAGTAACATCACCTATGTCTGGAAAATACATTTTACATTATCTTAATTCCCCTAATCTTATTTTACTCACCTGTGTCCTGTTAAACTCTCCCAAAAAGTGATGGTTCCATCAGTCCCACAAGTCATTACCCATGTGTGAGGGACTCCTTTTGCTTTTGTTCCTACACAAACAAAGGTTTCCAATCCATATCCAAGGAGAAGGCTGCACAGAAGGTTAGCATGATCTTCACAGTCACCCTAGATAGCGAATAGATTTATTAACTGCGTGAACACAAACTGCAGTAATTTTTAAGGCTTCTAATCATGATGCACCAAGCCTTTTTTTTTTTTTTTTAATAATTTATCTGCAAAAAGAGCACAGCAGAACAATAGTAGGGTATTTTTAAAAATGAGAAGTGTGTGTGTTATCAAGTATCTTGTAATTTTTTTGTGACTATATTACTCATGGAAGATGGCAGGTCTGACAACCATGGAGACTGTACTACCCAGAGGACAGGTACAGCAGAGAAATAGTAAGAAACAATCCATACATACAATAAATACTCTAGGGCAAGTTCATGCATTAACCTGCCAGTGTGCCTCAGCTGCATTCCAGAAGCAATATTTCTATGGGGCATGAGATATGTGCCACTTTCCATCCCCGTTACATTTTCATCCTCTCAGAGGAGACTGACAGTTTTATTTGTGGTGGTTTCATCATATGGACACCTGACCACTAGGAACTAGACTGAGATCTCCAACTCACTTCACAGACAAACTTATTATTCTATTTTGGTAGCCTGTTAAATCTCTCCACCTGACAAGTCTCTTAGAGGAAATGAAGCAATACCTCACAGAGAACTAAGAGTGACTAAAAACGCCCCCAAAAATAAAAACAAAATTTCATTTTGAACTGAAACAATCAGCGTGATGCAATTTTTAAGAAAACTTTTGTTCTGTCTCTTGCATCACACTCAGGATATGAGTATTATTTGAGAATATTTCTACTTATTTTATTTTGGAGTGACTTTAAACCGAAACAGGAGCTGGAAGAACATCAACATAGGAAGCAGTCCTCTGAAATGGTAAAGGTACATAAATCAGGCAAGTATCTGCTGGAAATATAACAAAAGCTCTATTGCATTATCACACACCTAAGGGTAATTATTAAGCCAATTTACAAAACAATTTGAAAAAAGAGAGAAAAAAGTTTTAGATTTTATTTCTCAAGTTTTTTTTTTTTAAGATCACCATTAAGCAATTAAATATTTAAAAAAAAAATCTCTAGAATAGTTAAAAGAAAATTAATGCAGCTAGCTACAACTCTCAACTACAAAAGAACATCTTCTTTCAGAAGTTGTAAAGCAATTCTTTGAAATATATACCTAACAATTCCAAGAAGGAATTACCGTAAATACTGAAAGTGATCTCAGATATCCTGAAGTCAGCTGAGATTTTACAGAACAGTGACTCAAATATTAGATGTCAGAGTTTTGCATTTCTCAAACAAAAACATATGGTTACCAAGTTTTTACAAAAAAAATCAGAAGTTGTCTTCCTTAAAATACATGCTCTATTCTCTACTTTCACCTCTAAGAAAAAAGTTTTCCAAAAGTCCTGCATGGAGCATAACACTCCGGTGTAGACAATGAGTCTTTTCAGGAAAGTTGAATACTGCATTCCTGAATTATTCTCATGATGTTGTATGTTTTGCTAAATTTATTATTTTATACCCTGACAAGGTTTCAATGCTAATGTAAAAACCCCAAAAAAGCACTTACTGAAAGCAGTGTTGGTGAGTCCATAGGCCCCCACCTGATGTTAGGGGTCATTATGATGTTGAAGGATAAGAAATTAAACCAAGATTCTATCCATTTGTGCTCATTAAAGATCCCATGGACCTTTCATAGGAATCGTGTAATATTCTAACCAAATTTTAACTTGGGAAACTACATTCTGCCTATTTAAATTCTGTCTGCAGTTTCAGTTGGCTATGGTATTCTGCACTTCCTATGATAAACATACAGGTGAAATTATTTTTTATGGTTTAACACTTCAGAGGTGGCAGCACTTCAGTGGGGGGGTGTTCAGAAGATTCTTGCTTCCCTGTGTTGCATTCTGGGATTATTCGTGATGAAAGATGATATTTATTCAGATATACAGTACATGATAAACTGTAAAGTTCTTACTAGTCTAATGTACATTGTGAAAATTGAATACAAAGATTTGTTTCCAACCTGTTTATAGCATATCCCACCTCAAAGAGAGGCTTGTAAGAGACTTTTCACCTTTCTTTGGATCATTCAAAACACTCCTTGCCTATTGTTTAATGTATATGTCATGATATGAAAAATACAAGATAGGCACGGGTTATCATTTGTAATTTAGAACATATCCCCTTTGAAATTGAGTTTAATGTGTATATTTTTCAACATATAAAATGTCACTTTAAATAATTAAAAATATAGCACTGCAGTTACAATAACCATATTGTTTTCACTAAGGAATATCCCATTATACCTTATTTCTACACAGAAAAGCCAGAAGGGTGCACCACTGTTCTTGTTTACCACCACCTCCTCCAATAACGGGGGCTCTTTCATAACCAAGGACGTTAACAAATCTTGCAGCTTGCCTGGGTGTGTCCAGCAACCGGCCTGCTCGAAGTGGTCTGACATATGAACATACTGGACGGTTTATCCCATTTTCATCCTGAACATTAAAAAAATTGCAATGAATGGGGATTAATCAAAGTTCCATGTGAAAACAAAATCCCATCAATCTTTTCTGGGAATGAACTGCTGCATAGCAAGATGACACCTGTGTGTAGCTAACTCTGATCTTTTGCTTTAAAAGTAGAAGTCATTTAAAAAAAAATTGTTTCTTTGATTTGCTTCTGTTTTGTTTTTAATGCCCTTTTAGAAGCAAACTAAAAAATATTAAAGGAAAATTTAAATTTAAGTGAATTTAGTGTTGGTTAAAAAGTGCCAGATTGGCAACAGATAGTCCTTGAATCCACAGAACAGACACAACAAGGCAGTAGCAGTACTAGCTTCAACTTCATCCTCCCCTTCTAGGAATGAGAAGTCGCTCAACCAATCTTTGACAGCTCTACTGAGATTGGTAACAAGGCTGTTAATTTTATTTATAAAGTGCACCCACTCCAGAGTAACTCAGGGTGCCACACAGGCAACTGCAATAAAATTATAAAATCTTTTCATTAAAACATCATAGAATGTAAAATGCAAAGACAAAAATATTAAAACTAAAGAGATTAGTAGCATTAGTCAAAAGTTCCTGCATAAAAGACAAGAAAGGTCCTGACAGTAAATATTCACCAGCTCATTTTAAAGACTTATTTAACATTGTCACATGGCAGTAACCTAAAGGTTTATTGCCAACCAGGGCTGGATTTGAGCTACTGATATACTCTACATCCCAATTCCAATACCCTCCCACAATATTTCAAGGTAAAATATATTGTATAATCATTATTTTATGCATATTGGGGTTATTTTAATTAATACAAAATCAAGTAGATGCTAATAATTCTTAGATCTTCCTCAACGTCTCCAAGAAATCAGAATGAGAAGAAGATTCTGAAAGATCTCCTATCAGGTTATGAGGAATGCCTGCAGCACCAGCTTCTTCATAATTTTAAGACAGTTTCAAGCAGTATAAAAGTTCACTTTTACCACTGCAATATCACATGGTCAAGCAAAACTAGTAGTAAGTTATACAGGTCATGCTAATAAAACCTTTTAACATACATACTCTATATTATGTATGCACCACATAGATTACAGAAAGTGTATTCTAGGAATAGAAGTTTTTAGTTTCTATTATTTAGGCTTGCAGCTTCAGGAGATAATGGACTTCAAACGTGAGATGTTTGTGTTCAGGCCTTGGTCAGATGTAACTTTGGGGAGGCAAATCCATATTTGGGTGGAGGAGAAAATATTTCTCTGGCATATTGGTTTAAAAGAAGTGGCAGCTGTTTGAAGCTCATCAGAATTCTGAAGGAGATGGAATAGTAAGCAGAGGGCAGGCAGCCATAACTCAGTCATGACTTCCATTTATATACTTGTGTTAAATATGTGGAGGTGGTAACCATGTGATAAATAAATTTACCATGCAATTTGACTCTCTCTCTACTGAGATTTATTCTAACATTATTAAACTCTGAGTGGCTTCAATAAAACAGTCCCATGATAATTTTTAAAACTCTAAAATATTCTTAAAAAGTTTTCTGTAATGTATCTGGCATATATAGATTACATGATGTTTTAGTGTAGCATAAGAACTTGTTTGGAATGACCTGCATAAATCACTTTAGATTTTGCCACTTGTAAGTATTGCAGAAATCTCAAATTCATTAGGATGAAATTTTATATCACATCAAAACATGTATTCTGTACCTATAAAGATATACTCTATGCAAAACAGGTTACTTATACCTGTAGTCTATACATACAATTAAAATACCTTAAATTAGGAGTAGAGCAGATATTTGAATCTTTTAGAAGAATTCACAAACCTGTGCAAAGATCTTTACCAGCCTTGTGTTGTGTGAAGGCCTGATCTGCAAGTATTCTCTCCACCACTGCTTAGCATACACAAGAAACAAACGCTCTTTTTCTGCTGTTTTCTGGCGTTCTAAGGCAAGCTACAGTAAAAATAAATTTATTTAACTTTAATATTCCTGATATACATTCATGCTATGAGAAAAAATTCTAAACTGTAAATGGTCACCACAGTAAGCAGTGGCAGCATCAATTCCTTCCATTCTGTTAAAAAAAAAAAAAAAAAAAAAGGCAGCAGCTTAGTATTTAAAATAATAGTTATGCAAGTGCTGAAAGTAATCTTATTTAGGGTTTGAAATATTTCCTAACAACTAATGAAAACTTAGTGTTATACTTCTTATTTGGATGCTAACACACCAAAGAGCTAGTTGTGTGTCTTATTAATGAAAGTGGAGGACAACCTCTCTGTGTCTTCATGTTAATATTTACTGGCTATCATCATGAGGGGAAAGGTAGTAAGAAGAAACACATATGTCATGTATACAAGAAAAAGAAGTGTGCTGAAGCTACCTTATTTTTCTGCTTAAAGGTGATTAAAATTAGGTTTAAAGGATAAAACATACATGGTGATGTAATTTGAAATAAAATTGTGATTGATTTTTTTTTAATTACAAAGGAGAAACAGCTGCTTATAGGGAATTTTTAGATGAGTATCATTGTTCAACATGAATACTCTTCAAGACAATTTAAAAATCCAATGTCAGAGAAGAATACTTTGTATACTACTAGTGAAAGACTCAAGGAGCTCAGTCTATTTAGTTTAACAAAAAGAAGGTTAAGGAGTGATTTGATTACAGTCTATATGTACCTACATAGAGAACAAATATTTGATAATGGGCTCTTCAATTTAACAGAGGAAGACATAACCCAACTCAGTGGCTGGAAATGGAAGCTAGACAAATTCAGACTGGAAATAAGGGGTAAATTTTTAACAGCAATGGTAATTAACCATTGCAACAGTTTGCCAAGGGTCACGGTGAATTCTCCATCACTGGAAATTTTTAAATCAAGATTGGATGTTTTTCAAAAAGATATGCTCTAGGAATTCTTTTGGGGAAGCTCTCTAGCCACTGTTACACAGAAAGTCAGATTACATGATAACAATGGTCCCTCCTGGCCTTGGAATCTATGCCCTGGTCTACACCGCGGGAGGGGCGGGGGGGGGGGAAGAAATCGATCTAAGTTATGCAACTTCAGCTATGTGAATAATGTCGCTGAAGTCGACATACTTAGATCGACTTACCGTGTTGTCTTCACCGTGGTGAGTCGACTGCTGCCGCTCCCCCATCGACTGCTTGCGCCTCTCACGGCGCTGGAGTACAGGAGTCGACGGGAGAGGGCTCGGGGGTGGGGGGGTCGATTTATCGCATCTAGATTAGACACAATAAATCAATCCCCGCTGGATCGATCGCTGCCCGCCGATCCGGCGAGTAGTGTAGACATACCCTTAGTATCAACAGGTCTGAAATTTGACAGCTGGGTGAATTTAAAAACAAAACAAAAACACTCTCCGTACAAATTATGAATTACTTACTTGAGTATTAACTATTTCCTGGGACAGTGTCTTATTTAGCTGTGGATACATCTCAAGTTTGATATTTAGGACTCCAACAGAAACCTTTGATTCTGTACCTTTGAACCAAAATATTGCTTGATCAATTCACTGAGAATTTCAGAGGCATCTATGACATATAGATCAGTCAACCAAGAACGAACACAAAAAAATTAAAAAAAAAAAAAAAAGTATCTGTCCCTTTTAATTCTGAAAAGAAAGAAAGATGCAAGTTTTTCTTACGATCATATTCGATTGAAGCTTTAATATTTGTGTGTGTATTTTATTATATGTATGACAGCAGCATCTTGAGGCCTCAATCAAGGATAAGGGACCCACTACATTAAGTATTGTACAAAAAGATTTTAAATCCCCCCCCCAAAAAACAGACAGTCATTGCCCCAGAGATCTCACAATTTAGGATTATGACCTGATGTTAACAGGTATAAGAAACAAAAACAGTTTAGAAGAGGATGAGGCAACAGTGAAATTAGCAACATAAGCAACAGTATCAGCTAGCTATTTGTCTAGCTCAGGGGTTCTCAAACTGGGGGTCGTGACCCCTCAGGGGGTCACGAGGTTATTACATGGGGGTCGCAAACCCCACTTAATCTCCAGCATTTATAATAGTGTTAATATAAAAAAAATGTGGTTTTAATTTGGGCGGGGGGTGGGGAGTCACACTCAGAGGCTTGCTATGTGAAAGGGGTCATCAGTACAAAAGTTTGAGAATCACTGGTCTAGCTACATCAAATGGCAGCATCTACAAAATACATCACATGCATCACAACACAGGTAAGACATAAGGGGAGTTTGAAGGAGGACAAGATAGTGGTTTTATGGATTCTAATGCTTTGAGTGAACAAGTAGAAAAATGACAGGAGTGTTTCCATTAATAACTAAAAATTATTCAAATCCTTATGCTCAAATGTTTTTTGTGTACTTTTCAGACCCTCTTCTACCCAAATCTGTGGTTTTGTGTTAAACTTTTTGAATAATTTTATTTTGTCACTGAGCTATTTGGTTCTTTTTATTTAATTAAAAAAAAAAATCCACAAAAGTATTGAAGGTAATATAAAACAATGGTGTGATCATAGTAGGGTTGTTTTTCCTTAAACAAGCTTCTTGTCAGGGTTTTACTCCTTGTAGATCAACACTGGACTAATCCATAAAAAAAAAAAAAAAAAAAAACCACCACATTTTTTTTTAAATTAGCACTTATGTAATACCTAAAATGTACAAACAGTAATGATTTAATCCTCACAACAATATTCTAAAATATGTAGGCAAGTTGTTCCTGTTTTACAGATGTAGCAACTGTGACAGAAAATACTCAAGTGACCTACCCAAGAGTACAAAGTGAGTCTATTGCAGAGCTAGGACTGGAAGTCAAGATCTTCTTCCTCCTATCCTAAGTCCATGTCTGGTCCATTAAACTATAGTGCCTCAAGACTTAAAAGTTCCACCCCAATTGGAAAAAGTCATATATTAAAGCTACACTTAATGATAAACCTATACATTTAAAACTGAACTACTATCTTAGCAGCAACATGCTTTAGTCAATCACAGTAACCTGTAGAACTGAGAGCACAACACAGTGCTCTCTGTGGCTGGTTTTAAAACTGCTGTTCAGAACTCTGAAGAGCAATGAAATTGTGAAGAATGTCAATTTCACACCAATGATGCTCTGGAGGGCTATGAGCAGAAGAGGCAGACAGGGAAATATTCACTCATAAAAAGAGAGCAAACACAAAGGCTGACAGGTGGAGTCCAGAGACTTCTTTCCTCCTAAACCTCTTGACTGTTGCAAGGGGTATAGATAAACAGCTGAGTAACAAAAACCCTTCACTCATGCAGCAGCCAGGAATCTCTAGAGCAGGTAAACAGAAAAAGCCTTCTCCCTTCCATTTGCTGTGGTAGTTGGAATTTCAGATTTGACATCGCTACTAGCTATAGGCTGACAAAATATGAAGCCCCTATCCAGGGTTCAAAGACAGCACCTTGGTAAAAATCCAGCACCCTCCCCTTTCACAGTAGGTGGAAATGAGCTTCTCTGCAGGCTGACCCTAGAACTTCCTGGTGGTGGATCAGCCTCATCTTTTGGATCTGTCTGGCTAGGTGGTCTTGTCTGGTTATTTATTTAACCTCTGCAGAATACAAATGGAGAGGAGGTCCCACCTCACAATTTCTCCAATCATAGAAGCGAATTTGGAATATTATATTTTCTGTATCAGATGACAGTAAAGAAGAATCTGATTACAGGTATCCCATGCAATTTATTAGGAGATATTATTCTATGTTAGTTAGCCAAACCATGATGAAACCATATTGTAAATACTGGTTTCAGCCACAAGCAATTTTTATACAATTTTTAATTTGCCATTATAGCTGAAGTGTCTAATCTTACCTACACCCAGAAGTTCTACAGCAACATTTGTTACTCTGTTCTCTGCACCAAGGACTGATCGCCATTCCAAGAAATAAGATGCCACTAATGTGGTCTCACCAAACGTGTCAGTTTTGATCAGAACCATATGCACTGGATCACATATTGATAACATAGTGGTTGCATCCACCATTTTACTTCCGTCACCTGCCATTATTAGACCAATACAAAATAACAAGCACATTACAGATAGATTACTTCAATCACAATATTGTAATTAGAAATTCTCCCCACTAGAATTGCTTTAAGAGAACACACAATTACAGCCTCTAAAACTTTTTTTTTTAAATTACTGCGCAAGTTAAAAAGCAATCAGTTCTGGCCACTCATCTCCCCCAATCTCAAAAGAAGATATAGGAGAAATAGAAGGGGTTCAGAAACAAAATGACAGAGGCATGGAAAGACTTCCATATGAGGAAAGACTGAAAATATTAGGGTTGTTTAGTTTACAAAGGTGACAAATGGAAGGAGTCAAGATGCACGTACAGAGAATAATGACTGTTAGAGAGAAAGTAAGCTTGGGCACTCTTATTTGGCCTTTCTAATAATACAAGAACAATGAGACATTCAGTTAAATGAAAAGGTAACAAATTTAAAACTGATAAAAGGAAATATTTGGGGGATTTTTTAAACCACGATGCATACTTAACCTGTGGAACTCATTGCCACAAGATATATTTGAGGAAAGCTCTTAATAAAATTTTAAAAGATAGGTATTTAATGAGAATATCCTCAATTACATTAGCTGGGATACTTTAAAAAATAAATAATATAACCCATCATGCTTCAGGGCACAAGTCCTGGGGGGGAGGGATAGCTCAGTGGTTTGAGCATTGGCCTGCTAAACCCAGGGTTGTGAGTTCAATCCTTGAGAGGGCCACTTAGGGACCTGGGGCAAAAATTGGTCCTGCTAGTGAAGGCAGGGGGCTGGACTCGATGACCCTTCAGGGTCCCTTCCAGCTCTATGAGATAGGTATATCTCCATATATTTTATTTTTATTTTTAAGTCAACTACTAACTGACAGCAGTTAGAAAGAAACTTCCCCTGTGGTCAGGTTATTCCAGAATAATCTTGTATGGGCTTTCTAATACCTTCTTTTGAAGCATCTGGTAACATAGGTGAACCACTGATCTGATGTGGTACGACAACTCTTATGTTCTTGTGTTTTCATTTATACCACTGTATGCACGAATGTGGACTCTTCATCTGCTGTTTTACTATCTGACTATTTTACCAAAATAACGTATAGTTCTTTTGGTACAATATAAAATTAATGATAGGGCCTTCTAATATTTTCAATAGGACAATGGAATGTGTCTAGTCTGAGTGGCTACAAGGCTTCTACCTTGAACTATGCAGTCAAGGCACAGCAATATTCCAGCACGACATACATCCTGTTTCATCTTGTTAATTCAATTCATCTTGTTAATTCAATTAAAATATGGTAATCTTGCCCATTAAACTCCTTTTTCAACATATTTTGACTGTTTTTCCCAAGTTAACAGATTCTTTCTGTATCCCTTTAGGAAAGGAATTGGCATTATTGTACCAAAGCCTACAGGCAACAATAGATGTGGCAGTAGCCACCATCTGTATTGACAGGCTAATATTATTAATTTAGCCACCTCTAATGTGATCTAATCCATCTACATGTTTTAATTCTGATATGATACATACTCAAATATTATTGCAATGGTCACAAACAACCCCTACATTTCCAACTAAATCATGATTAGGTTAATGTAGTTTTGAAAAAATAAAATAGACAATGAACACTTTCACTTGTATTTGCTATATTATTGATCAAAATAATATCAAATAATTTGAAACAACTCCATAAGGTTAGCACAATACATGACATTATTTTCAGACTTCCTTACCTAGGCTATCCTTGTGTACTTCAAGTAAAAAACCATCATGAAAATCTGGTTCACAGGCACATGGGACGGGTTTAGAGCGGAAACGTTGGTTTCGAAAGTGCAAACACAGAGTGAAGGTAGAACAAATTTGACCAGGTAAAGGTTCAGGTTCTTGCAGATGTTCCAGAAAAGCTTTTCCACCCAAAACCTGAAGGTAAAGATACCTCCGTGTTGGGTCAATGTTAGCTGCAAAGTGTAGCAATAAATGTGAAGAAACTGCCAACAGGTCTTAAGAAATGTTTTTAAAACATCAGTAAACTAATAAAAAAAGGTCACAAGATATACTTCCAAAGAAAGTGTTTGAAAGAATGGATAAAACTGGTTCTTAAAATATTTAGCAAACATTTCAATTTATACTAAAATGTGTGATTTGTTGTTATTGTTGCTGCTGCTGCTTACATGGCATGTCTTTCTTCTATTTACACTGTTTTATTTCCTTTTGATAAACAGGAAAACCTCTTGCTTTCTGTACATTATGGTAATTATTTTAACTGAATTCCTAAAACACAATCAAAACTTCATTAAGTTCAAATAGCTAACCTTACATCTTGTACGTAAAATTTCATATTTCTTATGGAACTATGATCCAGATATTAAATTAACAAAAACATACTTTTTTGCAGTACTGGAGGTTGTCTGTCAACAAAATGTATAGAAGGTTTTGGAGTTGAAGTCATCTCTCTGTCATTCATATCCTAGAATTATAGTTAAAATACATTTTTAAAGAGTCAAGGAAGGAAATAACGCTCTTGAAACCCTGAGAATCCCTCACTCCCACCCCTACAATGCCTCAAACACCACCCTTCTCATGAGTGGCTAGGACCTTCCGTCCGACTGGATAGTTTAATACTGTACACATAACTTCAACTGATTTCAAGAAACAATAGTGTCATTCAATGATGTCAGAGTAAACGTTAAACTGATTTGCTAACAATTTGGTAGCAATTATTAAAGCTAATATAAGTAACATTTGAGTGCATTGAGCTTTCACTCTCTCGTGAAAGAATTTCCACAATGCCAAGATGATGATATTTTCACTCTGATTCACATATTTTCTTTTTCAAAAGTTACTCACGGTTACAAATGTAAGTTCTTTCATAACATCATCAATGATTCCTCTCCGTCTTAGGGCTTTCATCAGATCTTCTGCGGATAACTGTTGATGCTCAGGCGCTAATTCTTCACGTATAGTCTCAGCAAGTACTTCTCGGATTCTGCCATGGACATCCATCTAAACAGAACACTTTATTACTCCTGGGAGAATTCTGCGCTACTGCGCACGTGCACAATTAATGAGCCCCGCAGATTATTGCATAGAAAAAAAAGCTTCTGCCAAAATGTTGCTGCAGTCCACCTTTTGCCCACCAGAGGGTACTGTGGTGCAAAAACAGCAGCAGCTCCCAGCTATGGGGAGACAGACAGCGTAGGGTTCTGGGGGGCGGGGGTCAGACAGGGGCTCATAAGGGCTAGTTGGGGAGGACAGACTGGGGCAGGGGCTGAATGGGAGTGGAGCACAGGGCCTCAGGGGGGGCAGAGACACATAGGGATGGGGGAGGGGGTGCAGAGCTACATAGGGAAAGGGGAGTGGCTGGGTGGGGACACAGACACATGGGAACCAGCGGGAGGGGGTACAGGGACACAGGGTGGCTGGGTAGGGGCACAGAGACACATGGAGATGGAGGAGCGGGTGCAAAGCTACAAAGGATAGGGGAGTGGCTGGATGAGGGCACAGAGGCAGATGTGCCTGACTGAATGGGAGAGGCTAGGGGTCATCCAGGGTCTGCAAGGGGAAAGCTCCCCAACAATCCCTCCCCACCCCCCAAAAAAAACCCTGTTCCATACCTTTTCCCACCCATACCCAACAACCCTCCAAGTTCACATCCAGGCTCCTCCCCAGCAATTTACTTCCCTCTCCCTCAGCTCCTCCATTACCCTTGACTCTCCCAAGCCTTTGCACTTTTTCTGAGGAGTGCGGGAAATATGGTTCTGTATTGTAGTTTAAATGAATTATTACTCAGAGTTCTGTATTAATATGCCTAGGAAGGAATCTATTTGTCAAAAAACATTTCCTGAATCTTGTGTGTTTTCTGTACTGTTACAGACATACTTGCTGACAGGTATTTTGAAACAAATGACCAAAAATAATTGAAACTGGTGTGATTATACTGTAATATTTTGACAAATAAAATATGCAGAATTTTAAAATATTGGCAGAGAATTCCACCAGGAGTAACTTTATATTACATCCTGTACAACAATCTACCCAACCTCTGACAGGATCTAAAAACACTACTTTTTGATACTCCTACAATATTTAAATAAGCCATATCCCTCAATGAAAGTAGAGTGCTCTTAGAACTATACGCTTCTGAACAGCATGGTAGTGGATTAAAATTAACAATCCTGCAAACAAACAGCAGTCCAGATGAAACAGTAATACAGTACACAACATATTTCCCATTTTGACTGTGGGGAGAATGGTCATCACCAGTTTCCAAAAACAGGAGAAATCACAAAATACTTCCCTACATTACACTGGTAATTTTGCAGCTACCTCTAACCTTCACTTCCAAATTGTGTATATAATTATTTTTATTTGCTAATAATGTCAGCAGTCATTAAAACCAATAAAAACAACACTTGAGTGCACTGAGCTTCCTTTCTCTATTGAAAGCATTTCTACATTCACAATAATAATGGAGGATTTCAGCTAACTCCATACTGACTGGGTACATCACAGGACGGGATGCAGATATACAATTTCTAGACACCATTAAGGACTGTTTCTTGGAGCAGCTAGTCTTGGAACCCACGAGGGAAGAGGCAATTCTTGATTTAGTCCTAGGCAAGGCCGTCCCTAGGAGGGTGCGGGTCCCGGGACAAATCAGCCTCCCCGCTAGTCTCCTCTCCTCACCGTCCGCCCATCTGCCACTTGCCTCCTCACACACACACCCTGCTACCCTTCTCCCTGCAATCCCACCACTCGCCTCCCCACCGTCCGTCCGGCACACTCCCCAGTCCGCCCACCCCACCGCGGTCCTCCTCGCCCCCCCCCCACTAGTCTCATCGCCATCCGTCCAGCGTGCCCCCCCATCCGCCGCTCTCCTTCTCGCTGTCCGCCTGCCTCCCCATTCACCTCCTCACCCCAATCATCTGCCTCATCTCCCCACCTGCCTCATCATCTAAATATCACAACAAATGGTGTCCAAATCCTACATCGGTTGGGATGCAGGACAAAGGGCTAAATATTGGGACAGTCCCGATTTTATCAAAGCATGGGACCCCCCAAAGCGCGGGGCCCAGGGCAGTCGCCCCAATTCGCCCTACTCAAGGGACAGCTCTGGTCCTAGGTGGATCACAGGATCTGGTCCAAGAGGTGAATAAAAGCTGAACCACTCAGTAATAGTGACTGAAATGTAATTAACATTTAACATACTGGTGGAGGGGGGGAAATCTGAAAGAAATCCACAAAAGTATAATTTTACTTCAAAAAGCGGAACAAAAATGAGAAAGCTAGTTAAATGGAAATTAAAAGGAACAGTCCCAAAAGTGAAATGCCTGCAAGCTGCATGGGAACAATTTAAAAACACCATAACAGAAGCTCAAACTAAATGCATATATTTAAAAAAAAAACCCAAAAAAACAGTAAGAGGACCAAAAAAATGGCACCATGGCTAAACAGAGTAAGAGAGGCAGTTAGAGACAGAAAGGCACCCTTTAAAAATTTGAAGTCAAATCCTACCGAGGAAAATAGAAAGGCGCAGAAACCCTGGCAAGTCAACTGTAAAAAGTATAATTAGACAGGCCAAAAAAGAAAAGCAACTAGCAAAAGACCCAAAAACTAAAGCAAAAATATTTAAAGTACATCAGAAGCAGGAAGCCTGCCAATCAGTGGGGAAAATGCACGATCAAGGTGCTACAGAGCAATCAAAGACGACAAGATTGTTGCAGAGAAGCTAAACGAATTATTTGCATCGGCCTTCACTGCAGAGAATGGTGAGGGAGATTCCCAGACTGAGCCATTCTTTTTAGGTGACAAATCTGAAGGACTAACCCAGAATGAGGTGTAAACAAAGATTGTTTTAGAACAAATTGATAAATTAACAGTAATAAGTCACCAGGATCACATGATAGAGTTCTGAAGGAACTCAAATATGAAATTGCAGAACTACTAACAGTAGTATGTAAAATATTGTTTAAACCAGCCTCTGTACCCAGGATAGCTAATGTAACACAGATTTTTTTTTAAATGGTCCAGAGGTGATCCTGGCAATTACAGGCCGCTAAGCCTAACTACAGGCAAACTTGTTGAAAAATATAGTAAAGAACAGAATTATCAGAGACAGAGATGAACACAGTATGTTGAGTACTCCTGGGGGAATTCTGCGCCAAAATATTAAAAATTCTGCACACAATATTTTAAAATTCTGCCCATTTTATTTATCAAAATAATGCAATGTAATCATGCCGGTTTCATTTATTTTGGTAATTTATTTAAACTACAATACAATGGATGGAGAATGGGAGTGGGGAGCACTGGAGGAAATCCCCAAAGCCCTTTGTCTAATAGTAATGTAGCTAGGTTTGATCCTTTATTTCTAGTTATTGGTCAACAAATATATGCAGCCATATGCTCAGTGTTACCTCATAGGCAACTGAAGAGCAAGTGAGGGCTGGGGAATCAAACTCACAATTTATATTGGCTGCTGACCATTTCCAGAAAGGTAAGTACCGAACAGTTCACGGAGAACATTTTGATAGGAATTTTTTTCAGCCCAAAAATTTAGACCAGTTCTAATCACTAAAGCACCATACACATTTATAAGGCCATACTGTCCTTTACACCACTCTGGCACTATAAAGGAGCCTTAAAACTTTTATACCTGTTTTATAATCCTGGGGAAATTCACAAGACAACGTGAACAATTCACTAAGCAGGCAGGCTGCTACATTCTGCTCTGCCCCAAGCCTACCTCCTCAGAAACACCCCAAACCCTTGCCTCTCTATGCCAAGTGTGCCGCAATAGTGAGCAAGAGGGACAGAGTGTCTCTCTTCCTCTCACACGCATGATTGCCCAGCCCTCCCACCCCCCATCCTAGTGGTGACTTATCTGTCTACCGGCTGCTCCGGATGCCTGAACCAACCTGCCTACGCTGCTGGGGAGGGGCACATGACCGCTCTTGTGGGCTTCCCTTTGCTTCCCCATCAGAAGACTTTTTCTGCAGAGAAGCAAAGAAATCTGCGAGGGACACAAATTCTGTGCATGCGCAGTAATGCAGAATTCCCCCAGAAGTAGTGGAAGAAGAGTCAACACAGCTTTTGTAAAGGGCAAACATGCCTCATCAATCTATTCGAATTTTTTGAGGGTGTCAACAGATATGCAGACAAGGGTGATCAGATTGCTATAATGTATTTGGACTTTCACAAAGTCTTTGACAAGGTTCCATACCTAAGGCTCGTATGAAAAGTAAGCAGTCATGGGATAAGAGGAAAGTTCTCATGGATCAGTAACTGGTTAAAAAATAAGCAGCAAAGGGTAGGAACAAATGGTCAGTTTTCACAATGGAGACAGGTAAATAAAGGGGTCCCCCAAGGATCTGTACCTGTGCTGTTGAACATATTCATAAGTGACCTGGAAAAGGGGGTAAAAAGTGAGGTGGCAAAGTTTTCAGACAATATACAATTACTCAAGATAGGCAAGTCCAAACCTGACTGAAAAGAGTTACAAGGGGATCTCACAAAACTGAGTGACTGGGCAACAAAATGGCAGATGAAATTCAATGTTGATAAGCGCAAAGTAATCAACGTTGTAAAATATAATCCTAAATATACATAGAAAATGATGGGGTCTAAATTAGCTGTTATCACTCAAGAAAGATCTTGGCGTCATCGTGGATAGTTCTCTGCAAACATCTGCTCAGTGTGCAGCAGTAGTCAAAAAAGCTAATACAATATTAGGAACCATTAGGAAATGGAAAGATAAAAAGACAGAAAATATCATAGTGCCACTATATAAATCCATGGTACACCCACACCTTGGATACTGCATGCAGTTCTGTCTCTCCTATTTCAAAAAAGACATACTAAACTGGAAAAGTTACAGAGAAGGGCAACAAAAATGATTACGGGTATGGAACAGCTTCTGTATGAGGAGAATTTAAAAAGACTGGAACTGTTCATATTAGAAAAGAGATGACAGAGGGGATATGATAGAGGTCTATAAAACCAGGAATGCTGTGGAGAAAGTGAATAGGGAACTGTTATTTACCCCTTCACATAACACAAGAACTAGAAAGTTAGTGAAATTACTAGGCAGTACATTTAAAACAAACATAAGGAAGTACTTCTTCACACAATGCACAGTCAACCAGTGGAACTTGCTACCAGGGGATGTTGAAAGGCAAAAGTATAACTGGGTTCAAAAAATAATTAGATAACTTCATGGAGGATAGGTTCATCAATGGGTATTAGCCAAGATGGTCAGGGATGCAACCCCATGTTCTGGATCTCCCTAGAGTCCGATTGCCAGAAGCTGGGAATGGATCACTCAAAAATTGTCTATTCTGTTCATTCCCTCTGAAGCACCTGGCGTTGGCCACTGTCAGAAGATAGGATACTGGGCTAGATGGACCACTGTTCTGACCCAGTATGGCCATTTTAAATATTCTTAAGATAAAACGCTGATTCAAGTTTAACGACTCTCCTCTGTTCACCCTCTCCACCTTAAGTTAACATGCAGCTTCCTCTACATTTCTTTTAGATGACTGTTTCAAGACAGTAATACTTCTTCTGGACAAAAGCAGTATCTTCAGACTCATCTCTATTCCCCACCTTGACTCAGGCATCAACTATACTAGTATAGTCAAATCTTTATTACCCCCTAGTGTGGCAACAGTTCTACCAGTAAAAAGATGCTAAATACTGTTATAGTTATTCCCATTCAGGTAAGGAAATAACTATACTGGTTTAATACACCTTTACACTGGCATAACTGCATATACAATAACGCCTTTACCAGTATAAAAGTGTTTCAGTAAAAAAAAGACAAAAAAACAAACCTCATCCCCTACCTAAAATAGCTATACTATTCAAACTCAAGTGCAAACCAGGCCTCAACTATTTGGCTTCCCTGTCCATTATCTTGACAGCATTCCAGACCTTGAACTCTCCTCCTCCCACATATCTACAAATCTGACCATTATGAAATCTTATCCATGCTTTTGTATCATTTTGTGTCTCAAACTCCAGAGTTCTGCCCACACATTGTGTCTAGTATACCCTCGTCCCTACAAGGATGGTCTTGTGTTCAAGGGACTAGGCTGGGATTCATGAGATCTGGGTTCTGTTGCTGGTTCCATCACAGACTTCCTGTGTGACCATATGGAAGTTACTTAATCTCTGTATCTTAGTTCCTCTACTGTAAAGTTGGGATAAATATACCTCCCAATCTCTCAGGTACATTGTAAGGCTAAATTAATTAGTGTAGGTGAGGTACTCTGATTCTATGGTGCTAAGTACCACAGAAATGTCTATAAATAAGCTTCACATAGTTCTCGTCTGTTCCAACATCCAGTTCAAACTTTATCATCTTTAAAAGAAGAAACAAAGCCCTCCATGAATTTTCTCCAATTTACCTCAAAGACCTTGTCTTTTCCTACTCCCAATCCCTTTCACTTATCTACTACTAGCCTCCTCTGTCCTGTTACACAATTTGGTAGCTGATGGTGCAAGAGTCTTCTCTTAAGGTCCTGCCTTTTGCAGCAACCTCCCTTTCTCTCTCCACCTTACCCACCCTATCTCACTTCACAGAACTGAAATCACAGCTTTTCTCTATGGCCTATGTATCTTTCCAGCTCTCCCAAAGATTGAGAAGAGAGAAAAACAGACTAAGGGGTCTGAGCTTGGTATTTTTTGTGATATATAAAAAAAGACAAATGGAGCAAGCCCAGGAAAAGACTAATCAGAGCAAAGAGGAGAGGAGAAACAAGATGAAGGAATAATAAACAGATGTTGGAAGGGGGCAATAATTAGGCAAGCAGATGCTTGCCCTAACAAAAGTGGAGTAGAAAGAAAAACCTCACTTTTAAAACAAACCCTGAGGCAGAGGGAAGGATAATAAGGCAGGACACATATTGGGAGGCTGTTTATTTGAAATCACTCAGTGACCAGAGCCATTGCTTTTCTGACCAGGAGATCCCATAAGGAGATTCAGTCACCAATTTGATTACATTCATTGTGTTTTCGCATTACAGGGCAAACCGCACAAAGGTTGTCATCTGCTCCTCGACACCTTCATCTTTTTCTGTCCCCTACACAGTAGATTAAGTGGACAACATTAAGTCCAGGAAAGAAGCAGGAATGGACAGAATATATCCAGAATTCCTGAAAAACCTTGGTCTGAAGGTGACTAGTAGTCTTCTTCAGCAACATCCACTCTTCCGGTATAATATCAAAAGAGTGGAAAGGGGGCCAAGATCATAGTCATTCTGAAGCCTGGAAAAGAGGCCACTGACCCAAAAAGCCACCAGCCCTTAGCAGTTGCTATAAACTCTTGGAGCAGCTCCTACTTCAAAGGTTACAGCAGATACTGCAGCAACTGGTGCCCAAAGAGCAGGCCGGATTTAGAAATGGTCACAACTAGTGTGACCGGGTGCTGGCCTTAACTAACTACATAGAACCCAGCTATCAGCATTAATTAAAAGCAGCAGCAGCATTCATTGATCTGTCTTCTGCATATGATACTGTATGGTGCAAACATCTTCTGTTGAAGCTACCATTAGCTTTCTCATGCCAATCAACCATCAAACTCATCACCGAGATTCACTGTACGTCTTGGTAAATCTGCCAGCAAATCACAGAGATCTGTCTGCACTATTCAATTTCTACACCAGTGAGAATCCGGTCACATCATCCCATAAATCCATCCATGCAAACAATATTGCACTAGCAACGCAAGCGTCTCTCTGAAGGCCGTAGAAAAGATGATGAACAATAACCTCCAGACACTTGAGACATATTTCAAAACTTGGTGACTGAAACCCAATGCTCTGCCTTCCATGTGAATAAACATACCAAAGTGCCACTGAAAGTGGACTTTTGTGGTCTGCCTCTACCACATGACTACAACCCAGGGTACCTTGGAGTTATCCTCAACTAGATGCTGAACTATTGCCAATACCTTGATAACACCAAAAAGAAGATAAAGACAAGGGCTAACATCATCCAGAAGCTCACTGGCACATCTTGGGGATGATATGCACACATGCTTCAAACATCAGTACAAGCTCTGGTCTTGGCAACAGCAGAGTATTGTGCACCAGTTTGTATGCAAGAGCTTCCACACCAATCTTGTTGACACTGAAATCAATGTCACACTTAAGATTGTTAGTGGTTCTCTCAAATCAATGCCAACCAATACTGGGGTTCTCCATTTTGGAAGGCATCGTGCCAGTCAACATCAGGTGAGATGCTGCTGTGGTACAGGAGTACAACAAGATCCTGGCCACTCCGGACCAACTCATACACATAGACCTCAATTCACTCCCTCTCTCCCAACTCAAATCCAGGAAGCCTTTCCAGATCCACACGTCAAGGATACAGGCCAACGGAAAAGCTGCCAGCACTCACTGGCTCCAGTCATGGACTGCTTGCAATGTTCCAATCAAAGACCTGATTGAAGATACAATGAAAACGTCCAGGCACTTTGCCGTCCCCCTATGCAGCGGGCAGCACTTAACCCCATTTGGGCAACGCACAGAAGGTGCAGAAAACTCCTCCACAAACGGAAAACCCAAAGAACCACCAAATTGTGGCTGTGGTGAGGTACAAATCAGGGACCCACCAGCTCCCTTCGTGCTTGCAGGCTGGCTCGTGGGTGGGGGCACTTGCCTACCCCCGAACGGCGTTAGAATGGCTNGCGGGCAGCACTTAACCCCATTTGGGCAACGCACAGAAGGTGCAGAAAACTCCTCCACAAATGGAAAAACCAAAGAACCACCAAATTGTGGCTGTGGTGAGGTACAAACCAGGGACCCACCGGCTCCCTTCGTGCTTGTAGGCTGGCTCGTGGGTGGGGGCACTTGCCTACCCCCGAACGGCGTTAGAACGGCTGTCCAACCACACCACACACACACACACACAGTGAAGCTGGCAGTGGCACGAGCCCCCCCATACCCGCAGGGCAAAGCCCTGGCATCAGCTGACCCAGCACGCGCGCTTCCAACGGCGGAGGGGGCTATTCGCCGGTCTCCCCCCGCCCCTCACCCTGGTCAGCTGCTGCCGGATGATCTGCTTCAGCTCCGAGGCTTTCTCCGGGGGCAGCGCCATGGCGAGCCCCAAGCACGGCAGCGCCTACGGGACACGCGCCCTGCCCGGTACCCAGCCCCGACCCGTCCTCTCTCATGAATCCCCTGCGGGGCTCCTCTCACTGACTCCTCTCACCCCGCCCCACCCACCACGCTCAGCGGCCGCGCGCGCGCGCTCCCCTCCCCCCGCAACCGCTTTTCGAACTGGCGCACAACTAGGGCGCGAGGGTGCCCTACTCAAACGCCTGCTGGAAACCAGACTCTCCTCCATCGCCGGTGTATTAAACTGCTCCCTGTAGCAATGTGCTAGCGGTAGCAGTTACTGATAGGTAGTGGATTGTAAGAAGCTGCTATTGTAAAAAAACTGCTACCTGATGTAGCAAATGCCTACAGATAGCACTTTGTCCCCTGCACTCATGGCAGGATACAGTATTCTCTAGCCAGGGGTAGGCAACCTATGGCACGCGTGTCGATTTTCAGCGGCACTCACACTGCCCAGGTCCTGGCTGCCAGTCTGGGGGGCTCTGCATTTTAATTTAATTTTAAATGAAGCTTCTTAAACATTTTAAAAACCTTATTTACTTTACATACAACAATAGTTTAGTTATATATTATAGACTTAGAGAAAGAGACCTTCTAAAAATGTTAAAATGTATGACTGGCACGCGAAACCTTAAATTAGAGTGAATAAATGAAGACTCGGCACCCCACTTCTGAAAGGTTGCTGACCCCTGCTCTAGACCATTCCTAACACAAGTAAGTCCAACCTGCTCTTAAAAATCTCCCCTGATGGAGATTCCCTTCCCTAGGCAATCTATTTCAGTGCTTAACCACTCTGACAGTTAGGAAGTTTTTCCTAATGTCCAACCTACATCTCCCTGGCTGCAATTTAAGACCATTGCTTCTTGTCCTAGCCTCAGTGGTTAAGGAGAACAATTCTTCTCCCTCCTCCTTGTAACAACCTTTTATGTACTTGAAAACGGTTATCATGTTTCAGGCTTCCCTCATAGGTCATGTTTTCTAGACCTTTAATCATTTTTGTTGCTCTTCTCTGGACTTTCTCCAATTTGTCCACATCTTTCCTGAAACGTGGCACCCAGAACTGGACACAATACTCCAGTTGAGGCCTAATCAGCGCAGAGTAGAGTGGAAGAATTACTTCTCTTTTCTTGTTTACGACACTCCTGCTAATACATCCCAGAATGATGTTCACTTTTTTTGCAGCAGTGTTACACTGTTGACTCATATTTAGCTTGTGGTCCACTATTATCCCGAGATCCCTTTCCACACTACTCCTTCCTAGGAAGTCATTTCCTATTTTGTATGCGTGCAACTGATTGTTCCTTCCTAAATGGAGTACTTTGCATTTCTCCTTATTGAATTTCATCCTATTTACTTCAGACCATTTCTACAGTTTGTCCAGATTATTTTTAATTTTAACCCTATCCTCCAAAGCACTTCCAACCCCTCCCGGCTTGGTATCATCCGCAAACTTTATAAGTGTACTCTTTATGCAATTATCTAAATCATTGATGAAGATATTGAACAGAAATGTATTCAGAACTGAATCCTGCAGGACCCCACTCGTTATGCCCTTCTATCATGACTGTGAACCACTGATAACTACTCTCTGGGAACCATTTTCCAACCAGTTTTGCACCCACCTTATTGTAGCTCCATCTAGGTTGCATTTCCTTAGTTTGTTTATGAGAAGGTCATGCGACACAGTATCAACAACTTTACTAAAGTCAAGCNCATTATCTTTCTGGGTACACAAGTTAAGCTGACTGGTCTGTAATTCCCCAGGTTGTCCTTATTTCTCTTTCTATAGATTGGCACTATAATTGCCCTTTTCCAGTCTTCTGGAATCTCTCCCGTCTTCCATGACTTTTCAAAGATAATTGCTAATGGCTCAGATATCTCCTCAGTCAGCTCCTTGAGTGTTCTAGCAGGGCCACCCAGAGGGGGGGGCAAGTGGGGTAATTTGCCCCAGGCCCTGCAGGGGCCCCCAGCCCCACAAGAATGTCTGAGGCTCCTCCGGCCCCGGCCCCACCTTCCCCCATCACCCGGCGCCTCAGCGCGCTGTGTCAGGAGCAGCCCTGGACAGCGCTGCAGCGGCGTGTGTTATTTGTTTATATTCATCCTTTGTAATTTGACCTAGTTTCCACTTTTTGTAGGCCTCTTTTTTGATTTTTAGATCATTGAGGATCTCCTGGTTAAGTCAGGGTGGTCTCTTGCTATACTTCCTATCTTTCCTATGCAGTAGTATAGTTTGCTCTTGCACCCTTAATAATGTGTCTTTGAAAAACTGCCAATTGTCTTCAATTGCTTTCCCACTTAGACTTACTTCCGATGGGATCTTACCTACCAACTCTCTGAGTTTGCTAAAGTCTGCCTTCTTTAAATCCATTATCTCTATTTTGCTGTTCTCCCTCCTACCATTCCTTAGAATCATGAACTCTATCATTTCATGATCACTTCCACCCAAGCTGCCTTCCACTTTAAAATTGTCAACCAGTTCCTCCCTATTTTTCAAAATCAAATCTAGAACAGCCTCTCCCCTAGTAGGTTTCTCCACCTTCTGAATTAAAAAATTGTCTCCACTACATTCCAAGAACTTGTTGGATAATCTGTGCCCTGCTGTGTTATTTTCCCAACAGATGTCTGGGTAGTTGAAGTCCCCCATCACCACCAAGAACATAAGGTTGTTCTTATTTGCTGACTTGCCCTAATTTGCTAGAAACTGCTATCTGATGTAGCTAATTCCTACAGTTAGCAGTTTCTTACACTAAAGGGAATTTGCTACCTGTAGCAGCGACAAGTCCTAATTTGCTAAAAACTGCTATCTGGTGTAGCTAATTCCTACAAATAGCAGTTTCTTACACCATAAGGTGTATGAAACTGCGATCAGCAGGAATTTTCTACCTGTAGCAAGCAGGGGTAGTGCATTGTTACCATTAGCCGTTACTTATACATATGGATGTTCTTATGTGCTGACTTGTCCTAATTTTCTAAATCTTTACAGTGGTATGGGCTGGAAGCATAAAGTGTTCAGCTTCCAAACGACCCTGCCTGGATTCATGTTAGCTGGAAACGGGACATGTGGAGGATAATTTAAACTCTTAATTTCCTTAGGGTTCATCTTCAATATACTTCTATGCTGGTTCAATCTCTGACCATTACAGTTCATCAACTCAGCAGGCAGGCACAGGCAGCAATGCACTTGTCCTGTTGCTTTGACTGAGAAAGGTTCCTGATCAAAGGAAGTGTAGATTCCAGCAAGCTCCTGGGGTAATATCTCATTGAAGATGAAAGGACTTGTTCAGAAATAGATTTTGAAGTCTGTAGGGTAAAGATGAGCCAGATGGGTTTGTCTCCATGCAGGTATATTTTAGTCTCTGGGGGGTGGGTAGACAGGAGAGAGTATTTTTCATTTCCTATTTCCATTATTGAGGACCATCTATGCTCACCTGAAATTTTTCCTGGCAGATGCAGTTCCTATCTATTTATTACAGGGTGAAAATATGGCTGCCATCACACAGAGGCATTAGTGGTGGTGGAGGTGAGAAGAGGGCCAAAAAGTCCTTTCCCTCCCCCAAACACTCCCATGCATGTGAAAGCCATAATGTTGCTGCTGTCTAAATACTCTGATGGCAAACGGGTAGGGGCAGAAGGCACTGTCAGCTGTACTGGGCATCCCAGAGGAGCCATGTGTTACCAGTTTTCCCTGTTACTTTGGGGTATTCTCATTTATTATGGTTACTCTTCTGGGGGAGGGGAGGTTCTGTAATTCAATCCATGTACTGCTTGTGTCACTTGTGTTCTTATAGTATCTCTACTTCTCCCTTCTGCAAGTTCCCTCCCAACGGAGCTATCCTGTAGGACCTAGGTTCCCCAGGGCTGGGTTCTTCCAGCCCCAGAATCAGATGAACACACACATTAACAGAGTGCGTCTGAGAGGACCGGGTTAATCACCACTCCCAAGCTGACCCCTTATATGTTCCTGGATTCAGCAGGCTGGGTCGAGCAGCACCTTCAAGCTGTCACCCTCATATGCCTTGGGCACCGCACTGGAATAGAGTACACCTGAGCAGGCTGGGTCGAGCAGCACTTTCAATCGGCCACCCTCATATGCCACTGGACTCAGCAGACTGGGTCGAGCAGCACTTCCAAGCTGCCACCCTCATATGCCCCAGGTTCAGCACATCCCTATCCCCACTTTCACGTTACAATTGTTCTGGTAATAACCCACTTGATGAGCAAACCCCACAGGATTTTTGGGCGCTGCAGGGATCTTTAGCTTAGATACGAGGAGCGTTGCTGCAGAGCAAATGGGGAAGCCAAAAAACACCCATGAGGGGGAGAGAGAGAGAGAGAGAAGCAACCAGCTTAACCAGTAAAGTTATTTATTGCCAGGTAATAACCATACAAGAGAAACCAAACAAACAAAACAGTGATAATATTAACTCTAACTTAATTTTTAGTATAAAAGTCAGGTTTAGAAAATTATAACTGATTACACAAGTCAGGATAAGAAGGCTATACAGAGAGAGAGAGAGAGATGGGTTTTCACCACTCAGTGAAGCTTGAATCGATTGGGGTTCCCAGGTGGTGGTGGTAGCTGAGGGTCCAGAGTGCTGGAGATAGGCAGAACCCCCAGCATGATCAGTCAGGAGAAGATGAAGTCCCAATGGAACTGATGCAGATTTTGGATCCAGGCATCAGAGCACTTACTTGACCGTGGGTAGGGGTTTTTGTAGGGAAAGAACAATGGTTCAAGGGAGAATACTAGATTTGTTTGTGGGTAAACTGATGCTCAATGGAGTATACCAAAGTTGTTTTGTTCAGGCTAGACAATAGGAACTGATCAACTGGCTATGGCGGTGTTCCTTCGAGGAAGCTCACAATGCAATTAGGCAGCCTCAGTATTTTGGATACCAATAAAGGATTTATTACTAGAATTGGTCTGATAACTACTGAGCTGGGTGTGTGCAGGTGTGGGTTTATTAACATCTGGAGAATAGATCCCACATCATGCAGTGCTTTCCTGCTTTTCTGGTCCCAGGGTTCAGTGCCGTTCTTGCCTTGGAATCTCTGTTCTCTATTCTGTATGCTAATGGGGATGCCTCCCTGTCTCATCCTTGATGCAAATGAGGCTAGGGGAGTTTCCTTACTCCTGTCACCCTTGTCCGGAGGGATTTAGGTGTGTCTTCCACTGCCTTTTCATTGCTTTTTGTAAGTCTTTCTTCTGATTAGTTTTGGTTCAAGCAGAGGCTGGGGGGGTGGTCTTTCGTGAGTCAGAGAGGCTGGATACTGTNCACCCTTGTCCGGAGGGATTTAGGTGTGTCTTCCACTGCCTTTTCATTGCTTTTTGTAAGTTTTTCTTCTGATTAGTTTTGGTTCAAGCAGAGGCTGAGGGGGAGGTCTTTCGTGAGTCAGAGAGGCTGGATACTGCGCCCTGGTTCCTCAAGAACACAGAGCTGACAGGTAACACATGCACTATGTGTGGTGTATGCTGCTACATGTATTCTGTACTGGTGAGAGCAACCCTCACTCCCCAGTGCTCCTCGTGGTCCCAGGGCTTCCCCTGGCTTTCACCAGCACAAACACTGCTCCTACCACCATTGCTTGAAGATGTACCACCTTCTCTTCCTCCACACCATGGATCAAGCTTTAGAGCCATAACTGAGCTTCCAGTTGGTAAAGTGTTCGTGACCTCTATAAAACATGACATAGGTTGATTATAATTGTTGCTACTGAGGATCTCAGACTCAGGCAAACCTTAGTAGGGAGGCAAAGAGTTCTATTGAAAAACTGACGTGGTGTTTTTGATGAGGTGAATAGCTCTTTAGAGGTTCAGGCTTCTCCCACGAAAAAATGAGCCAGCGAAGCAGCCTAGCAAAAGAAACAAACCTACCCTGCTATTTACATTAGGAGGATAATTGATGCTGAATACTGCAGCTGACAGAATGTGATATAAACAAGTATCACACAGAAAAAATATTTCACTGAAGTGTTTTCCACAGAAACTGAGATGGGGGGTGGGGAATATAACTCATGTTTTTAAATCATCACACAAATTAAAATTGGCTATACAAGCCTACTATGAAGCACTATATCTACGTCCTTCTTGGTTTCTTGTTGTAATTTCACACAACTCTGTTAATGAACTTCTCGAATGCAGTGCATTCGTTTTTGGTGGCTTCTCATGTGTCAGATACTTCCAATCCTTCATGATATGCTCATGATTAGGCAGAAGGTGACTTCTTTCAGAAAACAAAATTCTATTCAATGAGGAAAAAGAATGGTCAGCTGTAGCAGTTGTGACTGGAAGTAGAAACAGATTAATTCCTACTTCTTTCATCCCAGGAAACAAAGCACAAAAATTGGGTCGAACCATTAGTGATGATAAAGAAGTTGAAATCAAATCTACATTTGTTCATCGTCTGATATTCCACTCTGTATTCAAATTCTCTATTCTGTCCTGATCACATGACCGCCGCAATGCTGGTAGTGCCTCACTCCACTCAATTGTCGGTGTTTTATAAGACAGGCATCTGTATGTACGGCTACATAGAGGTTGATAGAATCCAAAAGTAGTTGTTGTAGAGATGTAAGAATCAAGTCAGTGTACATGACTTTTTTAGCTGTCTTAACAAACACTTCTTGTCTTCTTCATTTACGGAGTTAATATAAGTGCCCTTATTAGTCAACTTCTGAACTGAAGTCTTTGCTTCTTCCAGTACGTTTCAATGGATATCTCTCTGATTTATCCAAGTGTAGCTTCCGTTGCTGGACAGAGATCTACTACTGTTGTAGCAGATGCCTGGATGGCATTGTATAATGACCCAAGTGGTTTCAACAGTAGACTTACAAGAGAGAATGGTGATTGTGTTCTCTGAACTTAGTAGCAAAAGTAGTCCACCAGCCTCACTACTTAGATCCATACCATCTTGGTAGATACTTTCCAAAGCCAATAATAATGGTTGCAGTAATTTTGAGACAACAGCCAAGGATCGCTCATGAGAAAGTCAGTGGATTTTCCCAGGTTGGACTAATTTGAACTTCTGTCCCAATGTATCCGCTATATTTTCTAAGACGTTCAGTCCTTTTATACTCTTGCTGAAAAAGAGTAGAATTAAGACATTGAATTTATAGCTTTTTAAATGCCTTTTGAAGATTCTGCAGCTTGTACTAGTGCTAGTTGGAGCAGAAGGCCTCTGCAGTGTGTATTGGAGAGATTAGAGTTACACTTTTCTCTGAGCAAAGCTTGTACGCCATTATGGCTTCCAGAGAAGTTTGCAGATCCATCAAATGTACAAANTCACAGCCATATTCTGATCTTACTCAGTTTACCCGGATTGATGCTCTTTATGAAGAAATGGAGCGCCAGGGTCGACAGCTGCAGGCCATTTTTAACAAATTGGATCACATCGGGGTCACCATTTGTTGCATCGCAGGGGCAGGAACGAAGTCTGACCAACCAGTTTGACTNCCATGGTATGCTCACATCTTGAATACTGTGTGCAGTCCTGGTCACCCCATCTCAAAAGAGATATATTGGAGTTGGAAAAGGTACAGAGAAGGACAATTAAAATTATTAGGCATATGGAACAGCTTCCATATGAGGAGAGATTAAAAAGACTGGGGGACTTTCCATATTGGAAAAGAGACTATTGGGGGAGGGGGGGGTCTATAAAATCTTGACTGGTGTGGAGAAAGTGAAAAGCTCCCTCACATAACACAGGAACTAGGGGTCACCCAGTGACATTAATAGGCAGTGGGTTTAAAACAAACAAAAGGAAGTACTTCTTCACACAACATACAGTCAACCTGTGGAACTGTTTGCCAGGGGCTGTTGTAAAGGCCAAAACTAGAACCGGATTCAGAAAAGAACTAGATAAGTTCATGGAGGATATGTCCATCAATGGCTATTAGCCAGGATGGGCAGGGATGCAACACCATGCTCTGAGAGCCTCTGTTTGCCCGAAGCTGGGAGTGGACGACAGGGGATGGATCACTCAATAATTGTCCTGTTCTGTTAATTCCCTTTGAAGCACCTGTCATTGGCCACTGTTGGAAGACAGAGTACAGGGCTAGATGGACCATTGGTTTGACCCAATATGGCCATTCGTATGTTCTTATGCAAAAATTAGTTATAATATAATAAAAATGTTTAGTACAGAAATTCCCAACATCAGCCAAAATTGATCACTTGGGCAACACAGCTCTGTCTGCTGGAAACCTAGGCAGAGTAGGTGAGTTAATGTAAATACAGTCTGGTCCTTAAGCTTTCCCCCCTTCCCTGGCTCATCACTAGCTGTCAGGGGAGAGCTCAGTCAGACCTTGCTTACAAATAATAATTTTAAATTATAAGGTTGGCCAACATTGCCGAAACGAATGGNCCCTGGCTCATCACTAGCTGTCAGGGGAGAGCTCAGTCAGACCTTGCTTACAAATCATAATTTTAAATTATAAGGTTGGCCAACATTGCCGAAACGAATGCACCAACATTGTCAGAAAAAACAACAACTGTGTGAGGAAGTTAGTCTTTGCTCATAGTTTTCTAACCTATTATACTTTTTCAGGTAACAGTATTTTATCATACACTGTATATAATTTAAAGTGTGTATTAATGCTTCAATTTCAATTGAAATTTCCAACCAATGAAAAATTGGCAACACTGTTGTACAGTAACTCCTCACTTAACGTTGTAGTTATGTTCCTGAAAAATGCGACTTTAAGCGAAATGATGTTAAGCAAATCAAATTTCCCCATAAGAATTAATGTAAATGAGGGGGTTAGGTTCCAGGGAAATTTTTTACCAGACAAAAGACTATATTATATATATATATACACACACACAGTATAAGTTTTAAACAAACAATTTAATACTGGTACACAGTGATGATGACTGTGAAGCTTGGTTGAGGTGGAGGAGTCAGAGGGTGGGATATTTCCCTTACTGCTAAATGATGAACTAGCAATTGGCTCAGCCCTCAAGGGTTAACTCTTTCACTCTATGAGGCAGCAGGAATGGAGGGAGGGGGTATGTGTGTGAGAAATATGTGCATTTCCCCTTTAAGTACACTGCCTTGTTAATTAGATCAGCTTGCTGAGACCAGCTGCTGCAAGTTCCCTCCATCCTGAGTCCTGGTGTCCCCCCGCTCTATGGAAGATGGGGTAAGCGGGGTGCAGGAGCAGGGGGACACCCTGACATTAGCCCCCTTCTTCCTTTCCTCCCCCCCACACAGCAAGCAGGAGTCTAGGGGAGCAGCTCCAAGGCAGAGGGCAGGAGCAGCACATGGCAGTGGGGGGAGGGACAGCTGCAATTGCTAGCCTGCTGGGTGGCTGCAGCACAGGGAACTTAGGTGAGCGGGGAGCTGATAGGGGGTCTGTCGGTCCACCCTGGTTCCAAGCCTCCACCAGCTAGCTGCAACGGACTGCTCTTCCTGCAAGCAGTAGACAAAGCAAGCGGCTGCCAAACGACTTAGAAGGGAGCATTACATAACTTTAAACGAGCATGTTCCCTAATTGATCAACAATGTAACAATGCAACAACGTTAACCGGGACGACTTTAAGTGAGGAGTTACTGTAACTAATTGACCACTGGAGAGGGTATTGGGAAATTCAGGGGAGTGTACAGACCCTTGGGGGCGGGGTGTGTGTAAGGAAGGCTGGGTTTCACTCAATTAAGTCTCCCNGCCTCCACCAGCTAGCTGCAACGGACTGCTCTTCCTGCAAGCAGTAGACAAAGCAAGCGGCTGCCAAACGACTTAGAAGGGAGCATTACATAACTTTAAACGAGCATGTTCCCTAATTGATCAACAATGTAACAATGCAACAACGTTAACCGGGACGACTTTAAGTGAGGAGTTACTGAACTAATTGACCACTGGAGAGGGTATTGGGAAATTCAGGGGAGTGTACAGACCCTTGGAGGCGGGGGGCGTGTAAGGAAGGCTGGGTTTCACTCAATTAAGTCTCCTGCTGCAGCACCTCAGTAGGTTACATCAAAGAGGAGCTGCAGTGACTAGGCATTCGGATGCCTGTGCCTTTAAAAAAAGGCATTGGAATGCCAGTGCCTTTAAGAACCCAGCCCTGGGAAGCCCCTGCTGAGAGGTGCTGTCTGTGAGAGGGGAAATAAAAAAGCCCCTTGACTCCCCCCACCCTATTTTTTTCCCCAAACACTGGGGTCTCAGACCACCGGGGTAACTGTTACCCCCTCTGCCCCTGTCTGTGCCGGGGGTTTGCCCTCTGTCACACTCTGACAACGCCTCACCCCTAGGCTTAACTCCGGCTCCTACCCCCCATCCCTGATTTTGCCCTTCAGGCCCCTATCCTAACCCTGCCCCCAGCTGCTCCCCTTGACCACTCAATTGNTGACTCCCCCCACCCTATTTTTTCCCCCAAACACTGGGGTCTCAGACCACCGGGGTAACTGTTACCCCCTCTGCCCCTGTCTGTGCCGGGGGTTTGCCCTCTGTCACGCTCTGACAACGCCTCCCCCCTAGGCTTAACTCCGGCTCCTACCCCACATCCCTGATTTTGCCCTTCAGGCCCCTATCCTAACCCTGCCCCCAGCTGCTCCCCTTGACCAGTCAATTGTCCTCTGCTCAGACCATGGCCACCCCCTCCTCCGATTTGCCCCCTTTGCCCCTTTTTAACCCCTCTAAAAAGCAGTCAGCAGAACCTTATGCCTACTAAGGGCAGGGTGAAGGGCAGTGGCTTCAGCAGATGTTACTGAGCGTGCTCAGTTTGTGTGAGCACAATGAGCGCACCCTCAGTAGCACGTTCTGCTCGCAGTTCCCTACACGCCCCCCCGTCCCGGGCTCCGGCTGCGCGTCAGAGAACCCCCTGCAAAGAGCCCTACGGGGAGTGGGGCGGGACAGGCGGTTACAGAGGGCGCCTAACTTCTCCCTCTGCCTCGCCCAGGCGTCAGGCAAATGCGCCGCAGAGCGGAAGGGCCCCGTTGGAGGACAGACGCACACGCACAGCACCGGTCCCTCCTGGCGGGATGTTTGTGCCCTGCGGCAGTTCCGCTCCTCCGGACTTTGAAGACTTCACGCTCCTGCTGGTAACAAGCCCCCACACCTCAGGGTCCCCCCCGCCACCCGTCTCAGCAGCTGTCCCGTGTCCCAGCCAAGGCCTCGCGCCTCTAGCAGGTGCCAGCGCCGGGGCCTCCCTGTCCGCGCGCGGTCCCGGGAAGGGAAACTCCGCCCGCCCCACCGTCCGGGCAAGAGGGAGCAGCGGGGCGCGTCCCCCGCGGGCGGCGCACACCGGCGCGGCCGGGCCTGGGCTGGGATCTGGGTTCCAGCGGAAGCGCCGTGTTGGCTCTTGCTGCCCGGCGGCGGGTGTCTGGGGAGGCAGCCGAGGAGTGACCCGGCCGCCCCGCTCGCTGTCGGCTGCCCCCGCTGAGCTGAGAAACAGAAACGGCTCTGCCGTGACTCTGTAGTAACCTGGGGGGAGGAGGGTGTCGCTTGTTACCCCTTCTCCCTCTCCCCATCCCGCAAACAGTACACGGGCTTAACTGTAGGGATGCGAGTAAAGTTAAGCACCGTGTACCTGTTTGCAGGCTTGGGGCCCATGGTAGGTGCTATATATTCAAATACCCTTTCCTCCCTTTGGGGGGTGCCACATACCCTTTCCAAAGCCATCCATAGCTGAGTTTGGTGCAGTCTTGTTAATTAAGCTTTTATTTCCACTAGCAAAACCATTGTCCTGTTGTTCAACTAAAGGCTAATCTTTATGGGTAATAGAGGCAGTATGTTGTTGCTTTTCAATAGTGCACATCTTGTAATGCAGTACTGATCTATTAGCATAGGAATGAAATATGGAAGATATCTGCCTTCCAATATGTAAAAGGAAGCATCAGGTTTTCATATCTCATTTTTAAAATATTGGCTAAGAGGGTAGTCATTTGAGCATATACTTAAATATATGTTGTGTTTTAATTTATTAATTTGAATACTACACATAGTTGTTTCCAACTCAAATGAATGTATAAAAACTGTGTAATATCAAAATAGCCAATAGATGTCACTAGGTGCTAATAATTTCTTTATTAGGTCTTAAAGAATATTTTCATGATCTCTCTAGCAAACAAATTAAGGCCCCAAATTTGTAAACACTTATCCACATGCTTAATTTTATATTGAAGTGGGACTATTCACAGATGTAAAGTTAAGTATAAGTGGTTGCAGGATCTAAACCAAAGTTTGCATTAGTAAAGCTGTTCACAAATTAGCTTTTTTTATCTAATGGCAAGGGCTTACTCTTCAGTGTTTGTGATTAGTCTAATTAGGAGAAGAATTCAGATAACTTCATTTCTGACTTAGTCAATTACCAAATTTTTTTACTGTAATTCAGGATGTAGAACACGAATTTGTTGTTTTAATGCTAAGAATCTTCTGTTATTTCAGCCAGCTGTATCAGTTGGGAATATTGGCCAGCTGGCGGTAGATCTAGTTATTTTTACACTTGACATGCCTAAAGTTGGTTACTTCTATACTGATTGCCTGGTGCCAATGGTTGGGAATAATCCATATGCAACAGCAGAAGAAAACTCAACAGAGTTGAGTATAAATGCTGAAGGTATGTACTAAAAGTGTATTTCCAGTGTTCCAAAGCTGTCTCAAATGTTCAGTTTGGCCCCAAATTTGCAATGAACTATACAGAGAGACCCCAGTGGAAATGGGGCTCCATGTGGTTGGAGGGGGACACCCATGTTATGTTCACTGTAGGATTGGGATTGTAGTTTCCTTGTAAAACCAGCTTGTGCTGAAACAGAAAACTACATTGTTGAAATAATATAGTATGTGCCTTTTTATTTAGCTAAATTACTGTTCCAATCTGATACTTTCCAGACCAAAATTGCCACATTCCCATTCTTAGTTTGCTTAAGTGAACTACTTTAAATGAGGAGCTGTAACAAGAACTCTTATGACTTATCACTAGGGCTGCAGGTTTATCACACAGGGCAGCAATGTTTACCTAAAAAAGACATTGCTCAGTGATAATTCTAAGGAAGCAGCAAAGAATCCTGTGGCACCTTATAGACTAACAGACGTTTTGCAGCATGAACTTTCGTGGGTGAATACCCACTTCTTCGGATGTTGCTTTTACAGATCCAGACTAACACGGCTACCCCTCTGATACTTAATTCTAAGGAACTTAGCCTTGACATGAAGGACTGAAAACATTCATCCAAGTCCTCATCAGTGTTCTCTCTCCACTGATGGGTATATTGTCATGCTGATACTTGTCTGCACCACACTTCCACATCTCTGGACAAAGCAGACTGCTGGCCAAACATTTGCCAGATGGTGAGCATTTGGCCTTTGCAGTTAAAGGATTGATCAAGCACGCATAGTATTTCACACACGTGGTACAATCAGTCCGTCCTATAAGGCTTGTCAAGGCCCAATAGGAGAGGATAGTTGTGGATGTGCTTGATCATCCCAGAGCCATTCCATTACTTATCAAGAGGGAAAATTGTTAGCAGGGATAAATGCCCTTGTTGGTGGCAATTTTTCTCTCTTTGTCTGCTTCTTGGAAAACATCCACCAGTGTAGTTCTGCAAGTGTCGTAATGTTGGTCTTCAAATGGTAAATGCGGCATATGAACACCTCCAGTGTGTTTGACCTCATGAGTGACTGTCTCAGCTATTCTGAGAACCTACAGAGGGAAGAAAGAGTTCTTCAGAAGCTGAATTCAGTGCCTTCCAGTAAGATAATGTGGTGTTTCCAGCCAACCTTCAAGTAGTGTCGCATCCGGGAATCTGGCAGCGTGGCAGCTTTTAATGGTCTGAGTGAGAGAAAGATATCTCTGAGGAATATACAAGAATTCTCTTCCCTAGCAGCAGGCACAAAAAACAAACAGTATCTAAGTATTGGGCAGCCTCTCTCAGAGAGAACATTCTGGATTTTTGCACAAAACAAGTTTAATAGCATCTCTTTTTGTGGCACTGACGGCATGCAAGATAATTTTAGTGTCAGCTTCCTCATGGGAACTATGAAGAAAAGCCTCAGAACAGTGCCAGGCAGCAGTTTTGCTACACTGTATGATGATGATTTTTTTTGAGCAATTCTTCACCTGCTGGAGTGTTTTAACTGCAAGGCATGCAGTTAACTCATCCTTTGTTCGAATATGAGATGGTAGCTTCTTCAGCTTGACGTTGGAGATGATTTATGTACTGGATAGGTGCAATACCTTGGAGCCTCTTCTATCTGGTAATATTTTTAATTGATTTATCTGCATGTGTGTCAAACACAAGGGGGACTTGGTCATAGGTCAAGTATTTTCTCTGTAACCTCATAATGAAATGTTCAGCCAAATCTCAGCAGCTATTAATGCTTTCTGGTTTGTCCAGAGCTTATACATCAGCCATACCATCTAGGATTGCTATGCTGAAAGGCCTCTGCTGGCAAAAGGTACTGGTCACATTTTCAGGTGCTGGGTGAGGAACAACATGCAGAATGCACATTAGTTTGCTTTTTGCTTGGCACATATGCATTGTTCCATCGCATTCAAACATTGATTGTGGTACCATGGGTAACTTGTACTTTATCAGCTGCACTAGGAATTTGTTACGGATTTTGGAATGAATTGTTAAACCAACAGCCACTTGTAGTGATAGATTATGTATATGCTGCACAGTTACCATGTATATGTTGGAAACCTGCCTTTCACTCAAGCACTCCTACATGAGGCTTTGTGATAAAATGTCAGCCTTGTGCCCCACTTGCTTACTGTAATACTTGGTGGTGCTGAAGTCACTGCAACCACCAGTGCACCACTTAGGTCTTGGCTACACTTGCAGATGTACAGTGCTGTGAGTTAAACCTGCCTTTGTACAGCTGAATAGGGAAAGCGCTGCAGTCTGTCCACACTGACAGCTGACAGCGCACTGTCGTGGCCACATTTGCGGCACTTGCAGCGGCATTGGGAGCAGTGCATTATGGACAGCTATCCCACAGAGCACCTCTTCCCATTCTGGCGCCGTGGCTTGTGGGAAGGGGGCGGGGGGTGCGGGGCATTCTGGGTCCTGTCCCAACGCCCCGTGATGCATCGCTTCACATCCCAGCAATCCCTGTGTTTCCGTCCACATTTGGCGCCATCTTTCAACGGTTTCTGTGCAGCGTGATCTGTGTGTTCCGTTTCGGTCTGCGGGAAATGGAGCCCGAACTGCTGAGGAGTATGCTGACGAGTCTCGCCTTCGCGTCACGTTTAGCAGTCGAGCTATTCCTTAGGATCCAAAGTGACAGTGAGGAGTCCGACGATGATAGCGAGTCAGGTAACGCGTACGACACGAAATTGCTTGTGGCATTCACGGACATGCTCAGCACCGTGGAACGCCGCTTCTGGGCTCGGGAAACAAGCACTGAGTGGTGGGATCACATCGTCCTGCAAGTCTGGGATGACGAGCAGTGGCTGCAGAACTTTCGGATGAGAAAAGCCACTTTCATGGGACTGTGTGAGGAGCTCGCCCCCACCCTGCGGCGCAAGGACACGAGATTGAGAGCCGCCATGCCGGTGGAGAAGCGGGTGGCTATTGCAATCTGGAAGCTGGCAACTCCAGACAGCTACCGATCGGTCGCAAACCAGTTTGGAGTGGGGAAGTCGACCGTTGGAATCGTGCTGATGCAAGTTTGCAGGGCCATTAATAAAATCCTGCTCAGAAGAACCGTGATTCCGGGTAACGTGCAGGACATTGTGGATGGCTTTGCACAAATGGGTTTCCCTAACTGTGGAGGGGCAATAGATGGGACGCATATTCCTATTCTGGCCCCGGAGCACCTAGCCTCCGAGTACGTTAATCGGAAGGGGTATTTCTCTATGGTACTCCAGGCGGTAGTGGATCACCGTGGGCGTTTCATTGACATTAATACAGGGTGGCCCGGAAAGGTGCATGATGCACGCATCTTTCGGAACACTGGCGTGTTCAGGAAGCTGGAGGCCGGGACTTTTTTCCCCGATAGGAAGATCACAGTAGGGGAAGTCGAAATGCCCATTGTGATCCTTGGAGACCCCGCTTACCCGCTAATGCCGTGGCTCATGAAACCCTACACAGGGTGCCTTGACAGTAGCAAGGAACGGTTCAACTACAGGCTGAGCCGGTGCCGAATGACCGTGGAGTGTGCTTTTGGCCGTTTAAAGGGCCGCTGGCGATCTCTGTATGGGAAGCTGGACTTGGCCGAAAACAGCATCCCCGCGGTTATATCCGCGTGCTGTACCCTCCATAATATTTGTGAAGGGAAGGGTGAAAGATTCAGTCAGGCATGGACCTCCGATGTTCAACACCTGGAGGCTGAATTTGCACAGCCAGAGAGCAGGGCTATTAGAGGGGCCGAGCACGGGGCTGCAAGGATTAGGGATGCCTTGAGGGAGCAATTTGAGGCTGAAAACCAGCAGTAATGTCTGGTGCCCTGTGGTTACAATGTTGGTAGGAATCTGTGTTTGCTACGCTGATTTGCAGTGCCTGTTTCCTGGGCTAAGGTATCTTTTACTTTATGCAATAATAAAGAATGTTTTCAAAACCAAAATATCCATTTAGTGAAAAGAGAAATCATTTATTGAAAGAAACACAACTGTTTGGGAATCAGGGCAAGGGGGTGGGGTGGGGAACGGTACAATCACAGATTTGCGTATGTCCTGTCTGGAGTGCTGTGCATTGAGTGCTGCACTTCAGGATGTCTATACTGCATGGTGATGGGGGTTGAGTGCAGTGGGTAAGGGTCGTAGTTCTCAGGGCTGGTTGGTGAAGATACAGGTGTTGGAGGCAGCAGTTGGCGGTAAGAACCCGGATGTTGGGGAAAGTGGGTTGGAGGTGACATGGGGGCACAAGGGAAAGAGTTTTGGGACAAGGGCTGCGGGGGGTGGGTGGGCGCAGTAGTGTTCCGCCTGCATGGCTACGAGCGCCTGGATAGAGTCTGCTTGGCGCTCCATGATGCTTATCAGCCGATCCGTGCTTTGCTGCCGGTGCACTGCGTTTTCCTGGCGGATCCTGCTTTCTCTCTCCCTCCACTCCTGCGCTTTCTGATTCTCTTTAAGAGATTGCTGCATCACTTCGTGCAGCATGTCTTCTTTGCTTTTCCGCGGTCTCTTCCGGAGTCTTTGCAGTCTCTGAGCCGGTGAAAACACGGACGGCTGAGATCTCAAGGTTGCATCTGTAAAGGCAAAATGCAGCACTTAACAGAGGCAGCATTGTTTATACCAGACAGAGTAATGATTCCCCCATACTTAAGGAGGGCACACACAGTCTACACAATAGCATAATTTTCCCGTCCCAAAGAGAGCGGACATAACCCTTGGGAGCCCCAAAATGGTGAGTAAGGGGGACTGATTGTTTCTGGGCTGTACTGTCCTCTGGGTTTCTGTGCCTTGGGGAGAGCCAACAGCTGCAGGGGGCACCTACACTGAACACTGTCCCAACATTTTCCACAGGAGTCCATCCTGGAAGATATCTCACTGCTGAGGGTGACCTGGGAAGCAAGGGAGGGTCTTCTACTGCAATGCGGCTTCCGCCCTGGCCCATATGCAGCTTTCCTGTGTGCAGCAATGGTCCCCCCGCCCCTCGCGACACAGTGGCGCGGACACGTTAGCCTGACTGGGACAAGGACCACGGTGGCTCTCCCAAGAAACCTGCACAAGCGCATTGCTCACATTCTGGATGAGACTTTCGAAGAGATTACTGAGGCCGATTACCGTGATGTGATAGACCACATCAATGCGCTATTCCGCATCTAGGCATGCATGCAGCCCTAACCCTCCTCTCCTGAAAAACTTCCTTCCCCAAAAAGAAAGTCGCTTACCGGGAACACGCTCTTCAGTTTGTCCTCCACCAAGTACCGGCCGCTGCGACTGGCTACCTTCCTCCTGGCTCGAGAAGAGCTCCTGGCTGCATGCCTCCAGAGATTCTGGGGTGTCTCCCACCGCCCCATCCTGCTTTCCTCCTCGTCGTCCTCCTCCACCATCTCCTCCTCCCCCCGCTCTGAAGTGTCACCCCCAAGTATCGCATCCAGCTCTTTGTAGAATCAGCAGGTCGTGGTGGGAGCACCCGAGCGGCCGTTTGCCTCGCGGGCTTTGCGGTAGGCATTCTGCAGCTCCTTGACCTTAATCCTTCACTGCAGTGCGTCCCGGTCATGGCCCCTTTCCATCATGGCCCTTGATATCTGCCCGAAGGTATCGTAATTCCTACGGCTGGAGCGCAGCTGGGACTGGACAGCTTCCTCCCCCCAAACACTGATGAGGTCCAGCAACTCGCCATTGCTCCATGCTGGGGCTCGCCTGGCGCGTGGAGGCATGGTCACCTGGAAAGATTCGCTGATAGCACTCCACGCCTGGCTGGCTGAGCAAACAGGAAGGGGATTTTTCAAATTCTCGGGGAATATAAAGGGTGGGTCTGACGGTTGGTCACCTGAGGCCAGGGCAGTAGAGGTCGAACTGATGACGAGAGTGGCTAGAACAGGCTTTGTGGGATACTGCTGAATACTTCTGGAGGCCAATCAGAGCACATTGGGTGGCCACAATGGCGCCGCAGCGCAGCAGCGGCAGCGCAATAGTCTTTATTCCTCTCGGGGAGGTGGAGTACAAGCAGCGCTGTATCCGCGGAGATACAGCGCTGTACGTGCCTTGCCAGTGCGGACGGGGAGTGAGTTACAGCACTGTGGGCAGCTTTATTGCGCTGTAACTTGCAAGTGTAGCCATGCCCTTAAAGTATCAGTACAGATAATGCAATATTATTTCTTTTGTTAGGTTTAGCAGCAGCTTTGGATTCTTGAAACGCCCACGTACTGCAGGACACAATGCTTTTCTGTAAAAATCTAGCAGTTGCAGACAGTCTTCATATTACTGTTGACATCAGAGCTTTCTTCTGCTTTGGATGGTTCCATGTCTTTTGCAGCTTTGAAGGATATGCGCTGTGATTTATTTCTGTGAACAGGATTGCTAAAAACTGCATCCATATCCCACAGTTCCACTTCAATAAGTGGTTTAAGAGCCTTTTTGAGTAGCATTTGTTCCTCTTCAATCATGTTTGAAGCATGTTTCTCTGTAATTAGTCTCTGCAATGGCCATCGCTAACACCTTCCCACCCATAAGAGCAATGGTTTACCAACTATGGATTGCACCCCCAAATGGAGTTGCACCATCAACAGATGAGTTATGAGTCCAGTTGGCTATGCTGTTTCCCCCCAGTGTTTCCATATCTGGTCCACGAACGCTGCAGCAGGAGGCTGTCACTTTTATCTACAAAATGGCAGCCTCTTCATGGCATGACCTTCCACATATGGTGCTTGTGAGGTCACGTTACGTGGAGGCCGCCATTTGGTAGATCAAAACAGCCTCCTGGCGTTTGTGGAGCAGATGCAGACAGGTTGGCTGTGCGGATGACAATTGAGCCATTTGCATCATCCAGCTGTGCAAGCATCCATCTCAGGGACCTGAATGCAGAAGATCCTTATCTGTGGGCAGCAGCCTTATCAACAGAGCATCCTCTGTGCTTGAGCTGGTGGGAGCCTATGCTAGCCTTTTCTGAGATAGGACTCTGCAGTGGCTTGTAAAGTCCATAAGGTAGGGCCCATATCTTCCTTTATGGCAACCTGAGTACTCTATTGGCACTCAATAAAGAATCATTGTAAGCCACTGTTTTTCTATTGCCCTAGGATCACCACACAGGGCCTCTTCTTAAGTCCTGGCTGCCTTTACTTAACAGTGAATTCCTCGTTGATTTGTGATAAGAGGCACAATGGACTCATTTTTACACTGAATACCTGCCTCAGCCTCAAGCAGTGACTCTAGTGTTGCTGTTACGAACAAAAAGCAGGAATTCAAGAAATGTGCTTGCAAATATGATGAGGCTATCTTTGATTTGATTATAGCTTCACCAGAATTTTGGTCAAGAACGAAGAAAGGCCAAAATGCCTGCTATGTCACAGTGTTATCTAGTGAAAGCATGACACCTAATAAAGTTAAATTACACTTGGAAACCCTTCACTAAGAGCATATAAGAAAATGAAGGTAACTTTTCTAGCGCTGGAAAAAGAACTTTTGCGTCAACAAGTGCAATTCAAGAGAGCCATGTCCGTCTCTGAGCAAGCTCAGAAAGCACCATTTGAGGTGAATTACCATATCTCACAGTCCAAGAAGCCTCACAAAATTGGGTAGATTTTGATTTTTGCCAACTGCAATCAATACGGTGAACATAATATGTTGGGAAACTAAGGCAAATAAACTCATAGCCATACCACTCTCCAGCAACACAGTGAAGCGAAGGATTGAGGTAATAGCAGCAGATCAGGAAAACACACTGGTCAAGCATCTGAAAAACATAGATGCTTTTGCTCTTCAAGTTGATGTGAGCACTGAGGGCCGTGATGCACATTGTATTTTAGTGAAATACACATGGGAAGGTGCAATTCTCGAAGTCACTGTGTTCTGTCTCCCTCTTTCCAGTCATGAGATGGCACAAGGAATGTTCAAGTGTCGTGTGGGGCTACATGTAAGACAAAAATATATTGTGTGATTACATTGTGGGCTTTTGCACAGATGGAGTTTTGTCTATGGCAGAACACACAGCAGGTCTGCATGCCTTGATAAAGAAAGTTGCTCCGTCTGCTGTATGGAGTCATTGCAGGAGTCTCAGAGAACAACTGGTATCTAAAGCTCTGAGACCAGAGCTATGTGATGTTTTGCAGCTGATCTCATCTATTACGAACTACATCAAGACTCAGTCTCTTTGCACATGTCTGTTTTCAAAACTGGGTGAAGAAATGGGGTCTGATCATGATGTGGTCTTATTCCACAGTGAAGCTCTTTGGCTGTCAAGAGAAAAAGTACTTGGATGATTTTTTTGAACTGAGAGATGAGCTGTGTATCTGTGCAATAGACTGCAAAAAGGATGAATTTAGCTTTCTGTGTGACCAAAGGAAGATGTGCTTATGTCACCAACATATTTGGGAAACCGAATGAATTGAATACAGGTCTGCAAGGAAAAAACACCCACATCCTTCATCTGAGTGATTTGAATCACAGGATTCATGAGAAAATTGTTGCCTGGAAGAATAATCTATTGAAGACAACCTATGAATCCTTCCTGCAGCTTTTCCCCCTTGGAAGAGGCTGCTGCTGTCAAAAGCTGGCTTACCATTTCACCAAATTCTGGTTCCAAATGCTTAGCTAACTTCCATCAGTTCAGTGGTTTGATTTTCTTTAAAACTTCAGCGCCAAACATATTGAATTTATTTTTAATAAATTATTGAATATTTTTATTTAGTTTAAATGATTTTAATAAATTATACTAAATTTAGGCCTTAACAATGATTATCATAATTTTAAATACCTTTTTCTATTTAAAAGTCTATTTAATTTAAATCAAATCTGATTTAAATTAATTTTTATTTAGAATATCCTTTTTTATCCAGTTATAAATCATATTAATCTGAACATGTCTAACCCTACATTATGCACTTGTTTTCTCTTTACTTTTTGTTGTTGTTTTTTTGCAGTGTATTCTTTACCTTCTAAAAAGCTTGTGGTTCTCCAGATCAGATCACCATTTGTAAAGGTATGTATATTATTGGTTGTTCCCATTGAATCTATTGAAAGCTGAATAAGAAAATGTTCATATCCAAATTCTTTAGCAGTCAGGATTCATGTTAACCATCTTAAGAAATAAATCCAAAAGTAACTATAGCTGGAGAAAGTTTCCAGTACAGAAAATCACTTTTCTTTAGAACGACTCTAAAAATTGTTTCTGGCAAAGCTTCTATCCAGCAAATATATAAAATAATGGGAAACAAGTTGGAATCAAAATCTTTCTAAACTGTTGTAACTAGTAAGATGTTTATCAAACAAATACAGTTGAAAATTGCCATTAATTACCTAATTGTTTATCTACTGTTTGAATTAAACTCTGGTTGTGGACTGCTGAGAAAAGACAAATTGGACTTAATCATACGATAGGTGCATGATGTTGTATATTATTTAGTTATTGTTACTAGGATAGTGGCAGTATTTAATCCATTTATTTTTGGAAAATATCTCCTCATTATTAAGGCTACGTTTTAGTCACGGGTATTTTTAGTAAAAATCATGGACACGTCATGGGCAGTAAATAAAAATTAATGGCCCATGACCCATCCATGATTTGTACTATATACCCCCTGACTAAATCTGCGAGGCGGGAGGGCACTGGCAGGCTTCCTACTTGGCTCTGCGCCTTCCCGGAAGCGGCAACATCCTCCTCCCTCTGCTCTTAGGCAGAGGCATGTGTGCTGCCTCTGCCCTGAGTGCCAGCTCCGCAGCTCCCATTGGCCGGGAACTGCGGCCAGTGGGAGCTACGGAGGTAGCACGCATAGCCCCCTGGCCACACCTCTGCCTAGGAGCTGAGGGATGTCACTGCTTCTGGGGAGCACCCCCTGAGGTAAGCGCTGCCCAGAGCCCTCCCCCGCCTCCTGTGCCCCAGCCCTGAGCCCTCCCACACCCAAACTCCTGCTGCTGGGGGAGGTGGGTGCAGTGGCCCGAGACTGCCCCAGCAGGGGTCAGTGCGGCTGGCCCTGAGGCTCCCTGAGCTGCTCAGGCGGCCCCCAGGCCAGCTGCACAGGTTGCTGCAGAAGTCCCGGAAAGTCCCAGAATCTGTGACCTCTGTGACAAACTTGCAGCCTTACTTATAATTAGTGCACATTTGTGCTGTTTATCTCTAAAATAAATTTATTTCTGCTGTCAAAATGACTCAGTTGTTTCTCAGGATTCTTCATCTACCTCAGAACTGAGGTTATAATGTGAAATGAGGAGGAATTCATATTGTTGTATACTTGCTATGTGGAGATAGTGATTGCCATTAAATCCAGCATTTACCATACCAGAGTAACTGAGCACAGTTTTTTGGCTAGTTCAAGTGTATGGGTTCTTAAAAACCTTCAACATTTACAATCTAGCTGTAGTAGATTTATGATGGGTTGGACCCCCCCTTTTGGGATGCCACCAGATGTAATGGGGTTTCACTGAGCCGCTCCTGCTCCACCACCCTGGATTCCCTCTCCGTTTGGTGAATTAGGCTCTCCGGTTTCTTGCAGCACACACACATAGGTAGGGCCACACCTAGCTGCAGACAGACGGAAGTCAGCTCTGTGTGAGAGGATTCACCCAGCACTCACGTGCACATCCCTTTTGGGGAATAAACCCAAAATAATACTGTCTTGCGCTGTATAGAAAAGTCTGCACAGCATCCTCTCCATCAGTGTGAAGAGAGAGATGCACAACTTCTTGTCCCCTAGTTAGAAATTGCACAAACTGGGTTTAATAATAAATAAAACAAATTTATTAACTATAAAAGGCAGATTTTAAGTGATAGCAAACGAAACAAAGCAGATTACTGAGCAAATAAAACAAAACACGCATATTAAGTTTAAGATCTTAAAGAGACTGGTTTCAAGAAGTAATTTCTCACCCTAAATGTTATTTTAAGCTATTAGTAGAGTTTCTCTAGCTTAGAGTTCCAGTTATTTCTTCTTACAGACTGGACCCCTGCCTTTCCCCTCAAGTTAGTTCCTTTGTCCCTTCATGTGTGACAGATTTATGTTACCAGTCTGCCTGGGGTGTCAGGTGATTAGGCTGAGGCCGCAGGATTTTTAGGGAGGAGATGACGGAGCACGCCAAGTGTTTGAGTTATAAAGCTTTATTAATATAAAATAACAGCGGAGAGTGATGAGTGCTCCCCACGTCACTCAGAGGAAGGAAGAAAGCATTAGTGCCCCAAGCCCTAGCCCACTTTTATACTCTCACACACTCTACCCGAGGCTGGCCAAGCCTGGGTGTAACATAAGAAGAAAAGGGGGAAGGGTGGACGGGAGTTCTGTCCTGGGCCTAGGTTGTTTAAGGTCCGCTGTTGATTTCCGAATTGCTCCAACTCTCAGGAGGTTTTTTTGGGGGGGGTGTTCCGTTCTGCGACCTCTGTTCCTGATGCTTTTTGTACCAGTCCAAACCGGCTTTCCCAAAACACACTGGCTCCAGGGACGCGAAGCTCTGCACTCCCCCCTCCCCCCCCCCGCTCGTCTAGCCTGTGTTTTCCATCTCTGCAGCCCTCGTTCAGTGGACTTTTTCTTTTCTTATGGCTGGCTGTGGCTGGGTGAGAGAGAAACGCTGCTGCAGACTTTTTGTCTGGTGCCGTGACCTTGGACTGGGGCCAGCGTCGTCTTGTCGGACTGAGCTTGCTAGCTGCAGTGTTGAGTTAACGTGTTCTCTGCTCTCTCCCTCCTTCGGCCTCTTGCAGCCTGCAAAGGAATCTTTCATTCCACACTCACACCTTTGATCCTTCCCAAAATGCCCTGCAATGCTTGCAACAGAGTTAGCAATATACAATGCAGATTTGCCTCCCCGTGGGACCCTCTGAGGGAGGGAGTCCTTGGCCTGTGACATATGTACTTTTAGCAGTCTTTCTTCTGGGGTAGGCAATGGAGGAGAGTCTAGATTAACCTCCTCCCTAGCCTTAAAAAGGATTTACCTAAGGCGGGAAACCTTTGTTTGATCCCCATCCTCCTACAGAGGAAAAGAGCCAGCAGTGTTCAAGGTGGTATTTTGTATCCGGTGACAGGACCACCTGACCTGGTAGTGTCACAGCTATGTCCTAGGATGCCTCTCAGGAAGGAGAGAGATTAGTATCTTCACAGTCTTATTGTTTCTGCCTAATGGCCCATCAAGACTGTGATGGCCGGTTGTCTTGTGGGTGTCTCCCAAATACACACACAGTTGTAATAGTCAATATTCTTATGTAACAAACTTTAGATACAGAAATGATACATACATACAAATTGGATAATCACATTCAGTAAATCATAACCTTTCCAATGATATCTTACATGAGCCATCTTGCATAAAGTATATCTTAATTATGCCATATTCATATCATAACCGTATTTCTATGAAGAATATGGGGTGTAATGTCACAAGATTTACCACTAGGAGCTGGATCAGGCTTTTAGATACTAGTGTATGAAAATAGCTGGTGAATGTTGACTTGATTTATAATCATAAGCAGTGTAGTTAAGCTTGGTTCCATCCTTAACCTTCCATTTAAAAACTGTATTCTAAAATAAAGACTTAACAGGCATGAGGAAAATCTAGTTTTAGTTAAATGAACATGATCTTGCATCATCTCTAAACATTAAAAGCATTACAAACCATAAAAATTGTAGCTTTTTGTCATTTCTTAAATACACCGCTACCTCGATATAACGCCACCCGATATAACACGAATTCGGATATAACGCGGTAAAGCAGTGCTCGGGGGGGGGGGGGCTGCGCACTCAGGTGGATCAAAGCAAGTTCAATGTAACGCGGTTTCACCTATAACGCAGTAAGATTTTTTGGCTCCCGAGGACAGCGTTATATCGAGGTAGAGGTGTACCTAATCTATCATTCTGCTTCTTCTCCTCCATCTTGATATAAAGAACAAATATAGGTCATTTTGTCAAACACTGCTTTCTTGGGTGAAAAGCAGTAGATGTTCCAAAGTCATTCTTCTATCAAGCAGCCATGCATATCAGCGTGATGATCAGCAGCTTCATGGGTATGTTCATATGCGTGCTTTAAGGAATTTAATATTCCTGTTCTTTTCCATAAAGTTAACTGACCTGTTTCCATTTAGCATAGGTCCCATTACTTTAAGTACATTTGATATGGTTCCTTTTGCTTAGCTCTGTGTATATGTTGTGCAAACTTAGTATTAGGGCTGTCTAGTGATTAAAAAAATTAAGCGTGTGATTAATCACAGTTGCAGTCAAACTGTTAAACAATATTAGAATACCATTTATTTAAATATTTTTGGGGATTTCTATATTTTCAAATATAGGGTCAGGGCTGGGGGTTCTGGGTTTCAGTCCTGCTCGGGGCTTTAGCCCCCCTCACGGTGTGGGGCTTCAGCCCCCTTGGGGCTCAGCGCTCCAGGCTTAAACACTCCCCCTTGGGGTGCAGGACTCAGGGCTTCAGTCCCCTCTCCAGGCATGGGGCTGGGGCTGCTCCAGGCCTCAGCTGCCGCCTGGGAAGCTGCAGATGAGGCTTCAGCCCCCAACTGCCGATGCCTCCCGCCCCATCCACAGGTATGTGATTAACACGTTAAAGAAATTAATGGGTTAATTTTGCTTTCAGTTAATTGCAGGCATTAACTGCAATTAATTGCCCACCTTACTTAATATGTATGAAATAGAACTGTAAAGGGATGCATCTCACTTTATCCTGCCTGTTTTTCGCATTTCAGCTTGGATAATAGATGACTCAGATTAATTTTCAGTTATTAACTTTTGATCAGTTTTTAAGCTTCTGCTCTTTTATATTAGCAGGACATTGCAATGTTAAGCTTACAAATAATCCAGGGTAATGTTAATTCTTTTAAAAATAAGCATTTTTCAATGATTGAGGGCATCACAATCCATGATTTAAAAAAAGTGACCACTGTTTTTGCAGAAGACCTACTGTTATTTCAGTTAAACAAGTCTTCAGTGTCTTAAAGGAGTCTTGAGGTCTATAAATGTTTATCAGTCTGATGGGGGTAGTCTGCACCTTAAGGGTACTAGGTGCTATGGGTTCAGCTCATCCCATCATAGTGTGGCCCTTTAAAATTGTGAAAGGTTCTATATCTGTGTATAATAATTAAGAAAAAAGGCTGAGGAGATATAGATAGAGAGGGCGTTTGGGAGGAAGTCCTGTCACTGTCTTTAAGAGCCTGGGGTCAGGAGATTTTGCAGAGTGGGTGGGTCGAGGTTGCTGAAGTCTCACCCAACTGCTGCCTCCTCCCTGATAGCAGGGAGACAGCAGGAAAAGACTGGCCTGTTGAACCTTCTGAGTTGAAGAACTAATTGGGGAGAAGGAGCCAGTTGAAGGAGAAGCTGGTTGAGGCCCTACAGCTGGCAAAAGTACAAGCCAGCTCCTAGGAGGAAAGCTGAGGAGTGCCGTAATAACTGCCTGAATTACCCAGCTCCAGGAGGAGAGTATGGGGCTCCTGCCATAAGGGGAGAAACTGACTGTTTGTTTGATGTATATATGCTATTCCACGAGGAGAGCAAGGGGCTCTGAGTTTCGGGAGAGACAGAGGGATTGGCTATCATACAATGCTAGCTCTAGGAAGGTGACTGAGCGGGACCCGTCTTCTGAACCAGAGCAAGAGCTGATTGGGACTCTTAAATGGACCCACAGTGGGGTGAAAGTGGCACAACTAACTGAGTTACACTTTGTGGAAAGACTTAATAAATCAGACCCCACAAAGGGGATACATGTTTTGAAGCAGGTTAATCAGGGAGACTGATTGAAAGAAACTGGGGAAGGGAAGTGCTGAGTGCAATTACCCAGCAGGTCAGAGACGATGCAGGGGTAGAGCAGTGCTCCAGTCAGTGAACATTTAAGCTCCGACCCTGCCTCCAAAATGTAGGCTTGGGAATCACCTAATTGGAATTGACATGAGCAATCACTTGAACAAGAAAAAATGATTGCTAACCTTCTCGTAACTGTTGTTCTTTGAGATGTTGCTCATGTCCATTTCAATACCCACCCGCCTACCCCTCTGTCGGAGTAGCCGGCAAGAAGGAACTGAGGGGGTGGCAGGTTGGCAGGACCCTATATTGACCGCCATGAAGGCGTGACCCCAGGGGGCACCCAGGCTGACCCAAAGGATACTGTTAGGGGAAAAATTTTCTGGCTGCTGAGCACACTGCACACACCTGATTGGAATTGACATGAGCAATCACTAGAAGATGATTTACTTCCAAAATGTACCATTGTGTGTGGCAGATTGTTGATCAGCTTATGTTTTGCAACCTCAGATTAGCCTGTGGGTTTGACTTGTGGAAGAAAGCAATTCCTGTGCTCTTGCATTACCAGGTTGAGGCCCTAGAAGATTACATTTACCCTTTTACACAAGCAACCTATATAACTGTTTACAGTATTCGTGCATTTTATGATTTATTCCAGTACGCCACTACGATGCTTACTCTCACCTGCTATTCAGAAATCAGCTGGAGATCTAATGCAGAGGCTAAACTGGAAAGAGATGGAAAAAGTCACTGCTTACCCAGGAGTAAATGATGCAGACATGGTACTACGTATTCCTGGAGGTGGCATCACAACATTATTATTCAATGAGAGGTGGGTGAGCTGGCTGATGTTAAAGGGAACCATAGTAAGATGTCAGAAGTCCCTGTTTTTATTACCCAGCTACAATCTACTTTTGCCTGTTTAGTCAGATCCCAGGAAAAATGACCACTCGTCTTTTCGTGGGATGCTCTGTATATTATTAGTAATGGTATTCTTCAGAAAAACCTGTAGGAGTAGAACAGGAGATTGTCATCCCCAGAACAAACCCATGATTGAGAGAGGATTTACATGATGTATAAAATCCCTAGCAAAATAGAGCTGCAGCACAGTAGCTAACAATCTGACTTTCATATGTTTTTTAAGGGGGCTGGAGGGGAAAAGGAGGAAGGCAGCAATCAAGATCATAACTGAAACACTTGCCCTATTTGATAATTAAGACTAATCTTCTACCATACATAAACATATTTAAGCGCCAAATTAATGCAGAAATTATCTATAGTATCAAAATAAGTTCCAGAAAACTTTCCTTGTTTGTGAGGTTTTTTGTCCATAACAGAGACAGGTTGAGCTAAACAGCTTCTGTAAAGATACTTGCTTTCATGATGATTGAAATAGTTCCCAACGATATGCTCCGCCTTTAGAGAATAAAATTCTAAAATTTGATTATTTTTTTTTGAGTCTTTGGCTTCAGGACCAGCAGTTTAAAAAAAAAAAAAATGCATTTGGGTAAAAGGTTATGCTAAAAGCAAGTCTGAGTTTCAAGAATTTGACCATAAAGCTTACCATGCTGAGTGAGTTAAACAACTTTTGCAATGAAGTGTGTTAAATTATTTTGTGCCAGGTACAAGAAATTACTACTTTCTTAGCATATGTTGCCTTTCAGCCCATCTGAACTTTAGCCTTGATGAGGGTTAAAAATCCTGGCCTGTTCATTGATGCATGTATTATTTGGATCATGGAAGCACAGAGGAGCCCCTATCAAGAGTTAGACCCTATTGCACTAGGTGCTGTATAAACACAAAGTAAGAGAATCCCTGCCTTGAAAAGCTTGCAGTCTAAATTTGATGTGATAAGGGAGGAGATGAGAAAGGAAACAGGTATAAGGAGGTTAAGTGATTTGACCTAGTTCACACAGCAAGTCAGTGGAAGAGCTGGGCCTAGCATCCAGACTTCTTGACTTCCAGGCCACAGGTCTGTGTACACCATGCTGCCTCTAAGAAAGACAGTCTGACATTTTATGCACCAAATACTCTGTATCGCATGCTTCACAAAGCTTAGGCTGAAGATTCAATGTCTCTGCTTTTATCAGGCTACTATTTTTAATGACTTTCCCAATCTTGAAACTTGAATTGGGTTTAAGCTGTTGGTTGTGTTTTTCTTTTTTCTTTGGGGGTGGGGGAGAGATGTGAATTTTTAACTTTTATTTCCCCCTTAAGTTTAGGATAAACTTTCATATATTTTTAAATTTGCCATTTCAAATGGGAAACTTATTTGAACAGTGTCTTCATGTTGTTCAAATACACATTTCATTGAGTATCTCATTCTTACTTTCTTAAACACCATAAAGGAAGATATTCTTCTACCCGATGACTAGAATGTCACTGTCTGCTAGTTCTGAAACATTTAGTTACAATAAAACTTGGGTTAGAAAACAGTGTAATTCCAGGTTGGAAATATTTATTATTGTATTTGTAATGAATCACTCATTAGAAATGATTGCTGCTTGAATTACTAATACTTCAATACAAACTCCCAGTATGGTGAGTGTTTTCCCTCTTCAGGCATGAGGCACATCTTCGTTCATTTTGAAACTGCAGTGAAATTCCTAGGCTAAATATTAAGGGAGGCAGCTTTCAAACTGGATTATAATTAGAATTTTTCTACTTTTCCCCTCAGGCTTATATCAGGTGGAGCTCGATCCTGGTCCCTAATATCAAGCTACATCCATCCCAAGAATGTGTATTTGTTAGCTCAGTAAAGTTATACTCCCATTAGGCCTTTCCTTGAGGATTAGCCAGATCTAATCCTATTCCTTGTCTTATTCTGTCCCTCTTGAGATTTCCTTTCTATGTCCTTCCTGTTATCTTCAGTAAATTATCCTCCACCTATATTCATCTGGTTCCAGCAGCTATTCCCTGATTTAGGTGCCCATATCTAAGTCCTACCTTCTTTCATAGTGTGGGGGCACTGGTTTTGCAGTGTGCATATAACTGCTCCACTTTTCAGTGTTTGTAGTACATGAAGACATTAAGGGTTAAGATCAAAGGAATCTGTATGAATGCCCAAGTAGCAGTACCAAAACAGCAAACTAGCTGTGTAGCAGTTCATAAGCAGTACTCCCACAGCATAGGATCTATGCCCCCCCAAAAGCCAAGACCAGTTTGACTATCAGAAGGTTGCTCCTTTTTATGTGTAAGACTAAAAACTGATAAATTAATCACTGGTGGGGAGCTTTGTGCCAGTTGAAAATGTGACCAATTTCTGTTCCAGTTGTTCAAATGGAATTCAAATGGCAGTTCTGTTGAAATTCTGCTCAGAGGGGGACAACATCCCTGATGCACTGGCTCTTCTTAACTATCTTAATGAATGGCTCCAGCTAATTAAAAGTGAAGTAAGTACTCTTTCAGCTAAAGTTTTAGCTCTTACTGTTTTCATTTCAGCAGCTCAAAATTAGAGACTCGTTCCCCTTCATGAACCTGACAGCCTGTCAGTTGACGTTGCATGGCAGAGTAGGTGTTGTCCTTTTGTTCCAAGGCTAGTGGAAGCAAACTCAAACCCAATATGTAGGGCCCTACCAAATTCATGGTCCAGTTTGGTCAATTTCATGGCCATAGGATTTTAAAAATCATAAATGTCATGATTTCAGCTATTTCAATTTGAAACATCACAATGTTGTAATTGTAGGGGTCCTAACCCATAAAGGAGTTGTGTTCTACGGGGTGTCACAAGATTATTGGAGCAGGGGGTTGCGATACTGCTGTCGGCAGCGCTGCCTTCAGAGCTGGGCAACTGGAGAGTGGTGGCTGCTGGTCAGGAGCCCAGCTCTGAAGGCAGAGCTGGGGGCAGCAGCAGCACAAAAATAAGGGTGGCATGGTATGGTATTGCCACCCTTGCATCTGCACGGCTGCTGTCTGGGGCACTGCCTTCAGAGTTGGGCACCCAGCCAAAAGCTGCTGCTCTCCCGTTGCCTAGTTCTGAAGGCAGCACAGAAGTAAGGGTGGCAATGTGATCCCCTAAAATAACCTTGCAATGCCCCTGCAACTCCCTTTTGGGTCAGAGCCCCCAATTTGAGAAATGTTGGTCTCCCTTGTGAAATCTGTATAGTGTAGGGTAAAAGCACACAAGACCAGATTTCACAGTCTGACACGTTTTATGCTTGAAAAGAACATTACTGTAGTGGGATGGAATTATGATCCTGTTTGTCTTAGAGAGCTCCTATATCAATCTATAGTGATTATAGGTATGTAAAATGCTGTAGTCCAGTACAGCTCTGTTACTAAATATCCCCCCCAAAGGGGAAGGGAAATGGGAAAAGCAGGACTTGCCATCTGTGGTTAATGTAATTCCAAAGTTTGTAAATGTATTTTGTTCTTAAATCAGCAGAACAGCGATGCCCCAGCTACTCCTTCACAATGGAAAATACCACATTCTTGGAGATTACTCTTTGGCAGTGGCCTTCCACCTGCACTCTTCTGATTAGTCTGGTATTCTGAAAAATCAGTTGTATAAAATCTGTAACCTCCCTCTAAAGACTAACAGACAATGTTGTTGCTTGGCATTCACTAACATTTAACTTTATGTACATTAATATCCTCTATTTATGCAAACATTTCCTTTGATACACCATGAATATCAAAATTAATGTAGGTCTTACTTTGACCAATGGGATTTATGCTGTGCACAGAAGTTTCTTTGGTATCTTCTAGTGACTTTTTTCCTAATAAAATACTTTAAAAGAAAATAAACTTTTTTTTTAGAGGGTTAACCACACCATTTAATATCCTGCTCACCCACCATTGCCATGAAGGTAAACTTTGATCCTGAGGATTTGCTTTGTGGGTCTAGCTTGAAGCCAGAGCCCCTTTACCACATCAGCCTACTCTCCTTCCCCTTCCCCCCCTGGCCATCTTCCTGGCAGTCTGAGCAAGAGCAATAGGAATCACTGGTGGCTAAGTGCTTGTGCACCAGCTGGGGAGGTGTTTTGCAGAAGACATCAGCCTGGACTGTGTTCTCTTAACTTCTTTCCACAGGGCTGTAAAGAAGACAACACAGACTCCACCCCTTCCCACAGGCTGCAGAGACACCAAAGTTAAAACTGTCGAGGTTGATAATCCTTACTAAAGAAGATGGCTAGTTTTGTTGCCAGAGAAATGCCTCTACAATTTAAAGAGACATTTTAGAGTTAAGAGTGATTGGCTTTGTACATCTATAGTGTAGAAGTTTAAGATTTACAGGGCTAAGGAATAATTCAAATAAATACCTTATATACTCCTTCATTAGCCCATTCATTTATAAGATGACCCCCCCCCCTCCCCCAAGATGGTTAGGTAAAAATAGTAAAAACTGTATGATCCTTTCTTAACCTGACCCTATATTTCAAGGGTTGGAAAATGTTGGCTCCTGGTCTGGTCAGGACTTTGTTTACCTGGAATGTTCACAGGCATAGAGCCCCTCAGCTCCCAGCCAATGGGAGCTGTGGGAAATAACACACCACTGCCATTCCCAACCAATGGGAGCTGCAGGAAAACTGTGGCCACAGGGAGCTGAGGGGCTCCATGCCTGCAGATGCTCTAGATAAACAAAACAATGTATTAGATATTCAATTCTGATGACTTTAAATTCTATGGAATTATTGATTTTGAGGTAGACCTGTTTATAAGCTGACCCCCACTCTGATGTATCACTCTCTCAAAAATCAGCTTGTGAATGAGTATATACAGTAATTACAAGAACAACATGTATTGTACTGTGGACATAATCAAACCACTTTAGAAGTAGTCAGTGTGGTTTTTTATCTCCAGGAATATTAAATAAAGTTGTAAAATTACAACTTAAATGTCAGATGTAAATTATGGCTTATACATAAGAACCTTTAACTAATTTTCATATTAGCATTACTGTAATGCTGAGACACCAGTTAGGCTCTCTTGTGCTGAGGTGTGCAAATATATAAGGAACAGTCAATGAGCTGGTAAGCCTTCAGTTAAATACAAGACAGGTTCATTAGTCAGTTCTGCCTCATGGTAGATTGTGAATGGTTTGCTCCAACTAGTCAGGATTTGTGAATAGACACGAAACGCATAGTATTCTCTTCCTTGACTGAAGCCTTATAAAGGGAGTACACACTTTTGATAGTGAATACCTTTGTTCACATGGGACAGATAAAATCAGTCTTTCCCTAAACAAAACCACTTCCTTCCTTCCCCCAGAAAAGGAGATAGTCTTGGTTAGTGTTTCTAACAAATCTTTGTTCATGCTTTGTAGCCTTTACTCAGGACATGTCTAAAGTTACCTCCAGCGCATCAATCTAGCAGGGGTCAATTTATCACATCTAGTGAAGATGTGATAAATCGACTCAGGTACTCTACTGGAGCAAGAAGTGTAGGTGGAGTCAGTAGGAGAGCATCAGCAGTAGACTTATCACAGTGAAGACACTGCAGTAAGTAGCTCTCAGTACATCCACTTCAGCTATGCTATTTTCATAGCTGAAATTGCATAATTTAGGCCCACCTCCCAGCATAGACCAAGGCTCAGTTACAGCCTGCAAACAATGCAGTACTAATTACACACCACAGAAAGACCTCGTTAGAGCAACTATTTCAGCCTGTAGCTGTTTGAATGAAGTTCAAAAAGTGTTACGGTGAAGACTTTAGTTCCAAAGAGCAGCTACTATCNGTGAAGATGTGATAAATCGACTCAGGTACTCTACTGGAGCAAGAAGTGTAGGTGGAGTCAGTAGGAGAGCATCAGCAGTAGACTTATCACAGTGAAGACACTGCAGTAAGTAGCTCTCAGTACATCCACTTCAGCTATGCTATTTTCATAGCTGAAATTGCATAATTTAGGCCCACCTCCCAGCATAGACCAAGGCTCAGTTACAGCCTGCAAACAATGCAGTACTAATTACACACCACAGAAAGACCTCGTTAGAGCAACTATTTCAGCCTGTAGCTGTTTGAATGAAGTTCAAAAAGTGTTACGGTGAAGACTTTAGTTCCAAAGAGCAGCTACTATCTACCTTTACTTAAGTTTAGCTACATGTAGAGTAATACAGGCATGAAAGTAAACTGCTACTGGTATTAAGTGGCAAATTATTGGTTTCATTTACTATAAGATAGCTGCAGTGTTTAAACAACTGATGCCTTTAAAAACTATTTGAGATTTTTACAGTAATGTCTGAAGATATAAGCTAGTTCATTTTTCTCAGACTGTTTTTTAGAATTATCTAGAAATCAGTCTATAAAGAAATGTTTCATAAGGGAGATGCCTCAGGGCTTAAGAGGAGGGTAGTTCTACCCATGCAAAAACAAAGTATGTGGGCATTAAATAGGGCTGCTCTTGAAGGATTCATGAATGACTGATGTGGCATCTTATTCATAATGAAAATAAAGTTGCTCTGAACCAAGAAGTGAGTCACAGGTAATGGCATCCAAAAAGACAATGCAGCTCAGAGAAAGGGCTAGGAGTTTAAGTACAATCACTAGAGAAGATTCTGGGACTGTCAAACTTGGTATTACTGGACAGCTCTTAGGTCTGTTATTTCCCATTTCAGTCTCATGCTTCCTGAAATGTGGCCAGATTAAATAATTGCAAACATATATTTAATCTTACACAGCTTTCTATAGTCCCCATTTTAGAACAGGATATATGTAAATATACTAACAGTATATAGTATACAGGACAGGCCCAAGAAAGAAAAACAACAGAATGCTACTAGCTGTCACCTTCAGCCCGNAGTTGCTCTGAACCAAGAAGTGAGTCACAGGTAATGGCATCCAAAAAGACAATGCAGCTCAGAGAAAGGGCTAGGAGTTTAAGTACAATCACTAGAGAAGATTCTGGGACTGTCAAACTTGGTATTACTGGACAGCTCTTAGGTCTGTTATTTCCCATTTCAGTCTCATGCTTACTTCCTGAAATGTGGCCAGATTAAAAAATTGCAAACATATATTTAATCTTACACAGCTTTCTATAGTCCCCATTTTAGAACAGGATATATGTAAATATACTAACAGTATATAGTATACAGGACAGGCCCAAGAAAGAAAACAACAGAACGCTACTAGCTGTCACCTTCAGCCCCCAACTAAAACCTCTCCAGCGCATCAAAGAAAGATCTACAACTTATCCTGAAAGATGATCCCTCACACTCTCAGATCTTGGGAGACAGACCAGTCCTCGCTTACAGACAACCCCCCAACCTGAAGCAAGTACTCACCAGCAACCCCAGACTACAGAACACACNCTCACAGATCTTGGGAGACAGACCAGTCCTCGCTTACAGACAGCCCCCCAACCTGAAGCACGTACTCACCAGCAACCCCACACCACAGAACACACACACTAACCCAGGAACCTATCCTTGCAACAAAGCCCGATGACAACTCTGTCCACATATCTATTCAGGCACAGCCATCATAGGACCTAATCACATCAACCACGCCATCAGGGGCTCATTCACCTGCATATCTACCAATGTGATATGTGCCATCGTGCCAGCAATGCCCCTCTGCCATGTACATTGGCCAAACCGGACAGTCTCTACGCAAAAGAATAAATGGACACAAATCTCACATCAGGAATCATAACATTCAAAAACCAGTAGGAGAACCCTTCAACCTCTCTGGCCACTCAGTAACAGATTTAAAGGTGGCAATTTTGCAACAGAAAAGCTTTAAAAACAGACTCCAACGAGAAACTGCTAAACTTGAATATGCAAACTAGATACCATCAATTTAGGCTTAAATAGAGACTGGGAATGGCTGAGCCATTACACACATTGAATCTATTTCCCCATGTTAAGTATCCTCATGCCTTCTTGTCAAACTATCTTAAATGGGCCATCTTGATTATCACTACAAAAGTTTTTTTTCTCCTGCTGCCAATAGCTCATCTTAATTAATTAGCCTCTTAGAGTTGGTAGGGCAACTCCCACCTTTTCAAGTTCTCTGTATGTATATATATATCTATCTCCTCACTATATGTTCCATTCTATGCATCCGATGAAGTGGGCTGTAGCCCACGAAAGCTTATGCTCAAATAAATTTTAGTCTCTAAGGTGCCACAAGTACTCCTGTTCTTTATACTAACAGTGCTTTTCTTCCTGAAGGATCACTACATTATCTATAACTTTTGTAGGGAGCAGCTCATCCCCAGCTGAACATTACGCAAGTTTAAGGACTTAACTGTGTAAAGGTGGGAGAGGGGTACAACCTGAGTATTTAGCAATCTACTTAATTGAAGGCACAAAAATAGTCCCATTTAAATCAATAGTACTCACATACTTAACAACTTTGTTGGACCCTAGCCTGAGGGCTCACCCCTTGCAGGACTGAATTCAAAAAGTAAAAAATCCTGAGCTAGATTAGAGACCTGGTGTAACTTGAAGAAAGTGGAGTCACCTCACATTTACACCAGTGTAACAGATTAGAATCTGACCTACTGTATTTAACTGAAGCTGCAAGAATTTAGGGAACCAGAATGCTTAATTGGGAATTTGGACAAGACCTAAGGCTTAACATCCATCTAATTAAGAAAAGAGTTACAATCTTCAATGAGTACAAGAGCTACTTGTGGCAAGTGAATTGCAGAAAGAGGGCTTTAGTGAGGTCCTTTAGTACCACAAGCTGTTACCCTGAACTGCTTCTGAAAAGCTCTCCAGGAAGGACCTGATCCTGTACATTTACTCATGAATAGTCCCACTGCAGTCAGTAAGGGTTTGCAGCTGTGGATCTACCTCCTTTCAGATCTCTTAAATCCAAAAGACCAAATCTTACAAATTGCAAACTGAAGTTCACAGCCATATATGTTACCTTCACTATTTCCTTCATATTTCTTACACCCAGTAGCTTAATTTAGGCCCTGCTCCTGCAATCAAGTAGTAGGCAATGTTTTACTAGGTATTTGTAAAGCGCAAAGCCTCTCCTTGACTGGGGCCTACTACTCATACAAATACAGGAGTGCCCTCTGAAGTTAGTGGGAATGACATGGATTTGAGGAACTGCATTGGACCTATTTTAAAGAATCCTTATTGAGGTTGCAGGAAAAAACCATCCCGATGTGTAGAAAGAATAGTAAATATGGCAGGCAACCAGCTTGGCTAAACAGTGAAATCCTTGCTGATCTTAAATGCAAAAAAGAAGCTTACAAGAAGTGGAAGATTGGACAAATGACCAGGGAGGAGTATAAAAATATTGCTCAGGCATGCAGGAGTGAAATCAGGAAGGCCAAATCACACTTGGAGTTGCAGCTAGCAAGAGATGTTAAGAGTAACAAGAAGGGTTTCTTCAGGTATGTTAGCAACAAGAAGAAAGTCAAGGAAAGTGTGGGCCCCTTACTGAATGAGGGAGGCAACCTAGTGACCGAGGATGTGGAAAAAGCTAATGTACTCAATGCTTTTTTTGCCTCTGTCTTCACGAACAAGGTCAGCTCCCAGACTGCTGCACTGGGCAGCACAGTATGGGGAGAAGGTGACCAGCCCTCTGTGGAGAAAGAAGTGGTTCGGGACTATTTAGAAAAACTGGACGAGCACAAGTCCATGGGGCCGGATGCGCTGCATCCGAGGGTGCTAAAGGAGTTGGCGGATGTGATTGCAGAGCCATTGGCCATTATCTTTGAAAACTCATGGCGATCGGGGGAGGTCCCGGATGACTGGAAAAAGGCTAATGTAGTGCCCATCTTTAAAAAAGGGAAGAAGGAGGATCCGGGGAACTACAGGCCAGTCAGCCTCACCTCAGTCCCTGGAAAAATCATGGAGCAGGTCCTCAAGGAATCAATTCTGAAGCACTTAGAGGAGAGGAAAGTGATCAGGAACAGTCAGCATGGATTCACCAAGGGCAAGTCATGCCTGACTAACCTAATTGCCTTCTATGAGGAGATAACTGGGTCTGTGGATGAGGGGAAAGCAGTGGATGTGTTATTCCTTGACTTTAGCAAAGCTTTTGATACGGTCTCCCACAGTATTCTTGCCGGCAAGTTAAAGAAGTATGGGCTGGATGAATGGACTATAAGGTGGATAGAAAGCTGGCTAGATCGTCGGGCTCAACGGGTAGTGATCAACGGCTCCATGTCTAGTTGGCAGCCGGTTTCAAGCGGAGTGCCCCAAGGGTCGGTCCTGGGGCCGGTTTTGTTCAATATCTTCATTAATGATCTGGAGGATGGCGTGGACTGCACTCTCAGCAAATTTGCAGATGACACTAAACTGGGAGGAGTGGTAGATACGCTGGAGGGTAGGGATAGGATACAGAGGGACCTAGACAAATTAGAGGATTGGGCCAAAAGAAACCTGATGAGGTTCAACAAGGACAAGTGCAGAGTCCTGCACTTAGGACGGAAGAATCCCATGCACTGTTACAGACTAGGGACCGAGTGGCTAGGCAGCAGTTCTGCAGAAAAGGACCTAGGGGTTACGGTGGACGAGAAGCTGGATATGAGTCAACAGTGTGCCCTTGTTGCCAAGAAGGCTAACGGCATTTTGGGCTGTATAAGTAGGGGCATTGCCAGCAGATCGAGGGACGTGATCGTTCCCCTCTATTCGACATTGGTGAGGCCTCACCTGGAGTACTGTGTCCAGTTTTGGGCCCCACACTACAAGAAGGATGTGGAAAAATTGGAAAGAGTCCAGCGGAGGGCAACAAAAATGATTAGGGGGCTGGAGCACATGAGTTATGAGGAGAGGCTGAGGGAACTGGGATTGTTTAGTCTGCAGAAGAGAAGAATGAGGGGGGATTTGATAGCTGCTTTCAACTACCTGAAAGGGGGTTCCAAAGAGGATGGATCTAGACTGTTCTCAGTGGTACCAGATGACAGAACAAGGAGTAATGGTCTCAAGTTGCAGTGGGGGAGGTTTAGATTGGATATTAGGAAAAACTTTTTCACTAGGAGGGTGGTGAAGCACTGGAATGGGTTACCTAGGGAGGTGGTGGAATCTCCTTCCTTAGAGGTTTTTAAGGTCAGGCTTGACAAAGCCCTGGCTGGGATGATTTAGCTGGGATTGGGTCCTGCTTTGAGCAGGGGGTTGGACTAGATGACCTCCTGAGGTCCCTTCCAACCCTGATATTCTATGATTAAACAGGCATTTGAAGATCACAGAATAATTGTTAGCTTGTTTTTGTGAAAAAATATTTATTACCTCAGGCCTTTTCCAGCTCTATGGGCCTTGTACAATGCAGTTTCATTTTGACCTTTTTTAAAAAAGTTGTTCCCATAAGCTCTCTTTATTTGGCTGGGCCTGTTGAGTAATTTCAGCTGTTGGGAATCAAAGTGATTGCTTTGTTAAGGCCCTGCAGCAACATCATTCCCAGCAGACCAGAGAGTGAGCATTAAAGAGATTACTCAATTTGGTATGAGAGATAGTCTTCCTAGACATGTCTCCACTAGCCTCAGCCTGATTTTGTATACAATTTTTAGTTACTTTAGTGCCCCCCCCCCAAAAAAAAATTAGTATGAAAATCCTTTAGTTTCCTTTTTGGATAACTCAAACATGTAAGCTACATTCTATCAATTTCCAAAACAAATTCACTCTTAAGCCGAGGCAGAAAAAAGGTCATGAGTTTCAAATTCAGCATTCAGGCCTTAAAAGAAAGTACTTAACCTATTGTAGGATTAGGACCAGAGTGCATTTTAACTGGCTGTATCCAAATTGCCACACACAAAAAAGCAGCTAGCTGCATTTCTGTCATTGGTAAAGTGTTATGAATATTTATAGTAGCATGACAAAGGAACTATGAAAAACAAGTGCAGATTTTCAGATCTGTAGGCTTATAAGAATCCTACCTTATGTTTACTTCATTATCCAATTCATTAATTTAACCTCCCGTTTTTGAAAGCACAATTAATATGAAGTTATGGTTGAGATTCAAATGCATGAAAGTTATGGGGGTCACACAGAAATATGTAGTGACGTAAATAGGGCCCTATGTAGTTCACAGCCATGGAATATGCTGCAAAAAGTTGTGCTCTAGAATCTGAGTTTTCATTTTAACAAGTATTTATAGCCTCATGGGTGCAAAGAAAGCCTTGAAAATATAAGTGAAGTGTATACTGAAGTAAATAAAAGTCTCCACACAGCCTGAAACAATAGCTCTGTGGCATGAACTATTCATCTCCATGATTAATAGTAATCTCAAAAGATATTAAGCCTAAAACCAAAGTTATAATTTAGGCCCCAATTCAGAAAAGCATCCCTAATTCAGGACAATTAAACATGCTTTAGTGCTATCTTGACTAGGAATGCTTTCCTGAAGTGGGGGTTCAAATCGCAACATTAAGTATTTCTCTGCTGCTGCTCATTTCAACAGAAACATTCAACTAGATATGCTTACCTCAAAATACCTCACATGCTTCCTCACTTAAGACTCAGTTCCAACACTACCACCTCACCCTGACTACTTCCGAAGTGCAGTTAGATATTGTCAATACAGAAGTCTGCTACAACCTGAAAACAAAGTATGGACAGCACAAAAGAAATTGAGTATCAAAATAATTTACAAAGCGTTACTCTGTATTGATTTGTAGACCTTCCTTTTTAATTCAACAAAACCATCAATTTTTAAGTTCACCTGAGCTGCCACAGAATTTCCTGGGGACTGCAGAATCCAGGTCCAGTTTGCCACACAACACAGAGGGCCTTGGATTAGTGCTAAAACAATCAAGATCAGTACATGGGTTTGAGGGAGTCAGTTAAATTGATTTAACTGATTCTGAGTGGCTGGAAGAGAAGGGTGCATGAAGAAAAGCAACTAATGGGAGGGTATAAGGTATAGAAGTGCCTACTTTGATTTACACTTCTGGTCCTTCAGTATGCATGCTATTCCAACATAAACCATTACAACAATTTTTGTTGAGGTTCTTTGAACTCTAATAGACTCACTTATCTTGCACACTACCTCTGAATTTGGCATATGAAACTCAAAGTTCTGTTCCCTACAGTGATTGTTAACTTGGCCATACTGCACAAATATTAAGGTGTAAATTCAGCAGTATACATAGAAGATTAATTTAAAGGCATGAACCCATTGAAGCTATAGAGAGATGCCCATTGGCAGTAATTGGCATAGTGCAACAGTTATGCTTGTGGGAAATAGAAGTTTGAGATTTTAAATGGACAAAGAAGGAAATTCAACCATAACATCATATGGCAGCTTTCTTGCACTTCATTTTGCAGAGTATCTTGTGCATAAGATTAGAACAGACATGGAAAGAGTTACTGAACCAAGTATTCAAGTATCCTTGTTTTCATTATGACTGGAATGTTTGGAAAAACAACAGGTAGAGTTCCTAATGGAGGCTACCTCAACACTCAGCATCAAATGTGTAGTTTTCCAGTTGGGTAAGAAAAAGAAAGCCTTGAGATAAATCCCAGTTTTCTTGAAATACTGTTTAATAGTTTTTCCCTAACATAATGCGCACACAACAGTATGTTGTCAATTTAAAAAAATATTTAATGCTGCCAAAAACGTATAAAAATACAATAAAAATGGCAGTACAAAGTATTTTCTAGTTTATTTCTTTTACATCTTTCTACAATTAATACAGGCATTATAAAAAACACAGAAGACAGCAAGTTATTTTGTTTTGCAAAGTAGCATGCTGGTGGTGTTCTTCATCCCCTGGATGTAGTTTACGTTGTAAACAGATAATTATGAGGCCTTCTTGGTATTTATCAGACCTCACTTTTGTTCCCGGAGAGGGGTTCATATCTTGCCTTGCATGTCAATAGTTTGCAATTTATAGATGCAGAATATTCACAAGTCTTGGAGGTTTAGATGTCAGTCATTCTCGGCCTATGACATACAACGCAAAACAAAGTCACCGATTCAGTAAAGACTAAAAATCAATACAAAGGGCTTGGAAGTCACTATAATTGTCAGGCAGACCCCCAAACTGATAATTTGTTCCAATTTTTCACATTCGTTTCTCAGACTAATTACTCCATTACTATCAGTAGTAAAACTGTTTGAAATGCCAAATCTTTTTCGGAAGCGATACTATAGATAAGGCAAATGCACGCTGGAGATCCCCAGTCCAGCAGGTCACTAAAGCCCATGCCTAACTTTAAGCATGTGAGTAGTCCCATTGACTGCAGTGGGACTCCATGAGTATTTTGCTGGACCAGGGCCTAATAACTGCTTTTTGAAATCTGAATGCCAGTCCTGTTTTAGAAGTTACAGTTCAAAGCAAAGTGACATTCCAAGTCTAAATTCTCTTGTCCCAATGAGGGAATTCCAAAATAACATTTTTAATAAAACAAAGCCTATATGACCAGAAACAAATTAAAAGAACCAACATTCGTAAACCCACACTGATTTCTTCCAGAGCACAGTAATCTTTTCTTAAAGTTAATTGACAGCATGTTAAAAAGATTTTTTCACATATCAGGCCTTTTAATGCAAATAAAGACTCAGACAGATGAAATATTTTGAACACATTTATTTTTAGTACACAAAAGAGTGAGACTGAGCTGAAGCCAATTAAAAAACAGCTTTAAAAGGCAGGAAGACTATCACACAATTATAACTTTGCCAAATTCCACCCTGTAGTTTAAATCACTTGATCACAATGACAATTTTCCCCATGAGTTACCTCAATCAATTTACATAAGTTTCTTGTGCAGTCATCCAAAAATCTGACATTTAAGTCTAATAAATGAAAAGGTACATTAATGTTGTTGGCCTCTATTATACTTCAAGGCTTTTTCATACCCACCCCAATTACACACACTTGCCTTTTTTTTAAATTGTCCATTTGCACTATACTGTATATTTTTAAAATACTATATTAAAATAAAAATACATCAGTTAATGAAATGGAACATGTAATGTTCCAAAAGTTTAAGTTAAGTAAGTTTCATATGCAAATTAAATTTCCCTAAAATGCACCTGTAATTTCTCCAAATCTTTACTTTAGACTGTATTTAATTATTGCTATTGGATAACTTCTGCTCAACAAGTAGCGGGGAAATATTTAAAAGATCGAGGGGCACTCAACACAGTAAGTGGTGCCATTGCAAACAATAGATTTCTCATGCCAGAAAAATATAATTGAATAGAAAACCAAAAGGACCAATTCCAATCCTTATAACTGAGATTCAGGTGTTTGTTACTTGGTAAAAGGTGAATGAGATTTGTATGAAGCTAATCATCTGAATGTCAGCTTTAAAGTGATCTAATTAAAAAAATTAAGTTCTACTATGCTCCAATTATATGTAATTATTCTGGAAAACAATACATGCAGGGGAAAAAGGATCACAGTCAAGATTTGAATCAGAAGCTCAACAGCATTTCAGAACTAGTGCACCAATCAGGATTTAATATCTCAGAAGTGAAGACTGTTGTCTCATGTTCTCTTTTGACTTAACTGCCATAAAAACAACAAAGTATGCATAGCCTAGATTTTGTAACCACCACCTTCCTGTAAAGTGCTATGAACTAAAGACAAAAGAGGAAATCCTAAACCCACTAAAAAGTCAGTGGACATTTTGCCATTGATTTTAAATGGAACTAAGGTTTTACACCAAGTTCCTTCCTGGAATGTGATAAAAGGCTTAATTCTTTAAGCTTCTTTCCCAACCTTATACTGCAGCAGATCGGAGTTTAAAATATTTTTGCCTGTCACTGGTGTGATCCTTAAAAATTGTTACAGATGTCTTCACAGCCTGGTTGTTAACGATGCACCCAAGCCAACCAAACACAGCTTACCCATGAATTACCAAATTCATTTACAAATGCTACTTTGTGGTGTGAAAAGGAGTGAACACAATGTGAGCATACATGAACGTTCCCAAGAGACCAAGAACGTCTTCTTGGGGTCTGGGTAATGTAGGAGACAGAGTTTAGATGGAGTCAGGTAAAAGAATTCAAATGAGGGTGTTCAAAGATGCATTTAGAGCTTGTCATCAGAGGGAAGCAGAAAATGCCTGGAAAAATCCTGCTGCTGAGTCAGGAGATAAATGGAGACTTGCAATTTCAGAGAAAGGGATATTATCTATCTTGGAGATTTTTTTTCTTCACTGTTTTCATTTAAGCACTTTAGGATATGAAGATCTTATTTCACTTTTATAATAGTACTTCATGGCACATCATACATTTTCCCATAAATAAAACCCAAACATTTGTAAGACACTTTACAACAGAAAAGAAATATGGGAAGATTGAGGAGTAAGATATATGATGGAAAGACTAATGCACTCCCTTTAGGCTGGGGGTTGATTAGAGTTAGAACAGCTGAAGGTTTAAAAAAAAAAAAAAAAAAGGTATTTGTTGGGACAAGACCTTCCTAAAAAACACAAAATCTGCACTCTCTCCCCAATTGCTTATGGTCTTGAATTTAACATTACTGAACTTTGTTGTATTATCCTTAAAATACCTACTTACAACAAGTAATCAAATTTACTATATGTGCCAAAGTAATTACTAAATCTTGGCTCTGCTATGGTTCCAGTACAAGTTGCCATCTTGTTTTAATGGCAGTCTTACAGAAACACAGCTCTGAATACTGTAAGACTCTACCACCTGAAGTCTCATTCTTCTAACACCAGGGGAATTACACATTTTACTCCTATTCACACTATCTGGAGTTACCTATGTAAATCTATTGCACATCCATGAGACACTCCTCAAAAGTGTATGATGTTCAGTCATCTAGTTGCACTGCAAAGAAATAGCAACTCAGTTTAGGTCCCATGTTTAACCTCTTGCTACTGAGCTTGCAGGTGGCTGGAGACCTCTCAAAGGGCTTTATTAAGGAGATCACAGTATCATTATCCCCATTTTACACATTTGGAAACTGAGGCAGTGGGGTACAGTGATCTGTCCAAGGTCACCCAGCAGTCCAGTGGCAGAGCCATGAATAGAACTCAAGTCTCCTGAATTCTCATCCACTGCTCTATGCACTAGGCCACATGGCCTTCCTCCTTAGATGAGAATGATTTGGACAGCTACATACAGACTCCATTGCATAGGTTCCTTTAAGGGAAAGGAAGTTAGCTCTTTTCCCAGCTCAATTGTTATTAGATACACTTTTTTGTATAAACAGTGAAAAGTTTATGATCCATCTCAAACTGATCCAAAGGTAAATAAGTACTTCCTTCATCTACTATTCCTGATGAAGTGGCTAACTATTGTGTTTACTATGGTGATAGGCAACTTAAAAAGTGCCTTAAATAGATCTGGCATCCTTAAGACTTTGTCACAGTTAATAAAATTTTATCAAATAGTTGGTAATATTCATCTATATTCTGTAGCTAATTGTTTCAATTACTTTTGAAACAAGTTTTTCACAAAGTTAAATCAGTTTTAAGTTGCCTTCAATGTGCCATTATTGATGGGTGACAGATTTTTATTATTACACGGAATAAAACTAAAAAATAAAATAAAAAAATCAATAAGATGAGACACAAAATATCACATTTCACATTTAATGGAATGTCAGAACTTTAACAAAACTAGAGCTTCAGACACTAGCTGAAGTCTTAATACAACTTCCATTAATCAGTTTAACAATTTGCCTCTAAGTCTAGAGCTAGCAAACAACTTTATATTAAAAAAAACAAACAAACAAAAAAAAAACCACGATAAGCATTTTAAAGCTTTTTTAAATAAGGAAACTGCAAAAAACAAAAAAATAAATAAATAAAAGGAATGCAGCGTACAGAGTAGAAACTGAAAAGTGCTTCATCAGAACCCTAGCTGCTCATATCGAAAGTCTCAATCTTGAAATGTGGGGAATGGATGCACTGTGCACAAATTATCCTTTACATTTAGTTCCAAGATAAAATTTTTTTTTTGGTCAAATAAATTTGTACAAACTAAGCTTTTAAAAGTACAGTTAGCTACAAAAAGTAAGATTAAATATGCAGTTATAAAATATATTTATCCTGGGTCATAAGAATATAAAATGTCGATGCCTATGTCAATAGTACATTACACATTACACACATTTAAGGATAACTTCTTTGCATTAATAATGTAAATGATACCACACTGTTTATTGCTTATGTCAGGCATGTAAATTAAAACCCAGACAGCCACGATAGTTAAATTTTCATGGCTCAGGGTCTATCTATCTAGATTCAGTGGAATACCATTTTTAAAAGTATATAAATACAGTTACACAAAGTTTGTACCTGTTTATTTAACAAACGAACAACTTTATTCTGGGTAGCAATTTGCCGTTTGGTTTCAGAAGTACCTGCTGTGAAAGTCCTGAGATGCTGACTGATCAGTTTACATCACTTATCTAGTTTGTGTCTAAACTACTGCACCAATTTTAGGTGTAAGGAGTTTGCTGCTGAAAGTCAAACTCCTTAGTGATTGACTTGCAGCAATATTAGCTGCTACCGTAGACAGGCTCACAGTGCAAATAAGTTTTTACTTACAAGGAATGTTCTTGAAAATACAGTTTCCAGCAAGAATAAGCTCCAACTAAAATGACTGTACCAAACCCAATCTTAGTGAGAATAGGTTTCCAATATAACCACCTTTTTCTTTTTCTTTCAGTCTCACTTAGCTTCTGTTTCATCTGGTGCACCTTCTGGGCTGTGTGAGCTTTTCTATCCTCTCGCAGCCGTTTCCGAACAGTACTAAAAGAGAGAAAAAACTAAAGTTGTGGAATAGAAGTAATTCCTCAAGAGATTAGGAAAAAACCCCTCAACCCAACCCAGTTAACCAATTTGTGCCGTTTAGGACTAAAACAATGAAGGAGGGAATGATGACGAGAATGGTCTTTACTCTGTGCTACTCGAATGACCTGAACAGTTTCATTAAATACCCACGCTGTTTTAACATTATTAAGGTTGCCAAGTCAAACATCAGGAACTTAGAAAACACCAGAGTTGCAACCTTAATTCTGCCCCCTCTTGCCTACGCATGATAATCTTAATTGCATGATCACATTTTCCCCCCCGCACAGAACTCTGACTTCATTCAGTGACTGAGGTTTTTCTGTATTTTGTATGTCTATGTATTTTTCTATATTAATATAGAATATATAGAATGTACAAAAAAAGCGCCCATTGAGGGTATCTTCACTGAAGAGGTAACTCAGGCTCTTTCTTGATTGTTGCCTGCAACCCTCCTATCCACACACTCAAAACCCTCTCACGAGTTTAGTGGTACTTTCAATCTGGGCTGGCTGGCACATCTGAGGCTGCAGGCTAAAACCAGAGTGACGCTCTCCCTCAGACTGATAACCCACACACTTTCCAGTGAGGGGACAGGCTAAATCACTTGATGCCGATAGTCCTCCAGTGTCTTCCCACAATTCCCCAGGTACCTAAAACAACAAACAAGTTCTCCCATAACTCACTGGGAAAGATCAGAGCAGCTCAGTTTATTGCAACAGAAAGAACCATGGGACATGATCCCACAGGTCTTAGCAATACACAGTGCCGAGTGCAGAACCAGTGAGGACACAGTAATTCAAGTATGACTTTGTTCTGTGGCCGCTCACACCAGAAGTAAGCTAACCAGGGTGCTCAGCCTCAGGTTTTGATCACCTGAGTTAACAAGGATACAATGAAAACATACCCACACGCTACTTGTACACCTCTACCCCGATATAACGCTGTCCTCGGGAGCCAAAAAAATCTTACCGCGTTATAGGTGAAACTGTGTTATATTGAACTTGCTTTGATCTGCCGGAGCGTGCAGCCCCGCCCCCCCAGAGCGCTGCTTTACCGTGTTATAGCCGAATTCGTGTTATATCGGGTTGCATTATATTGGGGTAGAGGTGTACCTTCAATCCACAGCAAACCTCCTACTGATAACAATGGGAAGTTGGTACAAAGATTGATGATAAAATATGGCCCTTGTGTAGTCCAGTTTGCAGAAGTATTGAGCACCAACAGCTCCCACTGACTACAGTTGGGCCTATTAGTGTGTACTACTTCTGAAACTCATACCATAAAGGTTTATTTAGAGAAGTCAGCATTGCATTTACCACTGTGGTGAAAAACTGATGCCATGTACTTGTAGGACCACTACTATTTCTGCCCTTTGCAAGCCAAGCAGTCACCTGATTTGTGCATCTGATTGTGATATCATGTGATGAAACATCCAGGAATACATCCAACCAAAACTGGCAACCCTATGGCAAAACTGCCGTTTGTACTGGCATAGTAAAACCACCCCCCATAAATGAAACAAGCTATCCTGATATAAATGCAATTTTGCTAGTATAGCTGTATCTACACTAGAAACTTCTGCCAGTACAGACACACTGGTTAGGGGATCACACATTTTCACAACCTTGGCCAACACTGCTATTCTGGCAGAAGTCTGTATCTTGTATGTCACTACAAGGGCTACAATGGCACACCTGCAGTGCTACAACTATGCTGCTGTAGCGCTTGTACCATAGACACTTAAGCCTGGGCTACACCTAAAACTCAGGTCAACCTAGCTAAATCACCCAAGGCTGTGAAAAATTTCACACCCTGTCTGAAGTAGTTAGGTTAACCTAACCCCTTCCATCAACCTAGCTACTGCCTCTCAGGTCTACACTAAACCCTTACTACAGTGACAGAAGGATTTTTTCTCATTGCCATAGTAAATCTACCCCCCCCGAGAGATGGTAGCTAGGTCAGCGGTGACCCAACTGCATCTATAGCATGGGTTACGTTGACCTAACTACTTCACACAGTGTGAAATTTCTCACAGCCCAGAGCAATGTGACTATGTCGACCTAAGTTTCAAGTCGAGACCAGGCCTTAGACAGCCTTTTTATCTGAAAGTTTGAAGCCTTAATGAACAGTAAGCTCCAAAGTTAGCAACTCAATGAGATGGAAAGAGTAGTACAGTCCTTTCAACTGTTGTTCTAGAGTGTTTGCAGAATGACAGTTTAAACCTTGTGCTGTAAGCCTTTCCGTTCCCAGCCATCTTGTTATTTTCTCTTTTCTTCTTAAAGCCTACTTATTTAAAAGTACTGAACAGGGAATAACTAAAGTGGTATCAAAGATTGAATAAAATCATGTCTAACACAACCCTCACGGTTTTGTTGGGAGTCTCCCGGAATCAGGCTCTATCTCCCTGAGGCTACTGAAGTCAAACTGGGAGCCGCCAGAGGTAAGCACTGCCTGGCCGGAGCCTACACCCATCATTCTCTGCCTCAGCCCTGAGCCCCCTCCCAGAGCCAGCACCCCAAGCCCCCTTCCACACCCCAATCCCTTGCTCCAGGCCTGATCCCCCTCCCAAACCCAAACTCCTTCCCAGAGTCTGCACCCCACACTCCCTCCTCCGCCCAACCCCTAGCCCAGCCCTAAGCCCCTTCCAGCATGCAAACTCCCTCCCAGAGCTTGCACCCTGCACCCACTCCTGCACCCCAACCCTCTGCCCCAAGCTCAGCCCAGAGCCCCCTCTCACACTCTGACCCCTTGGCCCCAGCCCAGAGCCCGCACCCCCCCTACACCCCAACCCCTTGTCCCAGCTCGGTGAAAGTGAGTGAGGTGGGGGAGAGTGAGCCATGGAGGAAGGGGGATGAAGTGAGTCGGGCAGGGCCTCGGAGGAGGGGCGAGACAGGGCAAGGGTGTTTGGGTTTGTGTGATTAGACAGTTGGCAACCCCACTCCAGGATAAGAGGACTGGTATTAAAAAAAAATAACAAAACAAAAAACAAAGACAACCCCCAAGTAATTTTCCATGTTGCTTACCTTTCAATGCTTCCATCCATAGTATCTTGTACTTTAGTGGACAGTTCAGTATTTGTTTTCTCCCCCATTTGCTCCTGTTTTTCGAAGCCCACACTATTCCCATTGTACTTCTCTGTATTTATTCTGGTTGGGTGTGGAGGAGACTGCTCAGAACTTGGTGCTTGGTCCTCCTTAGAAAGTTCCTTCCACCGTTTCTAAGAGTGAGAAAACACATTTTTGAATAACATTTCTCAAGATTGTGGAAGTTCTCTCTTTGAATAAAGAAGTCTTCCACAGAATGATCATATAAATAAAAATGTAAATTAAAAATGATATAAAAACTAATTTCTAGATAACAAAGATGTAAGCCAGACAGTGATACCCTTATTTACACTGACTAGAGAACTAGTACACCCATCAGTCTTAGCTTCAGGTAACACTAAAACCAAGACTAATTTGAGGGAAATTTGGTTGTTAGAAAACAACTAGAAGGTCAAGTATACAGCACAGAAATCTGCCCGGGATTAACAAAAATCTGCAAGTGAAAGTTATGACTGTAAACTCATGGCAATAAAAAAGGTAAGGCTCTTGGGCATGACAGAATACCTGCAGAGATCTAGAAAAGTGGATCTGATTAAACAGATAACCATTGCCTTCTCTGTAATACCTAAAAGCAAGAAACAATACTACAATTAAAAAATGCTAAATCATTACTCAAGAAAAAGTATTAAAAGTGACAGTGGTGTAACTAGGTATCTCTTTACCGTTTGCAGGAGACAAAATATTGACAAGAGTTCTTCACAAGAGAGAACATCAGATGTGAAAAGTGTTTTTTGATTAAAACAGTCTCTGATATGAGCTTTGCTGCTCTACAACTCCATGTAAATCCAAAGCTTTTGTTATCAGCCACCTTGGTCATAAACCTGTGTAAAATCCACAGAACTGGATAAAATGTCCAAGATGACCTGACAACTACAAGAAAGTACAGCTGTACAAGTCCATATGAATACACAGTCCCTTTGGAATTTCCAATAGTTTTAAACAAGGATACTTTTTTTTTTTTAATTCCTTGTAACAATGTTTAATGAACTGGTATGCCTTGCTCCTGGGACTACAGATTAGATTCCCCTCAGGAAAACAAAACCTTTCATTTGTGTGTATCAGATGGGTCAGAAGTGGGAGTCCTTATTAGAAAACTACATATTGCAATCAGCATTCATCGTCCTCACAAAGGAAATCCTGCAGATTATGAAGTGATTAGAAAATTAACTGTGTATTGGTAACATTGCTATGGATTGTTGCCTGAGGAGCTCAAAAGTGGATACTAAATGACTCCAGGAAAGCTAAGATTCCATTTAAGCAAGTGTTTACCTAGCTACCTGTGTTTTATTTGCAGAGATAGAGCTCAAAATGCAAACACTTTGCCAGGGAGTCTTGTCAGTGGAAAAAAGGAGAATTTATCCACCAAGAGCGAAGTTATTATTCAGGCAAACTTTTACTAAATTGAGATACATTAAGTGACGGTCACCGGTTAGAAACCTATATTAAAACAATTTCCCCCTCCTTCCCAAAAAACAGAGCTTGGATGTCAAAACCACTGTGGATGTCAAAAATTGAGTTTATTGGATTCGATGGTGGAAATGCTTCCCTGCCCCACTCCCTGAAAAGGTCAGCTGCTAGCCCCACTTCTAAAACCTCAAAAAAAGTGCTCACATCCTGTGGACCTGAAGTGATATGCAGATGGTGGGCTGGCACAGTGCTTAAATATTTAAATAAAATACAATTACAGGTGATAGTTTGGTCTTATATAAACATTGCAAGGTGCCAGCAGATTAAAGGGGGAAAGCATTTTATTAAGTAAAGTTCACCAACCCACATCATGCATCTTCAGCAGGGTTTGAAACCTGAACCTTCAGCACTGCAGCACAGACTGCTACCACTTTAGCTACAGGACTAACTACCTTAGCAGGCAGCAGCTAGCACCATGTGCTGAATCCAGGAGATGGTCATGGGGAGTATGGCACCCAGGCTCTTCAACCCACCTCCCCAAAAGGTCCTGCCCCGCATGGAGCCCGCAGGGGAGTGGAGAGGAGATGGGATGCGGAGGCCATGTGCCAACTCTTCCCACCCTTCCTCACTACTCTGGCAGCTTCCAGTACACTTGGTAAATACCCATGTGATGTGTTGGCATCAGCAATCTCTTTACAATGTTCATGCCACAGTTTCCCTGAGGGTCACAAGCAAGAGAAGGGAAATAGGAATTGAACAGTTCATATTTCAGCCAAATTTAAATGGAATTTCATGGGACGAAGAAAAAGCACTTCTCTAGCCAAAGGGTTTTCTCCCTAGTGAATTTCAAAGGCCTGCTGTAAACAACAGAAACATTAGAGCTTTCCAGAAAAAAAAAAAAAAAAAAAGAAAAAAAAAAGGTCAGGCAACTACACAGAGAGGTTGAGACCGGCTTCCCCTATACTCACATTTACTGGAAGAATGCATACACAGTAAGCTGTGTAATTAGATCTAGGTGGGCAGCCCCTTGAGACTTCATGATTACAAGTTTGAGCATAAAACCTCAAAAACTGGAGACGTTAACACAAGAGGAGTGGAGTTTGTCTTAACCTTCGCTAAGACTAGGTCTACACCACCACTTATGTCGGTATAACATATACTGCTCAGGGGTTTGCCACCCCGCGAGCAACATAAGTTATGTCAACCTAAAGGTCGACGTGGACAGTGCTATGTCAGCAGGAGAGCTTCTCGCGCTGACATAGCTACCGCCGCCTGCTGGGGGTGGATTAATGAAGTCGATGGGAGAGCTCTCTCCTGTCATCTTAGAGCCGCTACACGAGAGAACTTAAAGCGTTGTAAGTTCTCTTGTGTAGCCATAGCCTAAATTATTTCTGTCTGGTCCCAGAAAGGCAGTCTACACTAAAATGTTGAAGGTTTTTGTATGTACTGTTACAAATACCACCTAACCTGGTTAGAGAAAAGTTCTCTGATCCTTTCCATTTTACATTTTCAGTTTAATGTATGCATTTGACAGCACTTTGTAAATAACCAGTTTCACTGTTGATGCAACATGCCCTACCCCAGCAACATCAAAGCTGAAACTGAAACTAAATGGACAGGCAGCAAGCAGGTGCATGCAAAAAGAGAAAAGAACTAGGAAGAAAAACAGCCTGAGCACACATTCAGTGCTGTTACTCTTAAGCCTACCCAGAGATCCTTATAAACAAATGAGAGCAGAAAAATCCATCGATCTTTTTCAGAAGACACAAAAAATTCAAACACATTTCATGCTTGGTTATTTAAAGGCCATTTTAAATAAAAATTTCTGGATGTCAATTAAAACAATTCAAGTTGACATTGGGTCTCATCTGCATTCCAATTTAAAAAAAAAATCATCTTGAACAGAAGAAGAAAATCAAAATTTACCATTTGATACGTTACACATCAAACCAAAAGTAAATCTGTATAGGACAAAATCAATGTCCATATTTCTATTCTGTTGTGCAATTAACTTGATTTATTGTATGTGAGGGATTTAAGTAACAATTTCCTCCCATGCTACAGTTAAGCTACACAAACATTTTTAAATAAATTGTGAAGAGCAGCAAGGAAAATTCAAATTAAAGCTGACATCTTAGTTTACCCAAAAGTTCATGAAGTTCTTAAATGCAATGGGATCAATTATGTACCAGCATATTTTGCAATCACATTGAGACATGTCAAGGATGTGATATCACATCCTTAACATTTAATTTTTACTTTTTCCTCTTAGAACATTCATTCCAAGACTGACAGAAAAACATTCAATACTTGTTAAGAATAGTACACTTTCGAAAAGTCTTAGCTCCCACATCTTAGGAAAAATGGAAGTAAGTTGTATACAACTGATAATCAAGAATAATTAAAAAAAATACTAGTATCCAATAGTTATCTTAAATTTTGAAAGCTAGAGACTAATAGAGAATAAAATCTTCTGAAATTTTTAAAAAAAAAATTACACAAAAATATTCTCCAAAAGTTATATAAAGCTTACTCCAAAATTCACACATCATTTCAAAAGAAGATGGTAAAAAGTATGTATTGCTGCCAAAATTTATTCTGAGAAATTGATACAATAGTCCATACATTTCTCAGGGCCTCAGGAAATGCACATGCTAAAAAGGGGGAATTTATATGTCAGTTAAAAAAAAAAAAAAAAAGTCTCAGACTATTCAGTAATTTGAATGTGACATTACTGAAATGTGAGGTATGGCCTTTGGTATACAAAGCAGCAAGATGTTCAGGAAGTAAACTCCAAGTTCTGCCAAAAGCAACCTGCAATAAATGACTGCTACTCGTAAGTCTCTCTCTTGGCTAAAATCGTTAATGGTGTAAACAGTTAAGTATAGTCATAATGCTGATCATAAGGCTGTGTCAGAATACAATCACCTAGTTCTTACATAGCGTAAGTGTGTACCTTGCACCTATTTGGTGTTTAGTGGTTGTGTAAAATTATTTATTTACACACAAGCACAGAATGCATGTAGAATGGTAACCTTTGACAAGACAGCTAGCAGGAGCATAGCTGTAATAAACATGCTTTAAGTTATCTACATCTCCATCCACAACTTTTCCATTAAATACCCAATCGGTGAAAGCTACGTTGAATTTGGCATCCTATTTCTGAAAGCGGAGTAGGTTTGTCAAGTTAATTTACACTTGTCTACAGTACGATGTTTTTTTAGCAAGAGAAAAAACAACATGATCTACCATACAAAAAGAGTTCTGTGTCTCCTTGACAAGACATCCTTGAGTGGTTGAAGCTATTTTAAGTGTTATTACCGGAAGGCACATTGAAAACCAAGTTTAGAACTAGTGACTTGTAAAACTTGAACCTTATGAACTGCATTAAATAAACCCAATTAATCTCATCTAGCTGTTTATACGGACTATAGCTGGTTAATGAAATAACAGTAAGAAAAAGGTTACCTGATAGCAAACTTTAATCTTCAGCAGCAGAATATTTTATTAACAGACAAAGTACAGGTAATTCAGGGAGAAAAGATCCTTGTTCAATTTCACTTGGAAACATGACCTCTCTTGTTTTTTTTTTAAAAGCTGAAGATACTGATTTAACCTTCCTTACGTTAGTACAGAGTATGCCTGCCATATATCACAGAGCAGGGTACTAAAACATAGGATTAAAAATTTAGCTGAGACACAAAGCTGTTTAGGTATCTTCAAGACACCCTTCAATGCTTGATTAAGAGACAAGTTTATCTGCTTAACCAATGCAGAAATGACATGTTTTAAAATAGCTAAGAGAACATCAAATTGAATCACCCATTCATATTATAAACATTGCAAATTTGGATTTTTACAGTAGATTCAGTTTATTCTAAACATTTACCTGTATAGTTGAATCCCCCATGATAAATTTTGCTCCTTCTATTACAGCCATATATGAGAATCTTAGCTGGTCAGGCGTCTGAATAAGTCCCATGCGATATTTTCTCATATCCAATAATACTTGCTTAATGTCCACAGAAGAAGGGTCTTTTTTTTCCATCTGTTTAAAAAAGAAAAAAAAGAAAAAAAAAGTCTGGTTAAGAGTTTTGACCTAATCTGTGAAAGTGGGACAATTGTTCTTTTAAAGTACCAAAAAATAAGGAAAATTTTTAACATATGTTTGAGTCATACAATTTCTACTGAACAATATATACATTCACCTTTTTACCACATTTCTGTTATAACTGTATGAGAAATTAACATCTGAAACTGATTTCTAAATCACTTAAAATACCTTTGTGTTATATAAAAGTAAGTTAAAATACAACTGGAGGTTAGTTGAAATCACAAAGGCCAATATGCTAGTAATAATTAAAGCCCTGAGTCTTAATACACTTCTATGTGCCTAACTTTACTCATGAATGTGTTTAAGTTGCTGGAGTATAGTAGTTCAGAGTTCTACAACGTTGTGCTTAGTTAAAAAGACAGACACATTCAACAGGATAATGGGATAATGTGTTAAGAGTGGACCAAACCATTTGCAAATTTGGGGCATAACACAGACTGGCTAATACCATTATAAACATACTTTGAAAAACAGTGCAGTATGTATTACTTGCTATATGTCCAGTAATTGAACTAATTATTATGTCCTATTAAAAGTAATTTCCCCCAAAAAGAATCGGGAACACTAATCTGATAGATAGACAATGTTTTGCAATAGCTATAGTGGCTTTTCTCTCAGAGTGTTTAGCTTTATATAAACACTTCAGATTTAATTAATTTTTTTTTTTTTTTTTTTAAAGTAACAGGAATACTAGAAGAACCAAAAAACTCAACAAGCTTCATTCTGTTGCACCATTTTTTAATCTATACTGCTGTTTCCTTCAAGTTTTGTAAAATTAGAAAGCAAATTCTACTTCTAGACAGACTTTGATCAAACAAGTTTCAGGTAACAGTGAAGAGCTAAGGGCAAAGTTACAAATCTCTGAAAATAACGTCTATAAAGACTGAGGCACATTAAGATCACCAGTTTGAAAACAGGTCTATATTGTGAAGAACTTCTACTCATCCCACATTTGTGGAAAAATATAAATTTTCATACATTTATTTAAGCCATCAGAATACGTTTCAGAGAAGCGAAGTAGCTTCCACAGTCTTCATTTACCTTCACAAATGTCTGGCTTATTTACAGATATCTGATTTGTAAGGAATTCTCATCAAAAAGCTCAAATATAAACCAAAAGCCACCACAGAAACACTTACCAGGACAAGACAGGTGTCTACTAATGAAAATGTGCCAGAGCGTCCTATCCCTGCACTACAGTGAATTACGGCAGGTCCATGTTCAGGACTCAGCGAACCAGATTCTCTGACTTTAAACAAGAAGTTGAGGAATGAAGCGGGGGACTCAGGGACTCCAAAATCTGGCCACGTAGTATAATGATAATGAGATATCATCCTGGACTCACCACTCTAAAAATGAAAAAAATTAGAGAAAAAAAAATGAACAAAAAGGGTACCTCTGCTTTTGGATAATTATTTTTTTGAGACTCGTCCATCAGTCTAGGCCAAGAGCTACTCAATATTTTAAACCTCTCGGTCAGGTTGACACAAACTGCTTGCTTAAAATTTGCACCCTTAGATTGTTCCCAACAAAAAGTTGGCACTATGACACTTCTTCAAGCACCAGGTCATTATTTGTGACCGACACCTTAGTTATATTTTGTTTTTCATTTTAAAAGCCATACTAAGGTATCTACTGGGATCCCATCCCCCCACACCCTAACATTAATAAAATTCTAACATTAGTACTTTTCCTCTAAAATTTCCCTCTAACTACTACTAGTGCAGCTCAACTGACGCCAACAGTGAGAGCACAGGGCTGGCTCCTGCAGACTGCCAGCATTTTAAGCTGCATGTTGTTTATCCCTGCTCTGAGCAGGGGTGGGCAACATTGTGTTTAAATTGCCAGTAGCTGCTGGAACCTTGTCCACACTAGCACTGCCACTGATGGTAGCAACAGTGGGAAATTTTATGGAAAAGTCCTACTGTAGGCAGGGCTTAAAGAGTCCCATATGTCAGAAAACCTTAGACATCACTTCTGTTGGAGACAGTCAACCTTGTTCCATATATGTGGATGGAAAGGCTATTGGGATTACGCAATGTTTTCCTCCTTCCTTGGCTGAGCTCTATGCCAACACACCTCCCAACTGCATTAACCCCAGAGAGCTTCAGGAACCAGCTTTGACTACATGTCCACTAGACTCACGAAGACCTAGCTGTTCAAGCTACAGGTTTTTTTTGTTTACTTTGGGGTGGTTTAATTATGGATATTTAGGATTTTGGAATCTCATCAATCTCAGTACCAAGCATCTGTTTTTCCAATACTTTTCTCTAAACTTCCCCAATGTTACCATCTTATTTCTATGTTTTCTTAAAATGATAGCTAGACCTCTATACATAAAGTGAATAGTTAAAAAGATTTAATAAGATTCCATTAAAGCTGAAGTATTTTTCTTTAGGTCAATGACAAAATAAATTGTTTCCATTTTGCAGGACACTAGAGAGATCCTCTCCTGGTCAGTCCATTGCAAGTTTTTACGAAGTGCAGATTTACTCGAAAGTGACTTGAAATAGCATTATTCGGTTCATGTTTATTGTGTTGCAATAACATTTGTTCTGTAAACAAGTTCTTCCACAGTTACAGCTTTTGCTTTTCCCCTCATTTAGGGCCCGATGCTGCAAGGTTCTGAGCATCCTCAAATTCTGCAGAAGAAAGTGTACATTGAGCATGCCAAGTACTACAGAAGTGCAATTCAACCGTCTTGTAATACACATTGAAGGGGACAACAGAATCTGATTTTTTGTGATTTGTTACTAAACAATTTATACATTCACATATATTCTCTTGATGCACAAATTAGAATAAACAGAATATTCTTATTGGTACAGCAAAGCCAATACAAGCTCCAGCTCCTTCTCCCGAACTTGTATTGGCTTTGCTGTACCAACAGGAATATAGAGTAGTAAAAATTAGTCTTTGTTCAAACAGATTTGATTTTGAACACACACCGAGTAGATCTACCGAGTAAGGTGCCATTTTTATATTGCCACTTTTCAGAGAACTATAATCCAATACCCCCACTTAAATCACCGGTGAGCAACAAAACTGCAGGTTAGAGGACTTCGATTCCTTCACAAGAAGCCCTTTTTGAGGCAAACAATCACAAAGTTTGCATTGAGTAAATATCTGCCACATAGGACTACATTTTTGAAACCTGAAATAGGTTTTCCTTTTGTAGGAATATAGTGAGATTTTCTTTATCAATATTTGTCTAAGGCAAAGGCTTAATACTAGTTTTATTTATTTTTTTAAAGCAAGCACTTTTACCAGTGAATTATCCCCAATATTTTGTATTTACACAATGTCAAAGGAGAAGCAAAGCAATTATTTTTCCTGTTAATTTCTTACTTTTTATATACATACATACACACACAAATACATCAAATTGACAAAAGACAAAATAGTCACTCAAAACAAGACATTTGCACATTTCCATTTCACAATTACAAATTGTTTTAGCTACCCAGGAAAACATTTGAGGGTAACCATTGGTTACTTGGAGAAAAGATAATACCTTTAAAATTGTAAAAATGTAACACATTGAGTTTTTAAATTATTTCTCGTATTAATATGCTGGAGTAGCATTCCACATCAGCTGTGAGACCTAGTTGTTGTCTTCTAGTCTTTTCATTCCTACCAACCTCTTTCCTAGAATCGAGATATATCCCTTAGCTTCCGGCAACAGCTTATCAATTGAGGCTATGCACTGGCTATTGTTATTTGCTTCTGTGCATGCCGCCAAAATCTGGGTGAGTTACTACGCTTCCTCTTGGCCCGGCTCTTAATCTTTATTTGATTTTAACAGTGCATCAGAGCAACATTAATGCTCCAGTTTCTATTCTGGGGTTGTATAGATTATGCTGAGCTATCCTCCAAAATCCCCAAAGGTAAAGTGGATTTACGGTTCATCCAAAAATTCTCTTAGATTGGTAAGTGATCCAGAATCCTTTTGACTCTGGCTCAGTCTTTAAACACTTCCTCTAGAAGATAGCTTGACTGTACAACCTGTTGAATGACCTCTCTTTGTCACAACAGTTTCATGCAAGGCAAAACTGGCTCAAATACAGTCCTCATCACTTTACAACCCCAAACTTCTAGACTATGTAAGATGCACACTTGTTCTCACCTAACCTGTCCACAAGTTATCCGAACAATCATCTTGAGTTATACGTTACTATGTATGGGAGGGCAGAGATCTAGTCAAGGAAAACATTATATTTTATAATCCAGTTTCTAATCTGCAGAGAGTTTAAGATTCCTCATCAGCTTCAACAGATGACTGCACAGAAGGACTGCCAGTCCTGTAAGTTTCCTATCTGATTAAGAGGTACATCTCTACTCTACAATTCATTAAAAAAAACAAAACAACACACCACAACACAGTTCATCATGCAATCAGCCAGCCAATATATTTACACACAAGGTTTAAACTCATCTCTTCTGTTCGTCCTCATGATTCTAAGGAATGGTAGGAGGGAGAACAGCAAAATAAAGACAATGGATTTCAAGAAGGCAGACTTCAGCAAACTCAGGGAGTTGGTAGGTAAGATCCCATGGGAAGCAAGTCTAAGGGGAAAAACAATTGAAGACAGTTGGCAATTTTTCAAAGAGACATTATTAAGGGCACAAGAGCAAACTATCCCACTGCATAGGTAAGATAGGATGTATGGCAAGAGACCACCCTGGCTTAACCAGGAGATCTTCAATGATCTAAAAATCAAAAAAGAGGCCTACAAAAAGTGGAAACTAGGTCAAATTACAAAGGATGAATATAAACAAATAACACAAGTATGAAGGGACAAAATCAGAAAGGCCAAGGCACAAAACTAGATCAAACTAGCTAGAGACAAAGGGTAACAAGAAAACATTCTACAAATACATTAGAAGCAAGAGGAAGATCAAGGACAGATAGGCCCATTACTCAGTGAGGGGGGGAAAAAAAACAACACAGAAAACGTGGAAATAGCAGAGGTGCTTAATGACTTTGTTTCGGTTTTCACCAAGGTTGGCGGTGATTGGACATCTAACAGTGAATACCAGTGAAAAATGAGGTAGGATCAGAAGAGGCTAAAATAGGGAAAGAACAAGTTAAAAATGACAGACAAATTAGATGTCTTTAAGTCACCAGGGCCTGATGAATACTCAAGGAGCTGACTGAGGAGATATCTGAGCCATTAGCGATTATCTTTGAAAAGTTACGGAAGACGAGAGAAATTCCAGGGGACTGGAAAAGGGCAAATATAGTGCCAATCTATAAAAAGGGAAATAAGGACAACCCAGACCAGTCAGCTTAACTTCTTTACCCTGAAAGATAATGGAGCGAATAAATAAGCAATCAATTTGCAACTATCTAGAAGATAATAAGGTGACAAGTAACAGTCAGCATGGATTTGTCAAGAGCAAATTATGTCAAACCAAACTGATAGCTTTCTCTGACAGGGTAACAAGCCTTGTGGATAGGGAGGAAGCAGCAGACATCCTATTTCTTGACTTTAGTAAGGCTTTTGATACTGTCTTGCATGACCTTCTAACAAAAACTAGGGAAATGCAACCTAGATGGAGCTATTATAAGGTGGGTGCAAAACTGGTTGGAAAACCATTCCCAGAGACTAGTTATCAGCAGTTCAGTCACGCTGGAAGGACATAATGAGTGAAGTCCCGCAGGGATCAGTTCTGGGTCCAGTTCTGTTCAATATCTTCATCAGTGATTTAGATAATGGGATAGAGAGTACACTTATAAAGTCTGAGGATGCTACCAAGCTGGGAGAGGTTGCAAGTGCTTTGGAGGATAGAATTAAAATTCAAAATGATCTGGACAAACTGGAGAAATGGTCTGAAGCAAATAGGATGAAATTCAATAAGGACAAATGCAAAGTACTCCACTTAGGAAGGAACAATCAGTTGCACACATACAAAATGGGAAATGACTGCCTAGGAAGGAGTACTGCGGAAAGGGATCTTGGGGTCACAGTGGACTACAAGCTAAATATGAGTCAACAGTGTAACACTGTTGCCAAAAAAGCGAACACCATTCTGGGATGTATTAGCAGGAGTGTTGTAAGCAAGACACGAGAGGTATTCTTCCGCTCTACTCTGCGCTGATTAGGCTTCAACTGGAGTATTGTGTACAGTTCTGGGCACCACATTTCAGGAAGGATGTGGACATACTGGAGAAAATCCACAGAAGAGCAACAAAAACGATTATAGGTCATGTTTTCTAGACCTTGGAGGGAAGATTGAAAAAACTGGATTTGTTTAGTCTGGAAAAGAGAAGACTGAGGGGGGACATGATAACCGTTTTCAAGTACGTAAAAGGTTGTTACAAGGAGGAGGGAGAAGAATTGTTCTTCTTACCCTTTGAGGATAGGACAAGAAGCAATGGGCTTAAATTGCAGCAAGGGAGGTTTAGGTTGGACATTAGGAAAAACTTCCTGTCAGGGTGGTTAAGCACTGGAATAAATTGCCCAGGGAGGTTGTGGAATCTCCATCATTGGAGATTTTTTAAGAGCAGGTTAGACAAACACCTGTTTAACAACTTAGTCCTGCCACAAGGCAGGGGACTGGACTAGATGACCTCTCAAGGTCCCTTTCAGTCCTATGATTCTATAATGTACACAATTGTACAGAAGGGTATAAAGAACTTTCCTCCGGGGTTTAAATATTTTTAAGTCACTATCTGAGGTGGAGAGAGTAATCATGTTACCTTTTTTTCAAACTCTTTGTTAAATAGCATTTCAGTGAAAAGCCTTCCTAGCTTTACCAAGAGGAAAGAAACTGCAGAGAAGAGACCAAGAAACTACAGAGAAAAATTCCACAAAGGTAAGTGCATCAAAACAAAAACCTTCTCTTAAGTCCCAAGTTACTTGTAAATACTCATTCCTCAGATCCTTTCTTGAAAGAGTGCTACAAGACATCAGTATAACAGTAAAATATATTTTTAAGCAACTGATGATTAATATACAATGTCAATTCCCCTCCCCCCAGCAGTATTGTAGAAATTCCATTTCTACTTCCTCTTTATGTGCACAAGCAGGTATCACACTCATGGACTGCTTTGAAGACATGTACTCTTTTCCTTATACTGCTTAAAGAATACTAAATAAAAAGAGCTGCTTTTATGTCTCCACAAATCTAACCACCAGGGATCTAGCCTTATCTCCCTTCCAGTGGATACCGTGCTATGGCCTTATACCTAGGGCCCTACCAAATTCACAATCCATTTTGGTGAATTTCACCATCATAGGAATTCAAAAATCGCAAATTTCATGTTTTCAGCTATTTAAATGTGAAATTTCATGGTGTTGTAGTTGTAGGGGTCCTGACCCAAAAAGGAGTTGTGGGGTGTGTGTGGGGGGTGGGTGGGTTGCAAGGTTATTGTAGGGGAGGCTGCGGTACCGCTACCCTTACTCCTGCACTGCTGCTGGCAGCGACGCTGCCGTCAGAGCTGGGCAACACTGCCGATGGGACTTTTAACAGCCTGGTTGGCAGTGCTGACCAGAGCCGCCGCGACCCAGTGCCTTGCATTCCGTGACCCAATACTGAGTTGCGACCTGCAGTTTGAAAACCATTGATCTAGGGTGACCACCTGTCCCTAATTGGGTGGGACAATCACAAAATGTACATTTCGAGTCCTGGTCCCAGGCTGAATGACTCCAGGACAGCATTTGTCCCAGATTCCCTGTGGCGCCACTCTGCGCCTGTCCGAGGCTCAGGGGCAGCATCAGCCTCTTCCTGGTGTGGGGGCTGAGGTGGGCCTTAGCCCCCACCGGCCATCATGAGGCCCTGCCCCTCCTCTTCCCCCCCCGAGACCCTGCCCCTGGCCAGGCCAGAAGCCAAAGCAGGGCAGTAGTAAGAGCGGCCCACGGAGCCCTGACCCTCCAACTCTCCTGGGCAGCGTGCCTGGGGTGGTGTGGGGCCATGGGCTGCTCTTGGGCACTTCAGGACCCCGGCCCAGGGCAGGTGGAGAGTTCGGGGCTCCCCACAGCAGCCCAGGCTCCTTGGGCAGCTCTTACCACTGCCCAGCTCTGGCTTCTGGCTTGGCCAGGCCTCAGGGGGAACAGGAGCAGGGGTGGGGCCACAGAGGGAGACAGGGTTCCTGCATGTGTCCCTTTTTTGCATTTTGAAAAGGTGGCTACCACCATCCTCAGCATTTGTACCCTCTGCACTTGAGTTAGGCTGCATCATTTTCCACACTGCCTAGGTGCAAGTAGGGGGAGCATAGGAGAGTCTTCCTGCTCTCAGTTCTGCTGCCCAGTGTCATAACTGTCTACAGCAGCCAGGAAGAACAGTTGCCAGGGTATATTCAGTGCAGATGGACTCTTACGAATTTAGCTGTCAAACTCTAACACAGGGGTAGGCAACCTCTGGCACGTGAGCTGATTTTCAGTGGCACTCACACTGCCCAGGTCCTGGCCACTGGTCAGGGGGGTTCTGCATTTTAATTTAATTTTAAATGAAGCTTCTTAAACATTTTAAAAAACATATTGACTTTACATACAACAATAGTTTAGTTATATATTATAGACTTATAGAAAGAGACCTTCTAAAAACGTTAAAATGTATTACTGGCACGCGAAACCTTAAATTAGAGTGAATAAATGAAGACTCGGCACACCACTTCTGAAAGGTTGCCGACGCCTGCTCTAACACACCTCTGCTTTGCACCTGCAAACAAATTTCTCAAAGACTTGTAACTTGGCCAAATTTGGGTGCCTTTTCACAGGATCAATGAAGGATCAACATCTGTGACACAAATGCCACCCCACAACATTTCAAGCCTTTTCTTCAAAGTATGGAGGTGCTAGAGCTTCTCAATGAAACATTTATGAACATTTCCCCTTCATTTAATTTAATTCTTGGAAACAGCTGACCTGTTTTTGCTAACACTTTCAAAACAATTCAGCCTGAGGCAGACAACACCCAGTGTGGAAAATTTCAACTCAGACAGTTAAGTTTTGGCTAAGTTATAAGCAACTGGAAACAGGATCTTATAATGGAATGCATCAGTCAACTTTAGTAGAGATGGTAGTACCAGCCCTATCTAGAATTAAGGCTAAGATTTAATCATGGGTATTTTTAGTAAAAGTCACGGACAAGTCATGGGCAAAAAACAAAAAATCATGTCCTATGACCTATCCATGACTTATACCATAAATACCCCTGACTGAATCTGGGGCGGGGGTGGTGGTGGAGGCCACGCATGGCACCAGCTGTGCGGGAGGAGGGGGGGGGGAAGGGGGGGACCTCAGGGGGCCTGCAGCACCAGCTGGGGGTGGGGGGAGAGAAGGGGGCCTGCTGCTGCTCCGGGCATTGCAGGGGGTGGGGGGAGAGAAGGGAAACCCCGGGTGGCCAGCAGCTGCTCTGGCTGCTGGCGGGGGAAGGGAAGCCCCGGGTGGCCAGCGACTGCTCTGGCTGCCGCCAGGGTAGGGGGGTGAGGAGCCCTGGGGCCAGCCGCTGCTCCGGCTGCCCACGGGATCACTGCCAAGAGCCCCTGAGCTGTGGCTGCTCCTGCCGCCCCCAGGACTGCTGCTCAGGCGGGGTCCCTGGGGCCAGCTGCATCGGCTGCTGCCCAGGGCCGCCAGAACGGCTGCCGGCTGCGGGGCCATGCGAGTGGCTGGCTGCAGAGCTGCTCCAGCAGCGGCTGGTGTGGCTGTCCCCAAGGGCCAGCTGCTCAAGCAGCCCTGGGGTAAGTCACATCAGCTGCTGCAAAAGTCCACGACCTCCCTGACAAACATGGAGCCTTATCTATAATCAAGAAAAATGGGGGAGGGGAATGGAGAACACACAAGTGAAGTCCTTGTAAAAAGGAAGAATCAGATTTGCATATTCTGAAAAGGAGCATGTGTGTTAAGCAAAAATGAGGAAATTGTGTAACATCTGCAATACATGGTGCATTATTTTATTTAACTGTTCATTGGGATCTTTCCAAACACTCTTCCCCTTCTCCAAAAATCATATACTCTATGACACTGACCACAAAGGCAACTATAAACATTTGCATGAAACAGAACAGAAACCAATTAAGGTGTCAAATTCCATGCCTTATACTACTTTGCAGATAAATGCATTTCTGATAATCACTCTTCAACCGAAAAAAAGTATATCCAGACGTTTTCATTTTTCCAGTAACCCTGTAAAATATCCCTTTTTAGAATTCTTCACTCATATATATTTTGGTGATGCACTGCAGAGATATGCTGTTGTACCATAAACAATGTACTGTTGAAGAGTTTGAAAGGATTTTACAAATTCAGTAATCCTAGTTTTCCCAAATCTTATGGAAACGTCAGGGTGTGTTAGCTCTTCAGATAAAGTTGTGTTCTTGATCTTCTTTTGCTCCAGATCTAAAGTTTACACATTTCTCAATAAATGTATTTGGTATGTTATTAACCAACTGCACAAAATTTAGAATAAGCTGCAAAAGGATGCAGGTGAGCGTCACGCATTTAGGACTAAACAGGAATATTGAATTCTTGAGAATTTTATAGCACACTTATCACAAGTAGAATGAAATACAATCAGTGGTTAGTAGCCACTATGTAAAAGCTTGATGGTTAGAGAGGGAAAGTAATAGTTTCAACAGTTAATAATACTTCACAAAAGAATTATTTCCAAGTACTGTTTTGTAAAAAGTTCAGAGGATTTCTGTTAACATGTTATTTTATACACTAGAGGCTTATAAGAGGACCAGGGCATTTAAATAGCACAGTCACCTTATTACCTTATTCCACTCTTCTGAAGTGAGCCAACTTCACATATAGGGATCTATCTAGAGCACATACGGGCCTGACTAAAAAACCCAAAGCCTTAAATGATGAGCAGCAGTGACGTGAGAAGCAAACTGGGGGAATAGGAGAGCTTATGCAATTGATAACTTCTGCACTCCACGCTATCTGAATCTTAGGACAATATCAGCCAAAGTCCAAACGCTTCGTGGGAATTACTGCAAGCATTAGAGCTGGAGTAACTCTTGGGAGTGGGAAGAGAGGGAGACGAGGACTGTCTATTCCAGGCCCCTAAAGACAAAAGCCCCAAAACAACTGTGTGGTATTTGGGGAGACTGCTGCTCCAAGTTGCCAAAAGCAGTGTAGGGCTTCGTTTCCTCAACCCCAGCCCTTCAGGCACCATTCCTCCCTTCTTCACCTCTCCCACTAATACACCGCTACCTCAATATAACACGACCCGATATAACACGAATTCGGATATAACTCGGTAAAGCAGTGCTCTGGGGGGGGGAGGGGGCGCTGCACACTCCGGTGGATCAAAGCAAGTTCAATATAACGCAGTTTCACCTATAACGCGGTAAGATTTTTTGGCTCCTGAGGACAGCGTTATATCAAGGTAGAGGTGTGTTTATTTAAAAAAAAAAAAAAAAAAAAAAGGATCAGCTGAGTGGGGAGAACCCAAGTCACGAGGACACAGCTGTGTAAAGTTCTACCTTGTTTCACTTTTACTCAGCGAGCCAGGCAACGTGACGACCAGCTGTAGAATGTTGATGTGAAGAAGCTCATGGAGGAGGTTTCACTTTCTTTCTAAATATCTTGTGTCAAAGCTTCTTTAATGGCATTATAGATTCAATTAACAATATCCAAAAAAGCAAACGTTTTGCAGAACAAATAAGACATTGAAGAAATAGACTATGTTGCCAGCTTCTCTCCCCCAATGCCACTGAACAAACTAGGTTACAATTATAATCTTAAAAAACCTGCTACTCTGCCATTGCCAATTAAACATGGTGTTGGGATACTTTGATTTCCAATTTAGAGAAATTAAAAAGATTCAAGATTTCAGCACTTTGAATAGTGGCCTATTAATTTACACACACATACTAATTCATACACTTGTATAATTGTGTCTTTTGGACATATTAAAAGCAAAATAAATGTTATAACCTTGTATGCAAAAGGTAGTCTAAGCATGAAATGGTAGTTTGCTACACATATTTCAAACAATACTTATTACATATGTAATCCTATGAATATGAGGTACACATGTATGGATAAAAATGCTTACATTGATGTTTTCTAATTGTAGTAGGTGTACTGTATAATAGGATTTTATGTCCTCTGATACTAGCCTCACACAAAATCCCGTTTCGTTGAACATCATGACTTCCTCTTCTTCTGTTGGCCAGTACTGTGCACATTTTACCTAAATCAAAAGTAAGTAAATATTTGCCCACTGAGACAAGTGACAAAAATAAAATATGCAGGATCACAGATTCTACATGGGGTGGGGGATACGGATGCATTATAACAGTTTTTCTCTTCATCCTGAATAAGAAGATAAATGGTAACTGTCATTAAGCTAAAATATGTTAACTAAAACAGTCTTTTCAAGGATATACAGCATCCATTTATTAGCCACATGTATAGTTGAATTTAACACAGAGTTTAAGATAACTTTCACAAATAATATACATTGGAAAAAAAAAAAAGTATTAATGCTAATTTGTGGACATGTTTCCAAAGAGTTGAAGCACTATTAAATTAGAGTATTTAGGGCTCAATTCTCCACTATTGAGCACTTCCCACAGTGATTTACATCAGTGCAAACAAAATATAAATTTATATTATTTAGTAGCATTTTACACTCACTTTGTACAGATGTAAATGACTACACCAAGTTCCCAAGTTCATAGGCTTTGCTATTTTAGGGCAAGCCGCTGGTCTACCTATTTCAGTATTCTAGTCAATAGCCATTACTACTTAATTCCTCAAAGAAAAGAGAGAGCCACAATTGGACAACATTTTGCATGGATAGAGAAGATTCCTCTCTGACACCTATCGTGAGTCTATGCTCTGAAGGATGAGAACTGTTCACTCATGAATAATGCTTAGACTATGCAGGCTGAGAAAGTTATCCACTCCTTTTAAAAGAAACAAAAAAAAGCCATCCACAGTATTGTCTTGATCCCTGGCAGCAGTGAATTCCACAGGATTACTATACACTACATAAAATAGTGTTTTTCTTTATAAATTGTAGCTGTATTGTCAGTTTGGGATTCTTTGTAAAATTTGGGGGCTTGCATAGCTGGTTCTAAGTGTATATTACACACACATTTATGTGCTTATAACTATGTCCTTCCTAATTATGAATCTCAGTTAGCTCCTGTTAAAATCCTAGTTTTTATATTCTCATCACTTGCAAGTAGTGTTAAACGCTCTAGCCATATTCACTACCCTTCTCTTGCCCTTTCCCCAATTCTGATACATCCTGACGTGCACCCAAACACCGTACTTGCTTTAAATATCTCTACAATCGACAGACACCTTTATTGAGCTCTTCCAATGACACTTCTCACCCTTCAGAGCATTCTGCAAGTTCAGTGCCCACCAAGCACATAAAAGAAGTTTATTATTTTTGACAATATGCATTACTTTACATTTATAGAGGTTACATGTCACTTGCTATTGTGCAGCAGCATCCCCAAGGTTTTTAAATTAATGTACGATTTATCAGAATCCTTTAGTGCTTACTCACCTATCTGACTGAGTTTGCGCTTAGAAGTGAATGGGACTTTTGCATTTACTTTGCTTGCATAACTGGATCCCAAAGATCCAGGCCTAGTACATTAGGCCATCAAACTTTTCTAGCCAAGAATTTTTGAATGACTAGAACTTTACTGCATTTATAGATAAGAACTACTGCTAATATCTAGATATTTAACGAGTCACACATGCTGGCAAAAAAAGAGCTCTCTCAAGGGATTCATATACTCTAAATTCTCACTGACTTGTAAGGAAGTGAAAACAGACTAGTTTTATTTCTGCTGGTAGCACGAAGTCAGGCTTTCATTATCAACAGCGGGAGTTAAACTTAAGTTAAGTTTCCTACCTTTTACATCTCATCTTGGAACCCACCTAAGCCCTAACTCCTACTCCCAGCTTAGTTCTTCCGCTTTTACATCCCCCTGCCTCAGGAATTTTATTTCATCTTTCTAGACCTGTACTTACGGGAAACTGTTCTTACTGAAATGAATTTCACCTGTTAGCTCCACTACCTCATTTAATAAAGGTATCTTAGCCCTGTACAATTGGAAGAGAGTCTGTAAATACTCTCACTTATCCCCTCAAACTACTTTAAAGTTATTTCTGGTCCTGCTTGTAGAATTAGTATAGTATCTCAGTTGTCACAATAATCAAATGTGATAAAACAGCCAGCAAGATTAGTGTTCCGATATTGTTATTTAAGCTTCCAGCAACAACAAAAAAGAATGCATTAGCTCTTCACAACAGGACATTCCTAACAATTAAGAAACAACTTTAATATCCCAATTAAGTGTGGTTTGACAGCATTAAAAGTAAGTTGTTTATGTATAAATTGCATTAAATAGCCATTACTTACTGACTCTTTTTCAACAATTCTATTTAGCATGACAACTGCTCTGGTCTTTTGTTGCCATACCATTAGCCAAAAATGACAACAAGTATTAGGAAGTGGACCCTGTGCGAGTAAGGAAAGAAAGAGGGAAAACATTCACATAGTGCTCAAAACAAGAATCATAATTTAATTATATCTGAAAAATTGTCTTCAAAGAGAACAGTGTAATACAGGAAACATAAGTCAATTACATAGCTTATACACAAATGCAGAATATAAACATTAATTGAGTTTTTTGGAATGCAACAGTGAGGCATTCCCATTAGCTAGCCTACAACAAAATATTCTGACAGATTCATAATTAAAGTGATCAATTTATGAACAGATTCAGAAAGAAAGTTAATTTACATAGAGATACATTATATTCCTCATCAATGACAGCTGTTAAAAGAACATTTTATGGATAGGATGTCAGTATCAGAGAGAATTATGCTTTCAGGCATTATTAGTGCAGACTGATGGATCCCAACAGTTCTTTTGATAACTTTTTAAATGGTGAAGACCTTTTTCCTCAAATGTAACACTTTTTTATTGCAGCATTCTATCACCTTACATAATCAGGAATGTGATTACTTAAACAGCTGTGAACATCCAAGTATTTCAATATCATTAAGTTCTATAACTAGCAAAGCGGTTCTCAACCTGTGGGTCAGGACCCCAAAGTGGGTCTTGACCACGTTTTAATGGGGTTGCCAGGGCTGTCGTTAAAACGTGTTGGGGCCTGGAGCTGAAGCCAAAGTCCAAGCCCCACCATCCAGGGCTGAAGCCCTCAAGCTTCAGCACCCCCCAAGATGGGGGTGCTCAGGCTTCGGTCTCTCTTCCTGGGGTCTTGTAATTTTTGTTGTCAGAAGGGGGTCACGGTGCAATGAAGTTTGAGAAACCCTGAACTAGCAAATTCAAGACAGTGTAAATGGCGAAGTATTGAATTCTACAAGTAAATTTAGTCAAGTTTAAAGCACAGAATGAATATGCATAGAAGTCTATTCTTCCGCATGCATACAGCACTGTCAGCTAAGGCAATTTTTTGTATTAAAGATTTTTTTGCAGACATTTTCCTGTTTAAAAAAAAAAATATATATATTTAGAAGATCACAGTTTGGGGGCATTTTCACCATTTCCCTGCCCTCTGTGAAACTGATTTTTCATAGGGCCCTATTTATAACTATCCTGGATTTTGTATATAAAGTAGGCTTTTTTCCCCATTATATGCACATTGTGTGAATGACATCTCTCTATGTATGGATCCATTAGACCAGTAGTTTAAAAGCCCACTTCATATACAAATTCCAGGATTCCATATATGGCAAAATACCATCCAAAATGTTGGCTGGATGCTAGTAAAAAAAAAAAACATTACGAAAAAGTATTTTAAAGCCAATCTTACTTAAAAGGAGAAGCTGTTTTCAGGCTTATTATTTACATATTAAGCAAATAAGTAAAAGTGGTTCAAATTATAAGGACTTGAAAAATCCACTCAACAATCATGACTAGAAAGCTTTCCCCCAGTATGTGAGAGAGACTAAGCCATTTCTGCAGAAGTCAATCATCCATTTAGAAAAAGATTAAGTTTCTAGACATTTTTCATTGTTGCAAGAAGCCTTCCCAATATGAACTGAATATACACTGATGCTCCATTGTTTTCCTGAGTCTGCCACAAGAGGTCCAAAAGCTCTACTATTGCTACTGTTGTTTGGCAACACCATGGGCAAGAAATTTACAAGACTTAGGTCAGTTTCATAGTTACTGTTCAGAAACCTGTTGTACCCTGAAATCGTCAAGTATTCCATGGATTTCCCATCAGTTTCATGATGCCCTCGCTTAGAAAAACTGAGAAGTAGCAGAAACAGATTCTGAAATTGAACACAGATGAGGACCTCAAAAATGGAGGATGGAAGGGAATGTAAAGCAGTGGAGACTTCCCACAGCTAGGCTACTCTGGAGGGGTGAGGGAAAATAAAAATTCTCCCTTCTCTCAGTAAGGAATTATAGCTTCAAACTGATCTATGGCTATTAACCAGAACTTGACATGAAAAAGGAAACTCTCCAACCACTAAACTCCAGTACCCTCCCCCTTCCTTGAAGCTGGGGTGCTAAGAGAGTTCAGATTTCTTACCAAGACATTTCTTCTGGATCTCCCTGGTTAAACTTCCCTAACGTCCTGTTTAACAGGTTTAGTCTTCCAGCTACTAACTATTGGGCAATTTTTTCAAGCTATATAAATTATAATGAATCTCTTGATGGAGTTATATTTACAAAGGATACAAGGCAAATGTGTGAGTATGTTAAATTGGAGGAAAGTTGTATATTATTTGGGAACTAATAGTAAATCTCAAGCTTTCCTCCGCTACTACTCAAGTAGACCTGAGTTTGCTCATTAATTCAGGGACACTGCTGCATCTATACATTTAAGTTATACAATATTTTACCTCATGTGGAAATATGGGAAGTCTGCCTTAGGAAAGTGTAAGTTAACACTTACTACGAAGCTATACATGACCTGCATGAAGACAACTATAGCACACTGAGGATCAAAATAATAAAGGAAAAGAGGTTAACGAAGAAACCAAAAACTCTCCTCTGGATTTTTTGTCAATTCTTACAAATGTGTATGTTGGTACCATTCATGCATGTGTTTTTGTTTAAAAGGAGAGGGAGAAGAGGCATGTTCAAAAGGAAGAGAGTACAACAACAGATAAAGTAACCATTTGGATATTTTCATAATCGTCGAAAAGAAAAATCTCTGTTTTAGAAACGTTTGAAAACTTTAATATATAGATTGCTATGAAATAATGCTTACCCTGCAAATATCCTATAAAAACTAGAAGAACATCCTTGTAATCAGATCAGACATACTGGCTATGTGCTTCATTTACTGACTGAGGAGAGCAGCAAAGATGGCTTCATTCCCATGTAAGGCTGTGCTATGCCGTAATGTCCATGTTCTCCATCCCCCATAACAATTTAATATCTGGTTATTACTTACCTGTGTTAAAATATAGTTTCTTTGGGCTTCTTCTATGACTACTAAACTGGCATTGATATAGTCATTCTCGGTGTTCTGCAGTTTTACACGACTATGGTCATCTAACAATAGAAACAAAGTTAAAATTAAGACATATGACAAACATATGGAAGCGAAACTCCTGTGAAATTAATTTCACATATTTCCAGAATTTATCATGTCATGGTGTGATATCAAGGCATAACTGGCATTAATTTGGTGAATTTTGCATTTAGACTCCTAGCTTAGTTATGAATGACCAACATCGCCATTCTTAACTCTTGCAAATTAACATTTTAATGTGCATAAAATATATTTTATACACATTAAAAAATCCCATTATCCAAATATCTTTGGAAACATCCATATTCTCTGTATAATCAGAATTTTGGATAATCATTCAGAAGTTCTGATAGAAACAAAAGAAATCAGAAGCCAAAGGTGATTTTTGGATAATCTGGGTTTAGATGTATGTATATTTAAAATGGAACTCCCACTTTAAGCCCCAACTCTGCAGCCAGAGCTGCAGCCCCTATGCCCATGCATAGTTCTGCTCACTTCAAATGAACAGAGGCTCACTGAATTTTAATTAGCATTTTCTGACTCCTAACAGATTATCACAAATGTAATGCAAATATAAGACTATAGCACATTAACAGATGAGGAAACTGAAACAGAGATCAAGTGACTTGACCAAGGTCACCCAGCAGGCCAGTGACAGAGGCGGGAATTTACTATTTATGGGCCCAATCCTCTCAGTATGCACCCAAACTCCAGGTTTACTTCAGTGATAATTTTGAGATTACGAATCTTGTCAGGATCAGGCCCTATATAAATACTGATCGTGAAACAAAGGAAATGCAATACAACCGAGGAAAAGTTCAAATTGGAACCTGGAGCATATATTCTTAACATCGCATTAATAGATTTTTACACTTAATTGTTTGATAACCTAGTGGCAGATGACATCCTCGTGCTAATTTGCTCCCTAAGGCTTCAGCAAGTAAGTGAGCAATTCAAAAGAAAATCACTAGCCTACAACCATATTGTCACAGAGTTCCCACATTATCAATATTCAACATATCTTCTTGAAAACAATTTAAAATATGAAAAAAAAAAAAAAAAAAAAGGATTGTCAATGCAGTAACAAGGCTGAAATTTTAATCAAGGATCAGGAGATTCACAGTCAAGGTTCCCACAACAATCTTAACTCTCCCCTCTTGCATACTGTAATTATCGCAAACCCAAGCACTTAAAAGGAAATGAACAGGTAAATTTTATACCGTCCACAACTTTAAAAGATTTTTGTTTAAGTATACTGAAATGCATCTCTTACCACAACACAACTATCTTAACTCTGATCCATGGATTGTTGAGAATTTTATTTATTTCGCATTATATTTGTTAACTTGATTTCATGATTCACAAATGTAAATGACTACACTAGGTGCAAAGCACTGGAGAATTAAACCCCTAACATCCAACTGGGCTATCCACTCAGTAGAAAAAACTCCCATTCAAACCAATGAGGGAAAGATTGAATACAAAACCACGTACAACAAATCCTTAATAATTTGCCTAAGTATAATCTATTTCTCTAAGACAGCTAGTGCACAAGTTTTCAAAGAGATTTAACCACTCAGAAAATGAGCTAGAGGTAAGCAAAGAATAAAACTGAAGTAAAATATTTCAAACCACAGTGATTTAACAAGAACAATTTGATTTTTTCCCCAAAATTTTTAGAAACATCCTCCTTTGTCTTCAGAGTTAATATGGCAATTTTCAAGCCAAAGTATAAGGCTGTACAAGGAAGATGATTGAAATCATAACTCTGGAGAGACTACTGCCTTTCCAAAATATACAAGAAGAGAGTCAAGATTGATGCAGAACCCTAATTTTGTAACTTTGATATCTTCCAAGTGGATTATTTATTTTCTGAGAAAAAGAGGGAATTGACCCAATGGTACACATTTTATGAAGGACCCCCAAGCATTGGGCTTCTCTCCCCTCTTCCTCTACGCAACAGCCTACATCCATTGACCCTTGAGAGCACAATTGCAAACTCTTGGGGAAGAGAAATGCACTGATGGTTGGGACAATTTTGGTTTGTTTTCTTTCTTGGCTTTGTTACTGGTTTAACTATGTTTCCATTAGTATTTCTAGTATGTGGAGCTGCAGGTAGGCTTTTTTTAAAAAAAATTGTATACCTCTATATGGAGGCTAACACACATGTAAATTACAGATTTAAAGAGATACTATGTATGTTTTAAGCAAAATATATCTCCTTACATTATATTGCCTGGAAATGAAAATGTTAATAGGTTTTCCTTTCCTGTATTGCTTTATTTTATCTGAAATATTTCTACTGGACAGAAACCAAGATCTTTGTAAATATTACATGTCATTTGCCAACAGGAAAAACTTAAGATCTTGTTATAGTAAATCACTCATACAGATGCTAGTGTTCTCGGAAAGATGATGTCAGTAAGCACTGTTAACAGTTTAATCACTCTGCAACTGCTGTATCATTTCCAAATAGGAGATAAAAGACCCCAAAGAGGTTTCACACACTAACGTGCACACACAAGGTATTCAGCCTTACTTTTTAAAAACACTACAAGAGACAATGAATACATTTAAAATTCCTCTCTGTAGAACATGGTGAAGAGAATCTTGGGGTCGGGGTAGTGGGAAACGATACCAAAATTTAAGTGCTATCCTATGAATACCAGCCTGTAATCCATCAGACAGAAATACATGCAGTACAAGGATGCATTGATCCTCTCCTTTCCACCAAAAAGAAGGTTCCTGGAAGACACTAGGACCTAGAAAACTCATGTGTCCTGGCTTGCTCTACTGAAATCAAACAAGCCAATTTTTGAGTGTTAATGATAATAATGTTTCCAATCTGTAAAGAATTTCCAGTTATTATTCATTCAATACTTGAACTGATTATATAAATAGCAGAACTTCTTCAGATTAAATTTAGTTTAAAGAACCCCACTTACCTAAAAATTTATTGTTAGCCATGCCAACAGAAACAGCTATGATGTAGGATTTCTAAAATTTCTAACACACAAATTTTCCACTTCCACAGAACGTGCCATCGGAACAAGAAGTGGAAATCTCAAAAAATGCTTCTTATGCTGGTTCCCCTACTAAGAAGGCTTCTATACCCAGAAAAACAACATCTGAAATTAGCAACTTCTTCAGTTACTCACTTTAGTTGTAGACTTCAGTATGCCAGGATTTCACCCAAACACCATTGTTTTTGATGGGGTCAGAATTTCATGTTTCACCTCTTTGTCCACTTTCATATACATCAAATTGTTTACATGTATTGAACAGCCAAGTGGAGAACTTTTGGTCCCTCGCCTGCTGCTGCTCTTACAACCAATTAATGGGAGAAGAGAGATTTATTTGAAAATAAGTTGTTTCCAGAAATGAAAGCACAATGAGACTTTTAAATGACCTTTGGTAAAGTTTAGCGAGCATGATTCCTGTTTCCTAAACATGGCATTATTAATTGCCAGGAGCGTGAAATGCTATTTATTGGATTAAAGAAAAAAAGTTAAAAGAAAATGTGGGTAAAAAAGCCCTGAACCATCCCAATGGCCCAATGTGAGGCACCCTTGCAGACAGCAAACCCTCCTCCCTCACACAGTGAAATCTAAACCTGATTATTCCTAGCTAAGCCATCCAACTCCAATATATTGTAAAATACAGTGCTGACAAACAAGATTCAGAGACTGCATAAAATAAAGGGAAGGCTGAGTGGTTTTCCTCCTTTGCACCATACTACCACTTGCTGTAACAATTAGTGCTGACATGTTGCATAAATCAAGGCCTAGCCCATAATTTCAGTATAACCACTGCACAGAGTTCTGATTATATCATGCTATGCTTTTACAGCATGATTTTCCAAATATTCCAGCATCTGCAGCTCCTCCAATTAATTTCACTGTAATTTGTGGGTGTCATTTCTGAAAAATCAGGCCACTAATTTTGAATCAGAATTTGTTTTAGTTACTTTCTGATGCATCTTTTAGTTTATTTNGCTGCAAAACCTCTGTTAGTCTATAAGGTGCCACAGGATTCTTTGCTGCTTTTACTTTCTGATGCATCTTTTAGTTTATTCCTAAAGTGCTTATCATGGTAAACTATAAATATCAATCATAAAAATCAAAATTTGTATATATTGTTAAAATCTACATCCACAGGATCCATCTCTAGCCAGGGTGGATTTGATTTAAATCATGATTTAAATCACTAGTCAGGAAGACTGGATTTAATCATGGTTTTCTACATAAAAGTGCATTCTTGTTGGTTGTTATAACCTTAATACATATTCTTCACAACTCAGAGATAGATGTAGGTTTCATTTTTAGAAGTTACACACTACACATTTTTAAATAATGATTTATTTTGAAAACTTTTCAGATTAGTTTTACAGCTATATCAGAAAATGAATGATTGTTTGGTTATTTCATTTACCAAAGGTAACTGAAGCAGATATTTATGAAGTCATTGGGAGGTGAACTATCATTAATATTTGGAGGATTTTCTTGCCATGCTGTATTAGAAGGAGATCACCACCAAACAGACATTTAAATTGTTTTATTTAACTAAAACAACAACGTTAAGTATTTTGGATGTTTTTCCTTCAATAGCAAACATAATATTTTAACAAAACAAGCATACGTCCCTCACTTCTTACATTTATCTCCAGACTTCTTCTCCTTGTCCAGATCTATTCCGCTCCCAACAATCTTCTATTCATTGAACTTTTTGAAACTTTGCACTTTTAGAGAGAGGTAAGGGATTGACTCTGTGTACACAAATTGGCAGAGGGACAATAGAGTTGAGGTCTGTTATTTCTCACCTCTCTCTATTATTTATTTCTTTAAAAACATTTTTGCTGTTAACAAGCATGTTACCTCTGGAGACACAAATCCGCAGTTTGAGAACTGCAAAAGTAAGCATCTCCGATGGTATCTTCTAGACCAGGGGTAGGCAACCTATGGCACACATGCCAAAAGCGGCACACAAGCTGATTTTCAGTGGCACTCACACTGCCCGGGTCCTGGCCACCAGTCCGGGGGGATTCTGCATTTTAATTTAATTTTAAATTAAGCTTCTTAAAATATTTTAAAAACCTTATTTACTTTACATACAACAATAGTTTAGTTATATATTACAGACTTATAGAAAGGGACCTTCTAAAAACGTTAAAATGTATTACTGGCACGCAAAACCTTAAACTTAGAGTGAATAAATTAAGACTCGGCACACCACTTCTGAAAGGTTGCTGACCCCTGTTCTAGACTGAGCACTGAGTCCCATTGGGTAGATAGAAAAATTAACCTAAATAATCTATACAGAAGCCTGTGGAACCCATAAGATTGGGTCCCTAATCCATGAGCTATTGGAAGTCATTTACAAAACTTTTCTTAAGCATTACATGAATATATTGTCTCATACTATAGAATTAGATTTTATAATACCTATTCCATGAGATATCTTTGAGCTATAATTTACCTTAATTAAAACTAATCTTTAGAGAGGTATTTTCCTCAAAAAGCATTTTATCAAAAAAATCTGATTTTTTTTTAAATCAGATTTTTTTTTAATTTAAATCATTCATTTTTATCCACCCTGTCTCTAGCTCAATTTCTAATACTGATGGCACAGCTGAAGTGCAATATGCCTATTTTTAGCATGACATCTTCCTGCTCTAACAATTAAGAATTGTGAAGGTGCTAACAGTAAATCTGAGATACAAAACTAAAAATCACACTATAGAGGAACAATCCGATGACTTTGACAGGACAGATAAGAATTTGAAGGCCATTCTTGTAAGAATTATAGCCCCAAAAGTTGTTTTCCTTTTAACAATGTGTTTTCTGAGAAATGGTTTCATCTGTCAGGAAATGACTAGCTCTCAAACTGAACCCAGTGACATTTCAGATTAGCTTCCTCTTTCACTACTACCATACAGTCAAACTGCCCCTTTCTCTACTCTAGAGTAAATTGTACTACCAATCAAATGCCAGAGTACAGCAAAAACGAGTTATTTTTATAGCCTTTTCAAAGATAAGTTATTTATTTATCCACCACAATTAGATGCACACTAATAAAAAATAAATAAGCTAAAATATTTATGAAATTGTAGACAGTATAAAAATGAATACTTAAATATCTGTTACAGGTTATATTTGAAGATTCACATGGATTTATGTTGTTTTTGTTTTAACAGTTAATATGGACTATGTTACATATGTTTCAGTGTAGAAGTTTAATTATGCTCTCTCTGTGAAAGAAGCAAATAATAAACTCAAGTGACATGAACCATGTTACAAAGCGTACTGAAAATCAATGGAAAGACTGCCATTAACCTCAGTGGGCTTGGATCAGGCCTGTAATGCCTAAGGCAGTCAAGAACTTTTCCAAAACAAACAAACAAAAAAAACAAAACTGTTGCTACTTTTTTAGCCTGTATATTGGAGGCATCTCAGCTATAAATTTATGGGCAGACATTAACTGGTTTCACTGTTTGCCACATCTAATCCGTAATGCCCAGAAAACACATTCTACCAGATTATTATAGTGGATATCTAATCTGTAGTCTTTTTATAAATTAGTAGTCTCTGGGTTTGCTCCCATTGCCCCACCACTCCACAGCATAGCTTTGCCATTTGATAATTCAGATGGAGCTCAGAAGCTCTCTTGTCCCATAAGTGAGTCACATTTTTTAAGAATCACCATCTTGGAGGAATAAATGATAAAATTTTCAACTCGGAATGGTTCGTGCCTCCCTAATAAACTAGTTAGATAGCTTCTAGAGAGCTACCATCAAACACAGGCAACTATTATTACCACCACCATTACATTTAAACAAAGTTAAAAGTATATTAAAGTTGCAAAGTCTAGGACTCAAAAGTTACGATGTACCAAGATTAAGGATGCCATGGAACCTTAATTCAGCATTCTTGTATGTATGTATTATGATCAGGTTCTGCGTACCCCATGAGACTAAATTCCACACCAGCAAGCCCTAAATACTATGGAATTTAGCTTTTGCTGTCATGGAAATGTTCACTTATCCCAATCTCATGAAATACCCTTTATTGCCCCCACACATACATGACTACCCATCCCTTATTTGAAGATGTACAGAAATTTATTAAAACTTGTAAATACCATTTTAAATATTAATTGAGTTTATGATAATTGTATGCTATACATGATGGCAGTAGAAGTGTCCATTTGAGAGAAAAATAGAGGGTAGGCTAAGAGAAGTGATGTTTCCCTAAAATGTCCCTTAAAGCATTGTCCCTTATTTTTCCATGTGGTTTTCCCTTATTTTCCATCCAACAAAGGTGGTCACCTTTGCACGTGCATACACACACACACACCCTTCCCTCATTGCTGATATCTGAAAATACTCATGATGTAAAATTCAACAATGATTATTTTCAAGGGCAATTTATTTCATTATGCTCTCCTGGTGGCCTTGCTCCAACTGCTGCAGCGTTGTACAGGTGGCCCAGCTCAGAACCTCCTTCCTTCCCTGTGTGCTAAAGAAGGGAGGAGCTTGTGGCTGGCTGCAGCAGCTCATCTCCTGGGCCTCAGTTGCTGTGCTGTTCTCCAGACAGACAGCTTGCTAGCCTACATTTACCTCTCCCCCTACTCCCAGATGGGAGCTCAACCCTGATCCCCAGCTGTTGCCTGGTTCCATGGAACAGTGCCACGTAATCCAGCTAATACCCTCATGGGAAAACTGGATCGTAAGAGGCAGCTGGAAGCAGGTCCTGCCAAGACAGGAAGAAAGAAAACAAGTCCTAAGATGACTTGCAGCAAAATAAATTCTGTGGCAAAAGTGCAGAATTCTATAGCATCTCAGAAGAAATTCCTGTCATGAAATCAGAGTTCAAGGGGCCCTCAACAGATGAATACAGCAGATCACACCACTCAAAGATACTGTTGCAGGCTCTCTAAATACAACTGTATTGGTCTGCACTCAATATTTTTGCTGTTCTCTTTGCACCAATCAGAGCTACACATACTTTAAAATTAAAGCTCAAATTCTGGAGCAAAATTCTGCAATGAGGAGTGAATTCCCTGGGAAAAGGGGAACACATGGGGCCTTTGACAGACTCTTGCCCAGCACTATACATGGGTTCTATGGCAAAGTCAGGAATATAACTCGGCTGTCATGAGTTCAAGCCTACTGCCTTAACTACAAGAGAACATCTTCTCTTCTTACAACCCTGTCTCATTCACCATCAATCTGGTGTGCAAAATGAGGCAGTGCTCTGTAGAACAAATATTTTGTGATAATGTAATTGAACACTATCATAATGCATACACACAAGAGGGCCATCTCAAGGGCATGATGACTGAAGTCAATGGAAAGAAGAATTTTTGCTATAAGCTGGGGACTTATCAGTTGGAAGTGACAGAGGAGGAGAAAGACCTGGGTGTACTGGTTGATCACAGGATGACTATGAGCCGTCAACATGATGTAGCTGTGAAAAAGGCTAATGCACTCCTAGGATGCATCAGGCAAGGTATTTCCAGTAGAGACAGGGAAGTGTTCATACTAGGGATGTCAAGCATTTAAAAAAATTAATCGCGATTAATCACACTGTTTAATAATAGAATACTATTTATATAAATATTTTTGGATGTTTTCCACATTTTCAAATATATTGTTTTCAATTACAACACAGAATACAAAGTGTACAGTGCTCACTTTATATTTATTTTTTATTATAAATATTTGTACTGTAAAAATAATAGAATTAAGTGAATTAAAAATACAAGTACTGTAATGCAATCTCGATCATGAAAGTTGAACTTACAAATGTAGAGTTATGTACAAAAAATAACTGCACTCAAAAACAAAACAACGTAAAACTTTAGAGCCTACAAGTCCACTCAGTTCTGATTCTTGTTCAGCCAATCGCTCAGACAAACAAGTTTGTTTACATCTGCAGGAGATAATGCCGCCTGCTTCTTGTTTACAATGTCACCTGAAAGTGAGAACAGGCGTTCGCATGGCACTGTTGTAGCAGGCATTGCAAGATATTTGTGTGCCAGATGCGCTAAAGATTCGGATGTCCCTTCATGCTTCAATCACCATTCCAGAGGACATGCGTCCATGCTGAAGATGGGTTCTGCTCGATAACGATCCAAAGCAGTGCAGACCATGCATGTTCATTTTCATCATCTGAGTCAGATGCCACCAGGAGAAGGTTGATTTTCTTTTTTTGGTGGTTCAGGTTCTCTAGTTTCCGCATTGAAGTGTTGCTCTTTTAAGACTTCTGAAAGCCTGCTCCACACCTCGTGCCTCTCAGATTTTGGAAGGCACTTCAGATTCTTAAACCTTGGGTCGAGTGCAGTAGCTATCTTTAGAAATCTCAAATTGGTACCTTCTATGCGTTTTGTCAAATCTGCCATGAAAGTGTTCTTAAAACGAACAACATGTGCTGGGTCATCATCAGAGACTGCTATAACATGAAATATATGGCAGAATGCAGATAAAACACAGAGCAGGAGACATACAATTCTCCCCCAAGGAGTTCAGTCACAAATTTAATTAACAATTTTTTTAACGAGTGTCATCAGCATGAAAGCATGTCCTCTGGAATGGTGGCCAAAGCATGAAGGGGGCACACAAATGTTTAGCATATCGGGCACGTAAATACCTTGCAATGCCAGCTACAAAAGTGCCATGCCAACGTCTGTTCTCACTTTCAAGTGACATCGTAAACAAGAAGCGGGCGGTATTATCTCCTGTAAATGTAAACAAACTTGTTTCTCTTAGTGATTGGCTGTACAAGAAGTAGGACTGAGTGGACCTGTAGGCTCTCAAGTTTTACACTGTGTTGTTTTTGAGTGCAGTTATGCAACCAAACAAAAAAAAATCTACATTTGTAAGTTGCACTTTCATAATAAATAAACTGCACAACAGTACTTGTATGATGAAAGAAAAAAAGTATTTTTCAGTTCACATCATTTTTATAGTGCAAATATTTGTAATAAAAAAATAATATAAAGTAAGCACTGTACACTTTCTATTCTGTGTTGTAACTGAAATCAATACATTTGAAACGGTGGAAAAACCATCCAAAATATTTAATAAATTTCAATTGGTATTCTATTGTTTAATAGTGCAATTAATCATGATGATTTTTTTTTTTTTAGTTAATTGCATGAGTTAACTGCAATTAATCAACAGCCCTAGTTAGTACCATTATACTGCTGAGACCTCATCTGGAATTGTGTGTGCAATTCTGGTTTCCCAGGTTTAAGAAAAATTAATTCAAACTGGAACAGGTGAAGCGAAGGGCTACTAGGATGATTCAAAGTATGGAAAAACTTCCTTACGAGGGGAGACTCAAAGAGCTTGGCTTATTTAGCCTAACCAAAAGAAGGCTGAGGAGAGATATGATTGTTCTCTATAAACATATCAGAGGGATAAATACTAGGGAGGGAGGGGAGTTATTTAGGTTATTTGCCAATGTGGCCATAAAAACAAACAGATATAAACTGCCCATCAACAAGTTTAGGCTCGGAATTAGGTGAAGGTTTCTAAACATCAGAGGAATGAAGTTCTGGAACAGCCTTCCAAGAGGAGCAGTGGGGGCAAAAAGTCTAACTACCTTCAAGACTGAGCTTGATAAGTTTATGGAAAGGACTGTATAATGGGACTGCCTACAATGCCATGTGGCCCATCGGGGATTACCAGTAGCAAAAATCCCTAACGGCTGGAAACAGGTCACTAGGTGGGGAGGGCTCTGAATTATTACAGAGAATTCTTCCCCAGGTACCTGCCCACATGTTCAGGGTCTGATATTTGGGGTTGGGAAGGAATTTTTCCCCAGGTCAGATTGGCAGAGACATTGGTGGTTTTTCACCTTCCTCTGCAGCGTGGCACAGGGTCACTTGCAGGTTTAAACTAGTGTAAATGGTGAATTCTCTGTAACTTGAAGTCTTTAAACCATGATTTGAGGATTTCAGTAAATTGGTCAGAGGTTAGGGGTCTATTTCAGGAGTGGGTGGGTGACGTTCTGTGGCCTGCAATGTGCAGGAGGTCAGATTAGATGATCACGATGGACCCTGTCTATGAAAGATCCCCTTTGACACCAATGGGCTTTGGATCAGGCACTAAGGTTGCACAGGCAACTTTAATGCTAACATTTCCTTATTTTTTGAGTGCTTGACTTTATGGTCTTAATACTACATCTTTTAATCTAGTTTTTGCAGATAATTAACTACAAAAATTGAAAAACAAGTTCTGTTGTGCAGAACTATACTGTTCTACCCCCCCATGGGTCATCAGCAGGGTTTAAATCCAGGATTTCCAGATCCACAGCACAGACCTCTACAGCTTGAGTTAAAAGAGCAACTGATAGAAGTAGTAGGTTTATCCGCTGCGAAGCAGCTACAATAGAAGTATGAACACACATGGCCAGCAGCTTACACACTATTTGCTAGACAGCAGTGGAATGCTGGGACTCAGAACTCCTCAGTTCTATTCCTGGTTCTGGAGGGTCTAATTGCTACAAACAGCACAATCTAACACAGAGTTAGCCCATTCATTCTGAAAGATAGTGCAGCGGTGGCTGAGACTTGAGTCTGGTATACCAGTTCTACCTGTTCTACTTGTGCAACCTCCCGGTTATCCCATCTGTAAAACAGGAAAAGGGAACAATATGTGCCTTCTTCCTCAGGGAAGTGTATTGAGCCTTGCTCAGTAACAAGGTCTGTAAGACCACAGTATTAATACCATTCTCACCCTGGTTTCTATCTCAGCACTCCTTTGCCTAGGCCAGGGGTCTCAAACACGCGGCCCGCAGAGCTCTTCCCTGCGGCCCGCAGAGCTCCCTCAGTTACTTCCTGTCACCGCCAAACTCCCCTCACCCCCGCCCCCCTCCCCGAGTTATTTTCTGTGCCTGCTAAGCTCCCTGCGGGCTGCTCCCCAATGTTTGGGGCCAGGTCTCTCCCCCGGCCCCATCTGCCGCCCCCACGCGCCTCCCCCGAGTGTCTCCCGGCCCCCACTTGCTGCCCCCTCACCGCCCGGGAGCCTGCAGCTCACGCTGACTCTGCTCCGCTCTGCCGGCTTCCGGCATCACCTGCTGCCGCAGGGTCCTAGTGCCCCCCTGCACTAGGGCCAGGGCAGGCTGCCCTTCCCCTGCCCTTCTACCCTAGTCCTGAGACTCTCCAATGCACCGAGCCTCTCCAATGCCCCAAACCCCTCACCCCCACCCCCACAGCGCTCACCCCTGCACCCCCTCCTATCCCCAAACTCCGTCCCAAAGCCTGCACCCCCCACCCCCTGCCCCAGCCTGGAGCCTGCACCGAGCACCCAAACTCCATCCCAGAGCCTGCACTCCAGACCCCCTCCCCCACCCAAAGTCCCTCCCAGAGCCTTAGGCAGGTGGGGGTGGAGGGGGGGGGGCAGGTTCTACAAACCTGCCACCCCTGGAAGAGGCAGAGCAGGGGGGGAGGGGGCTTTAACAGAAGTAAATCTAACTAAGTGCGTGTTTTGCACTTTCCAGGAGGGAGGGGGGAGGAGCGGGGAGCCACGTGCTTAGGGGAGGAGGTGAAGAGACAGGGCAGGGGCGGGGCCTCATGGAAGGGGTGGAGTAGGGGTGGGGCCAGGGGCAGCAAGGGGGCGTGTCAGTGATGCGGCCCTCGGGCGAATGCACTAGTCCTCATGTGGCCCTCGGGGTCATTTGAGTTTGAGACCCCTGGCCTAGGCCAAAGGGATGGCTGTTGCATCTCTCTGAACCTCTAGTTCTGTAGGGCACGGAAACATGCCCAGAGCAGACGGAAAGTCAATAAGACCCAAGAGAGTGCTCAGTCAGTCAGAATGCAGGAAGGTCTGTGGGGCCTAGTAGGATCTTCAGTGCAGATGCAATGTTCACAGATTTTAGCAGCAAGCTTCTAACAGGCTCTATGGGGCATAGCCAAATAATTTTCAAAGGCTTGTAACTTGGCCAAAGTTTGGTGGATTTTCACAGCTACAGAAAAAGACATCTCTGACTTCAAAACCAAATCTCTGATAAATTTTGAATTCCTGCTCCAATCCATGGAGGCACTGAAGCTTTCTAAAGAAAGGGACGGGGCAAAAATAAAAAAATAAAAAAAATCCAACTCTCTATCCTTCCAAGTGGTTAAGTTGGGTTGCTGATGCTTACCAGAAAAATTCAGCATGAGACAGAGACCAAGCATAGAACAGTTAAAGTTAATAGTTAATGTTTGGCAAAGCTATAAGCAACTAAAAACAGAAGCTTATTAAAAAAAAAGTGTTAAGTCATACCTATAGAGCTGCTACTAGCTCCATAAAGATTAATGTTTTATTAGTAGTATTTTACACCCGTATACACTTTTCATCCAGATATTTCAAAGCACAAAGAAAAATATCCTCATTTTTACAGACGGAGAAACTGAGGCAGAGATATTTACCAGATTTACCTTCGCAGCCACTGATTTTGGTTGCCTAAATCTAAGACATTTTGGGCCTAATTTTGAGACGTGTCGACAACTTGCAGTTACCACTCACTTCAACTGGAAATGCAGGTAACTCAGCGCTTCTCAAAATAAGACCCCAGGTATGTCAGTCTGGGCTCTCAAAATCAGTTTCGGAAGTTTTGGCCCAAGTGACTTATTCACTATGTGACTTTGGCTAAGTGGCAGAACTGGAAACAGAACATGAGTTTCCAGATCTACAGGCTCATGCTCCAATCACTAGCCATGGTGCCTTTTGAGTCTTCTTTGTCACGTAGGAGAAACCTAACATTAAAAGGGGTCATAAACCATTAATCTATTTTGTCTAGATATTTAGAGAGCCTCTACACCTGGATTCCCAAAGAAGTAGCATTAAAACTTGTCTTGTTCCTTCTGAACAAGAGTTATGATAGCGGACTCTGATTAGGTAACAAGTTTTGATTAAACCATCAATATTTTTATATAACAGATAAACATAAGACAAGAGCACTCAAGGTGATATGGCATGGAAAACATTATCTGAAATAGTTCCGTAAGTTCTTTGGAAGAGATGTCATGCCAAACCCTTAAATATAGGCAATTAAAAAAAAAAATTAGGGCCACTAATCCTGACAGATGAAAACATGTATTTTAAATGTTGTTAAAAGACTGATCAACGCTAATTCAAATAGTGCTACAACAAACAAAGTTATCAGAGAAAATTCCCTAAAAATATCTTAGCAAGCAACATAGGGCTTCTGTATGAGACACAAAATAAGAATGGATAAATATGGGGAGGTGGGGAGTGGGGGAGATCAGATTTAAATCAAATAAGAATAAATCTATTCTTAATAAAATTTGAAAATCTGACAACCTACATTAAGGCCTAAACTTAGCATACTCTATTAAAATCATTTAAATTAAATTAAAAAAACCTAATATTTAAGTGCTGCCAAAGGCTTAAAGAAAGTCAAAACACTGAACTGGTGGAAGTCACTGACCAAGTACCTGGAACTAGAGTTTGTTGAAGTGCAAAACCATCTTTAGACAGCAGTAGCCTCTTCTGCAGAGGCAAAGATAATATTTTCTATATTTCAGTTTATTCAACCAGTTCAGTTCAATGACTAGTTCATTTAACACTGAGAAACTGACTGGGAGCTGGAAAAGCAGGAAAACTTATTTTTCTCTTCCAATCTATGAATAAATACTAGGTGGGAGAAGATGAGATCTACTAGACCTAAAGTCTTGAAAGATGATGTGACCAGAAACAATCAGTTCAATTCACTATCTACAGACCAGAATTCCTTTGCTTAATAAATCAGTTTTAATTTATCAATACATGTTTTCCATTTAATTTTTTTCTTATGTATCCAGCACAGTTAAGGTAGTTTCATTTAACTAATAAAAACAATTTTAAAATGCTGGTTTTGTGCATTTTAATTTAACTCCAATTTCCCTCCAAATGCAGCTTGACAATTCACAAGTAACAAAACGAATCATCTAGTAAATAAGAAATATTCACCATTTTCTAACATAATAAAAAGTGTAAAGATATAAGAATCCGTAACATACCTTTATAAACTCCATAAAAGTATTTAAATAAAGGGGCACAGCTATAGCGTATCCTCAAAATTAGAACAAAGTAGTGGCCAGCCAGAGATTCCAGCCAATAAAAGCAGAAGCAACCAAAAACTGGGACTCCTGTATTGGAATGAGGGGGTAAAATGGGGCACAGCCAGGGTCACCTTTTTCCCAGCATTCCCTTGGACCCAGAACTGTACGATAGCACCCTGACTCTCTTGGCACTAAGAGCACAGGTGGTGCTGTGCCTTGCCCCCACCCTATGTGATCTAACCTTGGGGGAAACTACAGAGAGACTCCAGCAAGTAAGAGCAGAAGCAGCCAAATCAGGGATTTCTGGACATTCAGAGACATTGCTACATATGGCTGGACTTTCTCCGTCCTGTGCTGATTGGGTGCTTGATCCAACCCTCCCTCTCAGTCTCTTCATCTCAGCTTTTTTCTCCTGCCCTGTTCCCCTCAGTCCCTTTCCCTTTAACTAATCCCCTCCTAAACACATATCTGACACATACCCCCAAAAAAGAATCTTGGCACTAACATGACATTTGCCAACATAACATTGTTTACTCTGCTTGTCTGTTCTTCCCCTTCACCCACCCTCTGCCTGTCTTGTTTATATAGATTGTAAGCTCTTTGGGGGCAGGGACCACTGTTTGTACAGTGCCTAGCACATAATTAATTATAGAAACCAATGAAAATCAACCTCTCTTTAGGAAAATACAAATGCAAAACAAGATGGAAATTGATTATGTAAATCAAGGTTGCCTGCTTGTTCATTTAAATCATGATTAGAATCAGTGATTTAAAATTAGTCCACTTGCTTGCTCACAAACATTTATATATTTGTACATAGTGTCTATAACTACCATTAGAGTAATCACTGTAACAGTGTGTTATAACAGCCACTGGTTTATTTTCCCCAAAGGTACATATTTTAGCATGCAAGCCAGTTTATAGAAGGACCAAACTTTCTATTGTTAAAAAAACTAAAAACAAAAACAGATACATCTCAAAGCAAACCATTTTAGGTTATACATAAAGGGAACATAAGAATCTCTTTGAAAAGGAAAAAAAATGAGTAACAAATCTAGAGACAAAACTGTTTTCATTATGCGTTTAATTACACTGAGCAAAGGATATATACTTACATGGGCTGACATCTCTGTATCTATTTCGATTTCTGTTTTCTGGATATTTTGCAACTCTATGAGGATAGTCATTGGATTTACGCCGAATTTCCTTAAAATTACAAATACACAGTTTAATAATAAAATCTTCAATTCTCTCTGAGTAACATTATGCACAGGAAAAAAGAGCATCTTCAAGCCAATTAATTAACATTTTAAAATAATCATATTATACATAGTTCATCGAGGTTCACCTTTGCTCAGGACTTCATTTGTGCCTAGCATTTAACTTGACTATTGAATATTGGCATTTAGAACTATCAACTTCTTACACTTGTCTAGTCAGTTAACACTGCACAGACAGCACAGACACAATTTGGTGAGTACAGGTCTGTCTCATCTTACGCTGGGGTTACGTTCCACGGTCAGCGCCTAAAGCAAAAACCGCGTATAGTCAAAATTACATTGAGTGTAATGGCGGGCAGAATCGCCCGCCCTACAGAAACAGTATTTAAATTGTTATTTTTCTCTTTTTTTTTTTTTTTCCTTGTTTTTGCCGACCGCATAAAGCTGAAATCGTACATGTTAAATGCGCCTAAGATGTGACAGACCTGTATTTCACATGGCATGAAACAAGGGAGGATGAAGGATTTGGCATGGCTATGCTCTTTGCATATGGCCTCATATGGTGTCTCCCATGCCAAAATGTGACTTAGATAGGACTAGTACTGTTTTACAGATATCCCTTCTGCACCATGAAGTGCCTGCATAATCCAATGCAGCTCCTCTCTGTTGTCAAGACTGATAGTGCTTGGCGATTTCAGTATCATTCAGATAACTCTGAGTTAGCTCCTGATTTGTAGCAGTGGTAACAATGATGGGACTATTCCAGTTATTATCTGACAACTCACACAGATGACCACATTCAGGGTCTGTTTGGAATGGAACAAAGGCAATTAACTCCATCAGAGAGAGGTCACGACACACCATCCCCAGGACAGCAAGGGAAGTATTTTGAGGGTCTGCTCTCAGAAGTTCCTAGAACATGTACATTTCCAGAGTGTTCTGAGAGACAATTCTATTTAACAGACCAGAAGAACGGGGAAGTAGATTGTGCGAAGGGATGGAGAAGGGGTTTAGCGAGTGGCCCTTGACTAATGACAGTGGCCTCAAAATACAAAATTTCAGAAACGTAGGGCTGGAAGAGACCTTGAGGGGCCATTCAGTCCAGCGCCCTCTGCTGAGGCAGGCCCTAGTATACCTAAATCATCTCTGACAAGTGTTTGTCTAACCTGTTCTTAAAAATATTCAATGATGGGGATTCCACAGCCTCCCTTAGTAACCTATTCCAGTACTTAACTTTCCTTAAAATTTAGATATTAGGAAAAACTTACTAACCTACATCTCCCTTGTTGCAGATTAAGCTTATTACTTCTTATCCTACCATCAGTGGACATGGAGAACAATTTATCCCCATCCTCTCTCTAACAGCCCTTAACATATTGGAGACTTAGGTCACCCCTACAGTCTTCTTCCCCCCCGACAAGAAGAAACATGCTCACTTGTTTAAACCTTTCCTCATAGGTCATGTTTTCTAAATCTTTTATCATTTTTGTTGCTCTCCAATTTGTCTGCATCTTTCTTAAAGTGAAGTGTCCAAAACTGGATACACTACTCCAGCTGAGGCCTTACCGGTGCTGAGTAGAATGGGACATACCTCCCATGACTTCCATACAATACTCCTGTTAATATACTCCAGAAAAGTGCATCACATTGTTGGCTCATATTCAGTTTGTGATCCACTATAACCCCAGATCCTTTTCAGCAATACTATCACCTAGACAGCCAGTCTCTCCTGATTTTGCAGTTGTGCATTTGATCTTTCCTTCCTAAGTGTAGTACTTTTCCCTTGTCTTTTCCCAATTTCATCTTGTGGACTTCAGACCAATTCTCTAATTTATCAGTCATTTTGAATTCTAACCCTGTCCTCCAAAGTGCTAGAAACTCCTCCCATCTTAATGCCATCTGCAAATTTTATAAGCATACTCTCCACTACATTATCCAAGTCATTAATGAAAATGTGGAACAAGTACCTGGCCAACGACAGACCTCTGTGGGACCCCACTGAATATATCCTCCCAGTATGATAGTGATCCATTGATAACTACTTTGAGTACAGTCTTTCAACCAGATATACATCCATCTTATAATAATTTCAGCTAGAACATTTCCCTAGTTTGCTTATAAGAATGTCATGGAAGACCAGTGTCAAAAGTCTTACGAAAACCAAGACACATCATGTCTACTGCCCCTCCCCCCCCGCCCCCAAAAACATCCACTAAGCCAGGAATCATGACAAAGAAGGAAATTAAGTTGATCTGGCATGATTTATCCTTGAAATCCATGCTGGCTATTTCTTATAACGGTATTATCCTCTAGGTGCTTACAAACATTGTTTAATAATTTGTTCCAGGTATGGAAGTTAGGGAACAAAGAGGACCTGGGGTATAGACCAGTCAGCCTTTTTAAAAAGAACGGTACTACATTTGCCCTTCTCCAGTCCTCCGGGACCTCCCCTGTCCTCCATGAATTCTCAAAGACAACTGTTAACAGTTCCAAGATTCCCTTAAGTACACTCGGCTGAAGTTTGTCAGGCCTCCCAACTTGAATACATCTAATTTATCTAAAAACATTCTTCAATCTGTTCTTTCCCTATTCTGGCTTGTATTCTTTCCACCTTGTTATTAATGTTAACTGTGTTAAGCATCTGGTCACAACTAATCTTTAAATGAAGTCTGAAGCAAAACAGGCATTAAACTTCTCAGGCCTTCTTGATATCTGTTATCAGACCCGCTATTTAGTCCCACTAAAGAGTGGACTACACTTTCCTTCATCCTTTTCTTGCTCCTCAGTAAGAAGAGATTCTGTAAATATACATCTTTCATGTCCCTTGCAAGGTGTAACTCATCTTGTACCTTAGCCTTTCTGATTTTGTCCCTATATGCTTGTCCTATTCATCTGTATTCATCCGTAGCAATTTGTCCATTCTTCTACTTTTTTACTCCTGGGGGAATTCTGCGCCCCTGTGCAATGCAGAATTTGCGCAGAATTTCATGTTTCCACTACGGAATTGGGGCTGTAGAGCTCCTGGCAGCCATTAGGGGCTGCTGGACTCTGCAGAGCCCAGCTCACAGTGAGTGGAGTGCCCAGTCCGGTGGGGATGGAGGCTCTGCACACTCTGGCTGCCCGGCTTGCTCCTTATCCACCCGGGGACAGAAGAGAGCCCAGGAGACCCAGTTCTCAAAAGGGTGAAGAAGGGCAGGGCAGCACCACACCACATCCCACAGCACAACAGTAAGGAAGCTGGGGGGAGTAAAGACTCTGAGGAGAGGTAGGAGGGTGTCTGGGCTCTGAGGATGCCCTGCAGCTGAGCTCTGAGGGGAGAGGGTGCCCCACAGAATTTTTAAACATTGTGTGCCTAATTTTTAGGCGCAGAATACCCCCAGGAGTAACTTTTGTAGTTTTCCCTTTGATTTTTAGATCTCCTGACTTTTTTCCCCTTAGCTGTTCTTCCCAAGAACTTACCGACCAGTTTTCAGAGTTTGTTGAAGTCTGCCTTTTTTAAATCTATTGTCCTTATTCTGCTACTCTCATTCCTCCCTCTCCTTAGGAATCTTGATTCTATCACTTTCACCCAAATTGCCTTCTACCTTCAGATTCACAACCAATTTCTCCCTGTTGGTCAGAATCAAGTCTAAAATGCCCACCTCCCCTGCTTACTTCCTCCACCATCTGAAACAAGAAATTCTACCAACGTGTTCCAAGACCTATTATAGGTTGTATTTGTGCCCTTCCCCAGCTTCATCCTCCAAGGCCAGCTTCATCTAATACAGGCAAATAGATGGCTAGAGTGCCAGGCGTCTGCTGAGTCTGACTAACTGTGACAGAGACTTTTTGTAGTCTTTCTGTAGTTGTATCTGAGGAGTTAAATAAAAGTTTTTTACTTTACAATACACCTTGTCAAGCCTTCTCTCCTTCCTTCACATCAGTGATGCTGCTACTTCTGACAATAAGGTCCTACATGACTCAAAAAATATTCTCCCTGTTTTTTCTCTCCAGTAAAGCCATTCCAGGGATCCTGACTATTCTTTGCCTTGACTATTGTAATCTCCTCATGGGCTTCCTTCAATCTACCTTCTACACCATCCTCATTGCAAAAAAGCCCCCCACTCCCCTCAAATCTCTTCAAATTGTCTTCACTGTTCTTCCTGAAAACACGCATAATCAGAGAGGATTTCTATGGAACTATAACCCAAAATGAACTTGGATCCTGTTAGATATGAATATTGTCACTTTTATTGAAATATTACATATAAACAATTTAAACATTTGTGCATTAAAAATCTGCGTGATAAGTGTTGTGTAGTTTTCCATAAAAATAAATATCACATTCTTATTTTTAAAAAGTCTCTCTTAAAAATGTTAGTGCACATTTACTGACAATTTTGGAGCAGCTCAATCTACTAGAGATACAAGAGCTAAAAACAACAAAAGTATCCAAAAGAAACCTCTCATCAGAATGCACTACTTTAAGCCCTTCTCTCTCAATATGCATGTTTACATACCAACCCCTCTGATTTGCCACAGAAGTTAAACTAGCAGAGGATACCATTACAATGACCCAAAATCTGTTGGAGGAGAGTTGACCCCAACCACTCCTCAACCTCTCACTCCAATATCACCGAAGCTCCCACCTTTGAAGTGGGCTCCACAACTGGGAGGGACACGATCAGGGAGCAGGTGTAATACACAGCATCATCCCACAGCAAATCCACACAGAAATATCACCGGGGACAAATGCTAATCAGAGAGTCATCATTGCATGGACCCCAGGGAGTAGCACAAAAAAGCCTGTCTTCTATAGACATTCCTAATCTCTCCCCAGAGATCCATGGAATTTCTCCACAAACAATTGCAAGTCCATGGAACTGGAGGGCTCACTCTACAAGGAAGGAAATCCCACCTTCTTTCACCTATTGAATTTTTCCTTGGGAATTCCCTGAGCATAATTAGTAGCCTCCCTTGCCTCCAGTATTTATTACCCATCTATATGGGGAGGCTTGGGGGACAGAAGGAGGGGGTAGGAAAGTAAGTAATACTTCAGCACATATATAAGACATGTCAATGGTGAAAGTAATTTCATATGAACAGAAATACTTGCATAAAAATCTTTTTGCCTCTGTCACAAAAGCTCATTTATCTGGTTTTATATTTTATTTAATAAAATTCCAGAAATATTACAAACAAAAACATACATTTCAAGGAGCAGAGATAAATGAAAAATTGCTCAAGAGATTACTGAAAACACTTTACAGTGTACACCACCAGAATAGCAGAATTTGGAAATATCTACACAATATAGCTGAATTCAGAACAGAAAAATCTATAACTAACTGAAAAGCCTTCCAGAGCTTTTGCTATTTACATTTTCATGTGAATTTATTCCATCAGGTTTATTTTAATAAAATTAAGATGATTTAGGAAAGATAATTTACACACTATGGACATACATCATGCGATATTCTGCATATATTTTGCTAGTAGTGGTGGGCAATATTGGTTACAGAACTACTACTGGTACACTTTGCCATCTGTGAAATTTTGTTTAATAAATTATTATCGCCTGCCCTGTTAAATTTAAATCTTAGTATTATTTCACTGTTTCAGATACTGTGTTATTTGCATATATATTTAAAAATATAAAGTTTAAGAGTAAAATACATTGAGATTTTAGTTTAACAGAATGAAAGCACAGCATAATGGGATAGGAAGTCAGCAGGTTTGCTATCTGACTTTTACGTATGTCTTAACATGGCTGTGTGAGTCACAGCACCAGTGCTGTACAAAAAACACCCCCACGAGGGAAGTAGCTCCCAGTGCTGTCTACACTGGCATTTTACAGCACTGAAACTTGCAGCACCCAGGAGAAGGTTGGGGGGAGGGAGGAGGGTCCACACCCCTAAGTGAGTAAGTTGCAGCACTATAAAAGACAAGGCCTTCGCAAGTCACACTTAGTGCTGCTTATTCCTCATTTGTAAAACACGCCTAATATTGAATAACTCGGTGGGGTGCGATGCGAGCTAGATCAGCAATGTTTGTAAAGCTATTTTATAAAACCTTAACTCAAAGGATAGGAGTGCAAATTATTATTAATCACTACTATTTTTGCAAAAATAGGACACAGTTGCTCTGATTCAGGTGACCCAGGACATTAAAGAGCACATCATGCAACTTCTAGTAACATGACAACGTGTGACGTGGTTCAAGGTATACACAGGGTGTGCCATTAAATCGTTACAAGCAATTAACGCTGCCAGAATATTGGCGCTACGCTGTAAAACAAGGGACTAGCATGAATGCCCCAGCACCACTGCAAAGCTGGCAACCCTCTACTAACTCGGGAGTATTTCACAGATATTGCTTTATACCGCTGCAGGACGAGAGAGGTCAGCAGCGTGCTAAGGGCAGAGGGGAGCCCGGCAGAGCAGCCTGACAAGCACATCGAGGCACTGCTTCAGCAGGCAGCGCCCGAGAGGCCAGCCTAGGAAGTGGGGGCGTCGGGAGACTAAAGCTCATCGTCGCGCGTGCGCATTTCAATTTTGCTCGCTGGAGCATGCGCACTTCACCCAACACGCTCACCCCCTCGTACTTGACGCATGCGTGCTCCCAACAGCCCTGTGCACCTCCTCCCGTCTCCTCATGGAGCATGCGCACTTCCCCGGCGCTCTTCTCCCCCCTCCCGCCCTTCTCGGAACATGCGCAGTGTCGTCACACGGCTTGGTGGTGCTGGCGCTGCCGCGCGCACCTGAAATCAAGCCGTGGCCCAACGACTTCCGCTTCCCAGTACAGGAGAAGAGCCGCGCGTGCCGGCCAGAGCCGCCTGTCTCTCCCGCCCCGCCCCCCATAAAGGGAGTCCCTCGTTCACTCACAAGGTAGCGAGCCTGCCAGTCGTTAGCAGTGTCGATCTCCTGGAACTCCTGCTCTATGGAGGCTGCCATGGCCGGAGCGAGGATGGCCGCTGGAGTCCTGCAGGCTCATAACCGCTCGCTCGCTATGCCCAGAGCACGAGCGGCGACGAGCGCAAGTCCCAGCTCGCCGCGCGCTCCGTCTTTGACTGCCTCACAGTTCGCCGCGGCTCGCTAGTCCCCGCCGTCGTCATGCGCATGCGCGCTCCCAGCCAACCAGCCTCCGCCTACCCGGGGCAGTCGAAACCCCGCCCCAGGGAAAGCACCTGGGCTGACGTCACGATCCGTTCTGGGCCGGGGTGGGAGAACGCACAGGTGGGGAGGGGGCGGGACCGACAGTACGCTCCCTGCGCGCTCCGCTGTGCTTGGGGGAGAACGGCGGGGGAGGGGTTGCGGCAGGACCAGAGCCCCGCCTCTCTCCGCGCCGCCTCGTGCCGCGCGGGGGTCTCCGCTAATCCCCAGCGCGCGCTGGGCTCGAAGTCCTGAGAGGTGTGACTGGCTGACAAACCCCCAGCAGCGAAGGGACAACGCTCAACCCTCAAACACCGGAACGTGCCGAGCGACCGGCGCCGGCGTCACCTTAACTCTGCCCTGTGGGAGTGCTGCCCAAGCCCAGCCCCATGTGTGCCCGCTGCCTTTGCCGGCAGGGCGTGTTCCTCGGGGATCACAGCAAGGGGCCACTGGCATAGAGTCAAACACCTCTTTGCTGCGGCTGGGAGCTGTTTGAGTGAGCTGCACTGACCAGGAGCAGCCTGCACCCGCCCTGCATTCAAACAGCCCAGTCTGCAGAAATGCGGGCATGCCTGGTCATTTTACAGTCTTTGCCATCTGACCTTTCTTTTCACTTACCCATCACTGCATCTGCAGGTGGCTCTCATATCTCACCTCTGTGCTGACAGTCCCCGGGCCAAGATCATCCCTGTATACAAATTCTGATATAATCTTCAGAAGTCAGCACTGAAATGAGGCAATATCTCAAAGTACAGGTGCACATCTTTCCTTAGACCACACATGCTGAAGAGGTAGGGAGTGGGTATCACTCTCTAAACTAGGCAGGACTCCTAATCACAGCTATGCCAAGCTGTTCCAATTAATCCCTTCATTCAATACAGCTACACCTAATACAGCTGGAGTGTATGCAGATAATTTCCAGTGGCTATTATCAGCTCCAGGGGGCTAGAGCAGGGGTGGGCAAACTTTTTGGCCCAAGTACCACATCTGGGTATAGAAATTATATGGCGGGCCATGAATGTTTATGAAATTGGGGTTGGGGTACAGGAGGGGGTGAGGGCTCTGGGTGGGGGTGCGGGCCCTGGGGTGGGGCTAGAAATGAGGAGTTCAGGAGTCTCCGGGTGGGGTGCGGGAAGGGGGGTGAGGGCTCCAGCTGGGGGGGGTGGGCTCTGGGGTGGGGCTGGGGATGAAGGGTTTGGGGAGTAGGAGGGTGCTCTGGGCTGGGACCGAGGGATTCACAGGGTGTGAGGGGGATCAGGGCTGGGGCAGGGGGTAGGGTTGCGGGGAGGTGGCTCAGGGGTGCAGGCTCTGGGTGGGACTTACCTCAAGCGGCTCCCAGAAGCAGCAGCATATCCCCCCTCTGGCTCCTACACGGAGGCGCGGCCAGGCAGCGCTGTTGCGCGCTGTTCCGTCCGCAGATGCCGCCCCTGCAGCTCCCATTGGCCGCAGTTCGCAGCCAATGGGAGCAGAGGAGGCGGCACTTGGGGTGGGGGCAGCATGCGGAGCGGAGTCCCCTGGCTGCCCCTACATGTAGGAGCTGGAGGGGGGACATTCCGCTGCTTCCGGGAGCCGCACGGTGCGGCCCTTGACCCTGCTCCCCAGCTGGTGCACCAGAGTGGGGCAAGCCCCAGACCCCGCTCCCTAGCGGGAGCTCGAGGGCCAGATTAAAACAGCTGGTGGGCCGGATCCAGCCCAGAGGCCGTAGTTTGCCCACCCCGGGCTAGAGTTAAGGTTATGTTGGTATGTCCCTTCATTCTGTATGTCCTGGTTTTCAGAAGTTGAAGTTTGATAACCTAAGCCAGTGTTTTGCAAACTGTGGGTTGCGACCCACTACTGGGTTGTGGCATGTAAGGCACTGGGTTGCCTTGTTCTGGTCAGCACCGTCGACCGGGATGTTAAAAGTCCCATCGGCTAGTGCCTACCTTTTCCAACACCATGCTGTGCCCTGGAAGCAGCCAGCAGTGGGTCCGGCTTCTAGGCAGGGAGGCCGCAGGGCTCCACACGCTGTCTCAGCACCTGCTCCGCACTCCCATTGGCTGGCAACAGGTCAATGGGAACTGAGGGGGGTGGGACAACGGTGCCTGCGGGTGAGAATCGCACGGAGCCGCTTGTGCGCCTCCGTCTAGAAACCAGACCTGCTGCTGCCCCACCCCCCATCCCAATCCCCTGCTCCAGCCCTGAGGCCCCCCAAACCTGGAGCCCATTCCTGCACCCCAAACCCCTCAGCCCCAGACCAGAGCCCTGACCCCCTCCCTCACCGCAATCCCCTGCCCCAGCCCTGAGTCCCCCAAACCCAGAGCCCCTCCTGCACCCCAAACCCCTCATCCCCAGCCCAGAGCACAGACCCCCTCCTGCACCCCAACCCTCTGCCCCAGACTTGAGCCCCCCTGAACCCAGAACCCCTTCTTGCACCCCACACCCCTGGCCCCAGCCCAGAGCCTGCACCCCCAGTCCAGAGCCCGGACCCACTCCTGCCCCCCCAAACCCTCTGCCCCAGCCCAGAGCCCCCTCCCACACCTTTAACCCCTCATTCCCAGCCCCACCCTGCAGCCCTCACCCCTGCACCCCAACCCTCTGCCCCAGCCCTGAGCCCTCCCACACCCCTAATCCCCAGCTCTGTTGGGTCACGGGCATCAACAATTTTCTTCAACTGGGAAGTTGAAGAAAAAAAGTTTGAAAACCGCTGACCTAAGCTATTTCAGAGGTTTGAGTGTTTTGGGAGGGCACAAGGTAGCACAGGGCAACCTTTACTCTGCCTTTTTTATGTTGGTGGATTTCCTATTTTGAGCACACGCACACACACTCTCTCTCTCTGTTATTGTGCAATGGTGATCAAGATCATGCTTCAAATTTTTGTGAAGAATGAGGTTCCTGACAGAGCAGGGAGACAAAACACAGATATGGTTTATTTCACCACGTATAGACATTTTTGTTCCATCCATATAGGTTTGTAGAAAGTGTAAGCTCATGTACAGAGACTGGTGTATCTGTCAGTATAAGTGACAGGGTATAGATGGTCTGACGTAGGGTCACAGCTGGGCTGGTGTGTCCACAAGTCAAGTACTGTAGTTAGCAAGCAGGGATCAGAGTAATCTATAGAACCAAGATCAATAGGCCAGAGTCAGGCTGGGGTCAAAGACCAGAGATTCATGCTGGAATCATGAGGCAAGAGAGAGGGTCATGGGCTGGAGATCAGAAAGCAAGGTTGCCCAGCAAACTTCTTACACCATCATCCAGGATTAAATAGTGACCATGGGCCTATCAGAAGACCACAGGGTGCTGTTGCTCTGGACCATTTGGGTGGTACTTACTGTGGCACATAATCTTCCGTGGATGTGGCTTTTCATAGTCTGCTGCTGGCAGTGTGGGAATGTCAGCTGTCCCAAGCTCTGCAAACCTAAATTCTAGCCTCATGGATCCTTACAGTCTACTTCTCAGCACCCCCTGCAATTTATAGCACCACCACTACCACCATTCCCTACTAATCCTCCTTTCACAACCCAGGAAAGCATTAGCTGTCTAAAAAAATTTTCTTGCTCTCTTGCACCCTCTGCTGCTGCATACACATATTACAGACAATAGCTTAGTAGAGGGTCCCACACTTTCTTGTAAAAACAACAAGGAGTACTTGTGGCACCTTAGTAGGGTGACCAGATGTCCCGATTTTATAGGGACAGTCCCGATTTTGGGGTCTTTTTCTTATATAGGCTCCTATTACCCCCCACCCCGTCCCGATTTTTCACACTTGCTGTCTGGTCACCCTACACCTTAGAGACTAACAAATGTATGTGGGCATAAGCTTTCATGTGTAGGTCAAAGTATAAACTCAGTCAGGTCCTCCATCCCCAAGCAGGGTCTTCACCTCAACTCTGGCCAGCTCCCCTAGCTGAGTCTCTTGGATTGCTGATCCAGCCACCCCACATCCTACTTGCATGACCCTCACTGGCACTCCATCCTGTTCCTCCTCACCTGGGCCCCTTGCCCTGACTCCAGCCATTTCCCACCTAGGCAGATCCATTGCCCACATTCCAGCCAGCTCCTCCCCCTCAGATGTGACTTTTGTCTCCCTCAGTGGTCTGAACCACCAGGGCCGGTGCAGGGATACTTTGCACCCTAGGCGAAACTTCCACCTTGCGCCCCCCACCCCCACCCCAGAGTATCGATTATAAACTTTCAAAAATGAATACTGCATAATGTGGCATTGTTCATTAGAATTAATACACGTTCGGCTTGAAAATTTATTATTTTCATTATTTAGTCTACATACTTAATGAAAATAAATGAATAACCTGACAGGGTGTGGGGCTGGCAGGCTTCGGGCAGGGGGGTGCGGCAGGGGTTGGCTGGAGACAGGGGGTGCGGGGCTGGCTGCAGCCAGGGCAGGAGGTGTGGGGTTGGCTGGAGACAGGGCAGGGGGGTGCGGGGCTGGTTGCGGGCAGGGCAGGGGGTGTGGCAGGGGTTGGCTGGAGACAGGGGGTGCGGGGCTGGCTGCGGACAGGAGGTGCGGGGCTGGAGGCAGGGCAGGGGGTGTGGCAGGGGTTGGCTGGAGACAGGGGGTGCGGGGCTGGCTGCGGGCAGGGCAGGGGAGGGGGTGCGGCAGGGGCTGGCTGCGGGCAGGGTGGCGGGTACAGGGCTATCCCTAGATATTCTGGGGCGGCGTGGTGCCCCAGGCCTCCGCAGTGGGAGGGTCCTCAGGGGGGGTGGGGGCGCCCCAGGCCTCCGTGGGGGGGGGCAGGGCTGGCTTGGGGGGTAGGGAGGAACCACCCCGCAGCACTCACCGGCGGCGCGACTGGCGCCGGGTCTCTGCACTTCCTGCCGCTGGTGAGTGCAGGCCCGGCCCTGCTGCAGAGCTCAGGGGAGTGGGGGCGGGTGGGGCGGAGCAGGGGCGGGGCTCTGGGGAAGAGCCAGAGCAGCAGGGAGCAGTGCAGTGCACCCGGCGGCCGGAGGAGGAATGACAACATTTCCCGGCCAGCCGGAGCTGATCAAAGCCGCAGCGCCGGGTGAGCATCCCAGACATTTTGGGCACCGCTTTTTGGCGCCCTCAAATCTTGGCGCCCTAGGCGGCCGCCTAGTTTGCCTAATGGTTGCACCGGCCCTGTGAACCACCCACCAGCCTGGTAAGCCACCCTCCCGAACTGTGTCTGGCTCCACCACCATGCAATTTGTCCTGCCCCCACTCAGCCTCTCAACACTGGCTGCCCCTCTCCAACCAGGCCCCTGACCCCTTGACTCCTCACAGATGGGCCTCCATTTTCACACAGTGCTCATACTGCAGAACCAGAAACGTGCTGCTTTCTAGTGCCTCAGTGTGTACTCTGTTACAGTGGATTATTTTATTGTAGCTTCCCCCACACACACACACCACTTACCTCACTGTACAAAATTTAGTGTTTGATTTCATGTCATTTTTCCTACTCTAGCTTTAGTTACACCACTTATTTCCCCTCCTTTCCTCTCCCCTGACCCCCCTCAACTGAAGTGTCTGGTAGCTAGTGTTGCAGTTCAGGGCAACTGCACCTTTATTCTCCCTCCGTAATCCTCGATATCACCTGCTCTAAGCTTCCGGCTTCTCAGCCATCACCCTCTCTTGGGCAGAAACTGCACCTCTCTCCCTCGTGTCCGGGATTTTCTACGCTGTACAATTCCCTGTACGCTGTAATATCCCCAGCAAGCCAGACAGCCTAAATGGCCAGCATCTGCACTTTGCTTTCTCTCCAGAGATTTTGAACAGCATAATTGCCAGGATTATAAATTATCACACAGCTCCTTATGAACAAGCACATTTATTTTTACGGGAAACCATTATAGAGAAAATATATTTAAACAATCAGAGGTCCTACATGCATGCTAAAAAGCTTACCGGAGATCATCCCAACTCCAACCTCGGGCTCTGATAGACATCAGTCCTTCAAAACACACAGCAGCTCTGAGTTTAGTGGTGCTTTGGATCCCCTGGGGATTGTTCTGTATACTGTGCAGTACTGTCTCAGGGCAGAAGTAATACCTGGTGATTATTGCTGTAAGAGTAAAAAGGAGAATGGTCTATCTTTAAAGAATGTTTGTGCAATGATGTTGGAATAACAATTAACCATAGTACTATTGTGGAATTGATTATGTACATGTCCCTCCAGATTTACATTTTTGGATCATTTGCTGGAATTAGCATCAGTAAAGTTGGTTGCCCAGAGAAGATGATTGCTGTCATCTGCTCATTTCACAATGGCATGATGCCCACGGTGATGAAGCGTGGTGACTCATCAGAAGCCTTCCCTGTCACCAACGGCACCAAACAAGGATGCATAATGTGACTCTTTTCCATTGTCTTTTCAGCCACGCTCTTGTTCACATTCCAGAGGCGTACACATCCAGTTCAGATGGATGGTGGGTCTATTTAATCTACAGCAACTCAGGGCCCACACCGAGGTACTTGAACAGATATTTAAAAAGCTCTTGTTTGCTGACAACTGTGCCTTCATTACACACACACACTCAAGGACATTCAGCTTATCGTGGATTGCTTTGCTTATGCCTCAAAATGCTCTGGTTTCATAATCAGCTTGAAAAAGACAGAGGTCATGTACCAGCTAGTGCCAGACCACCAGCATCAGAAGTATCATGATCCTATCATCACAATTGACAACACATCCCTCAACTCAGTTAGGAAATTCGGGTACCTGGGTAGCATACTTTCCAGCAATGCCATGTTGGATGATATATCACAGCTCCTGGCAAAGGCCACCTTGGCATTTGACAGGCTCACCCACAGGCTCTGAAGGGAGCATGAAGTCTGCCTCAAAACCAAAATAAACATCTATTGCACTGTTGTACTCACCTCACTTCTCTACTGCTGCGAGACACAGACGCTCTACCAATACCACATCAAATCGCTGGAGAGATTCCACCTTCGCTGCCTATGATCCATCTGCAACATCAAGTAGCAGGACAGGATCCCCAACACTGAAATCCTTGAGAGGTGCCAAATCCCTGGTATTGAAAGCATGCTAATCAGGGCTCAACTTTGCTGGGTCAGACACGTGGGCTGCAGGGAGGTTTCCTGTATACTGAAAGCAGTGCTGTACAACCAGCTGAATATGGGAGGGTTCGACCTATCCTCAAATATAAAGACACCTTGAAGGCCAACCTCAAAGTATGCAAAATAGACAACCTGGGAACTGTTGTATTGGACAGACCCAGATAGAAAGGTGCCATGAGGCCCTGTCCACTTTTGAGGAGTGGCATGTGAGGTCTTTGCAGAAGAGAGCACATCGTAAGGCTTCAGACCCTCCCCCCAATGACAACACTTGCAAGATGTGTGAGAAACCATAAAAACAAATAAATCCAGGACTCAAGTCAGCACAAGCTGAACGCTCATCCATCATAACTATTTGGAAGTGGTCTTTTTTGTGGTACTTTTCTGTGAAGTGAGTATTGGAATTGGGACTAGATGAAGAAGAAATTTCTCCCTGAGACAATTGTATTCACAAATACATGTCCCATCAGTATTGACTTTGAGGAATCAAGCTAGGGTAGATTGATCCAAATCAAAATAATTTAAATCACGGATTTTAATCATGGCTGAAATCAGCAAGCAGGAAACCTTGATTTAAACGATCAATTTTATTCTTGTTTTGCATTTGTACTTTTTAGTTATTTTCCTTTAAAAAAAGGTTGATTATCATTATTGCTAACCATTACAATGTTGATTTGCAACTAAATATAGCCTTTACACTAAGTTTGGTACTTCTTATTGCTAACCTGGAGGATACACTCTATCTATACATATTTAAGCCATTCTATATCTCAACAGATACCTGTTCAGGTTCTTAATTTTTACATTTTTGTGTTATGTTAGAAAATGGTGAATTATATGTCTATTTGTTATATGATTAATTTTTTACTTGTGATTTGTGTCAAGCTGCATTTGGAGGAAAATTTGAATTCAATTAAAAATGCACTTAAACAGCATTTTAAAATTGTTTTTACTAGTTAAATAAAATGACCTTAAATGTACTGGATACATAAGAAAAAAAGAGTAAGTTTAATAAGACACGTTTTGCATTTTAAACAAACGGATTTATTAAACAAAGGAAATGTTATGTGTAGTTAGTGAATTGAACAGATTGTGTCTGGTCACCATGTCCTTCAAGATTTTAGAACAAACAGAGCTCATACTCCTAGTTTTATTCATAGATTGGAAGAGGAAAACAAGCTCTCCTGATTTTCCAACTCCCAGTCATTTTCTCAGCTTTGAATTAACTAGCTAAATAAACGGCAATGAAGAAAATATTATTTTTGCCCCTGCAGTAGAGGCTACTGCTGTCAAAAGCTGGTGTAGTGCACTCCAGCAAACTCTGGTTCCAGGTGCTTAGATCAGTACTTCACCAGTTCAGTGATCTCACTTTCTTTAAAACTTTGGCAGCAAACCCCTGCAGCTGTGAACCACTCCCTCCAGGCCTGGGAAGGGGAAGAAGGGGACCCCGCTGTACTCCCAGGCCTGAGGAAAGAGAGATGAAGAACTTCAGGAGCTGCAGAAGGAGCAGAGTGTGAGTAGGGAGGGGGTCAGAATTGATGTGGAGACTGAAGATGAGGAACTGATGTGAGGGCAGAATTTATGTGGGTTTAGGGGGTGCAGTACTGATGTGGAGGCTGAGGAGCAGAACTGGTGTGGGTGCAGAATTAAATTAGCGGTCTGGGAGGCAGGCAGATGTTGGGGGTGGGGCAAAGAATTAACTATAGTGTTTGGAGAGAAGCTGGAAGCTCCACACAATCAGGCATCCAATAAAAGCTCCTGCAGCAGGGGCCAAAATTACTTTCTGAATTTGAGCAAGTTTGCAACAGTAATTGTTTCACACACACGCAGGGTTTGGGCAGGGAGAACTCAACAGTAAAAACACAGAGTATAATTTCCCCCCAAAATCAGGAGTGTTTTTTTTTAAATCTCACTATTTTGGGGGGTCTGACCTCATGAGTTGTTAACTTTTGAGGTTGTTGATACTGGAATACCAACCCTCCCGCAATGCACACATGTGGAAAACCTGTCAGTAAGATCAAAGGAGATATCACACATATGTATAGTACATAAGAACGGCCATACTGGTTCAGACCAATGGTTCATCTAGCCCTGGGGTGGGCAAACTATGGCCCACGGGCCAGATCTGGCCCCTCAGGGCTTTGGATCCGGCCCGTGGGATTGCCCCCTGTGGCGCCGTGGGCCCCGCGCCGCTCTCAGAAGCGGCCGGCACAACGTCCCTGCGGCCCCTGGGCAGGGGGGCTGAGGGCTCCGTGCGTTGCCCTTGCCTCCAGGCACCGTCCCCCGCAGCTCCCATTGGCCAGGAACGGGGAACCGCGGCCAATGGGAGCTTCGGGGGAGGTACCTGGAGGTGCAGCAAGGGCAGCGCACGAGGAGCCCTCCATCCTCCCTCCCCCAGGGGCCACAGCGCTTTCTGGAGCAGTGCGGGGCCAGGGACAGGGCAGGCATGCAGGGAGCCTGCCCTGGCCCTGGTGCGCGCCGCTGCCACCACGGAGCCGCTTTAGGTAAGCGGCGCCGGGCCGGAGCCCGAACCCCTCCTGCACCCCACCCCCCAACTCCCTGCCCTAAGCCCCCTTCCTGCACCTTGCACCCCTTCTGCACCCCAACTCCCTGCCCTGAGCCCCCTCATACGCCCCGCACCCCTCCTGCACCCCAATCCCTTGACCTGAGCCCCCTCCCACAGTCCGCACCCCTACCCCCTTCCCTGAGCCCCCTCATACACTCCACACCCCTCCTCTGCCCCAATCCCTTGCCCTGAGCCCCTTCCTGCCCACCGCACCCCTTCCCACGCCCCACACTCCCTCCCGCATCCCAACCCCCTCCCTGGCCCTGCATACAATTTTCCCACCCAGATGTGCCCCTCGGCCCAAAAAGTTTGCCCACCCCTGATCTAGCCCAATACCCTGTCTTCCGATAACAGCTGGTGCCAGATGCTTCAGAGGGAATGAACAGAATAGGGAAATTATCAAGTGATTCATCCCGTCATCCAGTCCCAGCTTTTGGCAGTCAGAGGTTTAGGGACACCGAGAGCATGGGGTTGCACTCCTGACCATCTTGGCTAAGAACTCCATGAACTTATCTATTTTTTCTCTGAATCCAGTTATACTTTTGGCCTTCACAGCATCCCCGGCAACGAGTTCCACAGGTTGATTGTGCATTCTGTGAAGAAGGACTTCTTTATTTTTGTTTTAAGCGTATTAATTTCATTGGGTGACTGACCAGTGGTTTTTGTGTTATGTGAAAAAGTAAATAACACTTCCCTATTCACTTTCTCCACACCATTCATAATTTTATATATCTCTATCACATCGTCTCTTTTCTAAGCTGAACAGCCCCAGTGTTTTTAATTTCCTCATATGGAAGTTGTTCCATACCCCTAATCATTTTTGTTTCCCTTCTTTGTACTTTTTCCAATTATAATATATCTTTTTTGAGATGGGGTGACCAGAACTGAACACAGCATTCAAGGTGTGGGCGTACCATGGATTTATATAGTAGCATTACGATATTTTCTGTCTTATTATCTATCCCTTTCCTAATGGTTCCTAACATTCTGTTAGCTTTTTAGACCGCCCCTGCACATTGAGCAGATGCTTTTAGAGTCATCATGAATATTTCTCTAAGATCTCTTTCATGAGTGGTAACAGCTAATTTAGACTCCTTCATTTTGTAATATGTATGTATAGTTAGGATTATGTTTTCTAGCGTACATTACTTTGTGCTTATCAACACTGAATTTCATTTGCCGTTTTGTTGCCCAGTCACCCAGTTTTGTGAGATCCCTTTGTAACTCTTCTCAGTCAGTTTTGGACTTAACTATTTTGAGCAATTTATATCATCTGCAGACTTTGTCACCTCACTGTTTACCCCCTTTTCCAGATAATTTATGAATATATTGAACAGCACTGGTCCCAGTATAGATCATTGGGGGACCCTGCTATTTGCCTTTCTCCACTGTGCAAACTAACCATTTATTCCTACTCTTTGTTTCCTATCTTTTAACCAGTTTTTGATCTCTCTCATTTTACATTCATATCCTATAATAAAACACTGGGACTAGAAGAGAAGTGGGCATGGTATAAGGTTTCACTTTATTATTATTATTTTATCATCAATTTTAAACTGACCAGTTTAGTACTGCTTAGGCAGTATGATCATTTTCTATCAGTGCTGAGATGGGTTCCCAGCATCAAAACCCATTGTTCCTAGTCTGTGCATCACAAATACCACCTGAATTAACTAGTGTTCCAGTAGAGTGCCATTTTTAACTGCAGCTGGAGATACACGTAGATTAGTTATGAGTCCATTTCTGTTTAACAATTCATTAACTAGGATCTTTCTATTTTTGGATTTCAGGGCCAGATCCTCAGCTGATGTAAACTGGCCTATCTCCAGAGACTCCATGGACTGATAATCTGCCCATCGGTCTTAAAAAATATATTATATTGATATTCTGGATTTTAAAAGTTCATTCTATTTTAAATCTGACAGAAATTATATATTCACTAGTTCTTTGAGATTTTTAAACCTTGATTAAATCACTGAATCATACAAGCTGCAAAAGAATGGATTGTTTGACAGATGACTCACTCTGTATGACTGGAAACAATTCTGGAAAAAATGAAGCACTATTCTTTATAATCAACAGAGTATGGTACAAGAAAGTCATCTTTCATCAAAAAGCAAACAAAACCCCCCCATTCAGAAACACTACCGTGAATTAGAGAATTTAAAAGCAGCATTAACGTTATTACTCACAAAAAATGACTAACCAACAAATGTTCGAAAGAACCAATAAATAATTGAAATTTTATTATATAAATGTCCATAAACATATTTTAAGGAAGGACACACTATTTTATTTCTGATTAGCAATGACTGGATGGTCCTAGATGAGGGCTTGGGTATTGTATCATTTATTTTCTGTATCATTATAAAGTAAAATCACTTTGTGTTTCAAATGTCTGTGATTTTATTATACCATCCCAACAAATAATATGAATACAATTTTTAATTACAGCATTGGAAACACCAAGTGTGACCAACTTTACTTGCTTTCATGTATTTTATTACTTTTACTTAACCTACTATAAATTAATCTCCAGAGTTTTTACAAATGCTTGGAAGTAAGTAAAGTGCCTTCAATGGCATGTGATGGTTATACCCCTACAAATCAGTCTGGTGTCCTCATTGAAGAGTGATTCTTGCAATGTAGCTCTCATTAGCTCCTCAATCATTTTGGGATCCAGTTCAAAATTACCTTATTGTTTTTCAAAACCCTCCACAAACTTGCTGCAATTGATTCCCACAGGCTTTGGGCCAAATTCCCCTTTGAAGTAAGCAGACACAAATTAATTGACCCAATTTCTATGAGAATGATTTGCCACCAGCTGCCTCCAACACCTGTATCTTCACCAACCAGCCCTGAGAACTACGACCCTTACCCTCTGCACTCAACCCCCATCACCATGCAGTATAGCCATCCTGAAGTGCAGCACTCATTGCACAGCACTCCAGACAGGACATACGCAAATCTGTGATTGTACCGTTCCCCACCCCACTCCCTTGCCCTGATTCCCAAACAGTTGTGTTTCTTTCAATAAATGAATTTTCTTTTCAATAAATGGATATTTTGGTTTTGAAAACATTCTTTATTATTGCATAAAGTAAAAGATACCTTTGCCCAGGAAACAGGCACTGCAAATCAGCGTAGCAAACACAGATTCCTACTAACATTGTAACCACAGGGCACCAGACATTACTGCTGGTTTTCAGCCTCAAATTGCTCCCTCAAGGCATCCCT